>NC_069450.1:2532368-2559434 GCF_026875155.1 Cherax quadricarinatus | reverse complement strand
CACACGCTGAGGGAAGGGACGATTGCTGTTGAGAAGGTTGTAAGGAAAAAGGTGTGTTTACACACTGACTAGGATAAACCAACCCCAGAGCTGCCTCGTGGTCACTGTGTGGAGCCACGCAAAGCCAACACACTAAACGACCTCACCTCTACTTCTTGTATCTGAGAAGGGTGTATAGACGCTGTAGGAGGCAGGAGAATGGTGCTGGAGAGTGTTGAAGGGCTGTAGAGAGAGTGATGAGGTAACACGTGACTGCTAAGGCTGGAGATGATGCTGTGACGCCTATGTCCAGATTTTGTGGAAAAATCTAGGACGAAGAACTATCTCAGGCCCTGTCAAGACACTGGGAGTAACAGATAACTCTTTAGGCCAGCAGGTGCGTTGGATGACGATGGATGATGTTGACTGGCATTGACCGATGGTGTTGATGGGCATCGACCCCTCCACCCCGAGTAGGCTCACAATGCATTGACTCTGCTGTCACCACTGTTATTACTGTTCTTGCTGTTAAACAGCGGTTTAGTGCCAATGGAGGTAGCATAGGTAGCAGTGATACGGCCATGGACTAGTTTGGCTTTAATTGGATAGGAGTGAGTACACAACTGCAGTGTGAGGAATGACCGCTAGCCAGTGTGTGGAGGGGGAGCACTTGTGCCTATCAAGTCAGTCGGCCAGGGAGTGAGGGTAAATGGGCCCAGCCTCCCACTGACCTGGGTGAGCCTAAAGAGGCCAGCACTTAAATGCCGCAAAATATGAACTAGTCAGAACAGATGGCTTAGGCTGTCTGTTCTGACAGTACAGGCTGTCTATATACTGACCTGTATAATTTCTCTAACTTTATACAGTGGAGCCTCAAATATCGAACTTTCTTCGTCCAGAAGGCTGTTCGAGATGCCTTTACCGAATGAATTTATTCCCATCAGGAATAATGTAAATTAGTTTAGTCCATTTCAGACCCTCAAAAATGCACCTATAAAAGCACTTACAAAAATACACTTACATAATTGGTCGTTTTGGGAGCAGTTCGATTTTTGAGGTTCCACTGTACTTAATAAGGACCAACAAACTTTTGATCGAGCTTAGGCATTGTGGATGTTTTTTGGAAGTTAGCATTACTCTCGAACCCACTTTAACCTTGGTAGGCTTAGCACAACTATTAGTGACTCATAAATTCTGCTGCTGATTTACGAAGTGTTTCTTGACTCTCCTGAAAACACTTTGAGCTAGACTGGTATGAGTGGCTATGAAATCATCAGATTGAAATTGGTTTCAGTGTTGAATATAACAACTCATAGGGCAAATGCTGGTCTACACCATACAATGCATAATGTGGAGTGCCACCTATCAAGCACTGTAAGCAGGAATTTATGTTATTACTGTTCGCTCTGTTGAACAGCAGTGTTGTTGGGAGGGTTCGTGGAGATGTGATGGTTGGAGTTAAACACGCTTGTTGGATGGTAGCACTATATTGCAGAGTGTGAGAAGGGGGAGAGGCCCAACCTGCCTGTTGCTGCTAAGTAGATCTACTGAGGCCGAGGCAGTGCATCCCACACACTCATGTGGCATCACGTGACGTCACACATGCTGGTCACTGAGCCTAGCAAGGTGTCATGTATGTAAACATATGGATGGTACTAACTACAATACTCAGATAACATATACATATACAGGGGATCAGCAACTATGCTGACAGCTCGGTCATGTTACGTATGTCATCTTGACATACAATACTGTACAGCTATAGGCTGAACAGGCAGGTGGGTCTGGGCTGATTCTATACAATAGAAAAGACATATGTAACTTAGAACTAATGGATGATATCGTAATGGATGTTAACGTAATAGGTGTTAATGTAATGCATTACGAATTATAAGAACAAAGCATGGTATAATAAAGGATGGAATTGATCGATCGATCTGTATTCATGCACTCTACGGATTCTGAGGAAGAATAAATATATATTTACAAAGGTGAAAGTAAATTAACAGCACAGGCAGATCTGGTGCACACAGATCATTACTGCTAATCTCAGAATTCGGAGGGGACGTGAACACACAAAAAAAAAAAAATTCTGAAAAACTGATCAGCTAATAACAAACACACAGTGGACAACTTGATTCATCTTGAACAACTAATTATACAGGCTATGTACATTTTATACCCAACTCTGCGAGGGGTTTTATACACATCAGTGTCCTGTAGGGTTTAAATGTTCTTCACCTGCTGCAATGTCAAGGAGGTAAATGATGATCTTGGGAGCACTGGCTAGATGTTTTTCCTTCAAGGCTTGTGCTGTGATGACATCCTTAGGGGCATGGTATCTTCAGTGGTTATAATCCTCAGTGCTCCAGTAGTATTACTTTTCTCTATTTTTTTTTTTTTTTCTGGGCTCTGATTTTTGAGGCATCAGGTGTCTATTGGTGACATTTGCCTGGCGGGTGTTTGTTGCCATAGAGGGAAGACAGGTGAGGTTGTCATCTCTAGAGAATACATTTATTGCCTTAATAACAGATGTTGCTAGGGTCTTGTCCTTTCTTGGTGGGATAGCCAGACAGGCATTGCCAAAGAGCAGTAGGTTGTCCCAGGATCCATTGTTTGCAGGAGCATTGTTGACTTTCTTCAAGAGCTTAGCAAATTTGCTTGTGGCTTGAGGACGAGCTGCTTTGGGGATGTGTCAGTGTCCTGGTGGATGTTAATTTGATTGCATGTTTTAGGTCCTCTGTAGAGGTGAAGTCACAGTAGCTTTTAGCTCTGTCTGCTGGGAGGGGCTGTTGGTTGTTCCCAGTTGCTCCAAGGGCACTCCAATGGGGGACTCCAACTAGAACAGGCTGTGTGGCAGAGGCAACAACATTTGTATATACATACTGGTGTCTATTGCTAAGATGTTACTTAAGGTAACTGAGTGAGTGTCCTCTTACCACATAATGTTCAAGTTTTAGGTGCAAGAGATCGTGGTCAACTGTATCAAATGTTTTCCATAGGTCTGTGAAGAGGCAACGAGATGGCAGAGTGCTACCAACAGCACTGGTTCTGATTCCCTCATCTTTCTTCAGTGCATAATGAGGCTCCATAAAAGAAAGGTTTAATTTCTTCTAGAATCTGCCCAGCCAGGCAGTTGTTGACAAAAGTTGTTAACTTGGAGAGAAGAATTGATGCAAATGTGCCAAGTACTGGATTTCCCATATCTTTGAGGTGTTGTGTAACCTCCTGCAGTTCCTGCTGAAAATTACTTTTGTTAATGCAGTTATTTCTGTTGAAGAGCAGTTAAGTACCGAGCTTACATGAAGGTTACTAGAAGAGGGTAGCGTAGGTTGCAGAGATATGGCCGAAGACTGGACTTGACTTTATTTATCAACACATGGATGCAGGCGGCCACAGTGAGGGAGTGACCAATAGCCAGTCTGTGGAGGGGAGGTTGTTGAACCTGTGAGGGTAAGCCGTGGAGTGAGAGCGGATGGACTCCACATCTCACTGTAGTGAGAAGAAATTCAAGTGCATGATTTTAACATAAATAGTGGAAATGTTGTGCTGTTTCTGAAGGTTGGTGTGTGGTAGCATTGTGGAAGAAGATGGCCGATGGGGATGTGGGAGAATAAAACCTACACTGTGTTGGGGTGTTGGCCAAGATTATCGTACAGTATATACAAATCTTGAAAAGTCTTCATAAAAGCATCTACCTTCAGCACCATGTGCCATGCCTCCAGTAAATTCAAAATTTTTTAGGTGTGGATGCATGAAATAATTAGAGGCATATCTTGTGGAAAAACAATGTGCAGTGACTACCCATGCCTCTCACCCTTCTCCCTGGGCTACCCCCCACCCAACTACCTGTGCCTCCCCCACCCAACACCTTACCAAAGAGAGCAGCACCTAAAACCCCAGGGCCACCACCGTCAAGTTCACTACCTTCGAAGCATTACACTTCCATGCACCATACCCCCTATACATCCTTGCTCATCCCAGCAAATCGTACTCCACTCCTACAGTATAGCTAGCCAGATGGATGCCAAGCAGGAGGATGCAAGTAGCCAGGGAAATGACAAGGCTGGCAATACTAGGAGAGGAAAGTGTCAGTCGTGTTTACAGCTTTTTGTCTCAACTCAATGGTTTCTTCTGCAAGCATGGTAGCTGCCCTGGTTCAAGATGTCCTCCTGTGGAAAGTGATGGCCCATGGCCATTTCAGGCACCTGAACACACTCCAACAGATCTCATCTCATCAGATAATATCTTGGAAGCAATTAAAGCAACAGGTACCAGAACACTCACACATTCCCAAAGCAGCCGTCTACATGCTACTGTTCCATCATCCTAAATGCTCCATCAACCATCAAAGCATGGCATAACTTGCTACTTTTCAGCAATGTCTGCTTAGCTGTGCAGGAAAAAAGGGGAAACAGACTAGCCTCAACGATCATTAAATCCATAACTTTCGTAGAGCTAGATAACGCTCATTTGACTTCCCAATCAATACAAAAATGGGAGAGAAGAACTCCTACTCACTCCACTTGATAGCAAAAAAAATCCAGTCCAGGTGAGCATGCAAATTGAAGAGGGCAATACACTGGGGGCAATCAGGATTATCACCAAGAAGATACAGTTGCCCTCCAAGGAATGTTGACACTTCGAAAGCACTTACAGGAAAGCACACTTCCATTGAAACCAGGGGCACAACAGTTCCAACACCCCTGTCCCCACTGGGGCACCATATTTGTGCAAGACTCTGACATTATACAAAGCAAAAATGTCATAACCATCTGGCTCAGCTGATGGCCTACAACTGAATAAAGGCACCAATATTTTAAGAAAATGGTCCATCAGTTTATCAGGGAGATTGCCAGACACTGCTTTCAGAGATCACAAGGTTCATCACAACTCTGGCTGATCTAAATTCCCTGACAAAATTAAACCTGTCTTTTTGGTGCATCACTTTGTACCTTTGACAGGAGCTTTGAAACTCGCCTCATTTCCAAAGCAGCTGTCCCCAAAGTATTCACACAGAGGTGGTCATGATGCTTCAACCGAACCAACTTGGCTTGGGGTCTCTCAAGGAAGTGAAGCAGTTGTTCATGCAACAAGGGCGTAATATCAACAACCTGCCTGAAAATAATGCGGTGGTAAAATTAGATTTCACGAATCATTAATCTCCTGAAAGATGACGTGTATTACAGCTGAAGAAGAACATTTATCTGGTCTCTACCTTTTTGCTTCAGCTGAATATAAGAAACAATGTTCCTGTTTGGAGAGGATAATTCACATCGTCAGAGGGTGTCCACAAGGAGATTCTCTCGCACCATTTCTCTTCTGTATAGTGGTTAGGAATATCAACAGACAGGCTGACCAGTGACATAATGACCCAGTGACCTGTATGAGGGCACACTGGTGGGAACAAAGGAGTCCCCTCTAGAAAGAGCCTACACAGGGACAAGAAATGGGTTTAACCTGAATCCACGCAAACGTGAAATCATCTCCATTTAATTCCCACAAATGATAGACGGAGGAGAACAAAAATACCAGAAGCAATCAGTCCAATGCCCCCTAAATAGCGTCTTGCTTGGAGCACTTTAGGAAGTATGGCAATGAGTCAATCCTCCAGAAGAAACAGAAGAGTGAGGAGAATGGAACAACGAATAGGCAATCCTGACATCCACAATGTTTTGTGAAATTCATTATATATAATATATATATATAAAAAGATATATAAATATATAATATATAGTAGTACTATAATATATATTACTATTAAATATATATATTATAAATATATATATATATATATGTGCTGTGGTCGTGCCGCAATATGTAAAACTGGTCCAATTAGCAAGAACTCACTTTAAATTAAGTCCTCTAAATTTTTCTGGCACTTATACGTTTAAAGATATATTTCTTTTTTCATTAATGCTAAGGTAAAAATTTAATTTTGCACCAAAAGAATCTTAGAAAATCATTATCTACCTTATTTATAGCAAGAACAATTATTTTTGCCTAACCCAACTATAAATATAATTAAGATTTGCTTACAATAATTTAATACTAAATCAAACCACCAGTCTGGAAATATATTTTTTTCGTTAGGTTCAGAATCATTTTGGCTAAACTATTTGCATACACAAACTTCTACTTGTCCTTACAGGCAACAATGAGCGTTGCTATTTAAGCCAAGATCGCAAGTTTCTCTGCCTATTCGGCACGACATATATTATATAATATAGATATATATATATATATAATATATATATATATAAATATATAATATTAGGTATATATATATAAATAATTATATATAATATATATATTCTATATACTAAATATTTTATATATATATATAAATATAAATATACAATGAAATCACGAACCATGTATTTTAAATTATTTTACCAAACTGCGGCAAGCCAGGACTCTACCCGACAAACCTTTTGACCACCTCAGAGACAGCATAATGTACGCATCACCCTTACCACTAGGCCATTGATCCCTACAAAGATCCAAGCACACAGACGGAGCTCGTGATTGCCTTAGATCTGAGGATGGCTCGTGGCAGTGGCATCTCAGGATTAATTTCAGCCTCATCTCTGTCTTGAATACCCACATTACAAAGCAGTCTTATAGCAATGATACTCACGAAACATGAGATTTTAAATCATTTACCAAACGCGAGCCTGCGGCCAGGACTTCCCCACGAACTTGTGCCGCCTCCAGAGACAACACAATTACACGCATCTCCTTACCACTAGCATGACACATGTCGGGACGATGACTTTAACAAAGTCTTGTCATTAACCCGATCCAATATTTTGATGCCAAATGTTACTTAATCTGATTTTTACATAATCTCGATGCGTCGTAATCCGGGTCCACTGTAATATATAAAAATGTAAGAGGTACACCTCTGAAACTGTGCTGGGGACCCTCATCCTCAGAGAAAAGAAAAAACTTGCTCAGGGAAAACTCAAGTTTCCCCTGAAGCAGTTTGAAAATTTTTCTCTAACCACCCCTATATTAATATATATTAAAAGACAAAATCAGTAAGGGGTAAAACATCGGTAACAACTCAGAGCTACATCTCGAATACTTCACCAGCTCCCCGGCGGTGGGCCACGTGCCCAGAATGCTACAGGTATTTTCCCTCTGGATTGCAACACTGAGTCTCTGAAACAGGAAGCTGTCCACCCTGTGATCCTTGTTTGATGAAGACGATATGAATGTACTGAGAAACTTTCTACAACAATATCAGCGGCAAAACTCCAAGGGATCTGTCAGGCTGTAGTGGCAGCTTTTCCCCTTCAGTGTTTTCAAAAATTGCTGAAACATCACCTCTTTGAGGACCAGTCAACAACAAGATGCAGTCCCGCTAAATGGGATTGAGTGTTTTTGGTGGGGTGTGTGTCGTATTGAGTGGTGGTGGTCTGGGTTGAGTATGGTTGGAGGTGTCATTGAACATGAGCACTGTGTCTTTGATCTTAATTAGGACTTCTGACTTTGGAAGTGAATATTTGCTCTGCATAAGCTATAATGGAACATACGATCAAACCAGAATTCATTGTGTTGTGAGTCTTACACCAGATCTCATCACGGCAACACACGGCAACTGTCATAGAGGACTCCTAATTCTGCAGGTGATTGAACATGAATGATAGCTTCCAGCCTTTAAAGTAAACAAAATGAGAAAACGTGAGAAAGGCTAGAGCGACGACGTAGTCAAGGACTCACTTGACTCGTACAGGTGTACTAAACGTACCTTGGTGCAAAAGGCAGCAAGAAGTCTTTCTTCCCAAAGAAGAATGTGTTAAGCTCGAACTTCCCTGACAACACCCCCTCTCTGCCTGCTAATGTGACATGGCTAATGGAAGCGTAAACAAGCATCCTAACTCAAGGATCCAATTTAGGAAAAACACACACAAACAAGGGCAAATATTAGTTTATGTTATACTCATGTATGGATGATGTTCGCTTCTTTCCGTTCGACGCTCTAACACACTCAATGGTATCCACGCGAATCCTGGGTACATCCAACGAACCCCTCCAAAGGCATTAACGTTACAATTATATCATGACAGAAGCTGTTTACGAAAGGCACTCAACCCACATGGACCCGATTGGTTCCCAGACTCAATGTAAAACAAAACGATCCTGACACAGTGGAAAATATATAGTAAATATATAATCAAATAACCATGTATGAAGAAGTTCGTAGCTCACCACCACAATGTACACGAATCAATGTACTACCACGATACCCAACAAGGAATTATTAGTTTCTATAATAAAACCTGTCAGATGATGTTCGTGTATGCTCACCTCCAACACAATGGTACAAGAATCCAATGTAATACAACGCTCCTCACCAAGGAAATATAGTTATTTATATCATGTATGATGAGTACCGTAGCGTCTCAACACAAAGGTACAGTAAGAATCAATGACATACAACTGATCCCTACAATAGGAATTATAAAAGTATTTTATATCATGTAATGATGATGTTCGGTTTTAGCTCATCCCTGCTCTACCCCACCATAGTTTTAGGAAATTTTTTTTTCATTGCTTTTTTTTTTTTTTTTTCTATTTCAATTATTTCTTTTCTTTTCAGTATATCAAGTTCCCAGTAGTACCAGGTAACCAGTAACCAGTTACCAATAGTAAATGACTCACTACCAACCGTCTGTGTGGAATCCACCTCTTGTTATTATGTTCCACTGTTCAGCTGACCCACAATTTTTGAGAATGAAAGCCGCTAAACCCCCCCACCGAGGCACTCAGGCCTGACCACTAGCAAGGTTTAGAAAATCCGCCCTACCCGCCTGAGGCAAATCAGGTCTGACCTAGCAAGTTTAGAATGTGCCCGCTAAAACCCTCCAGAGGCCCTTCAGCAGACCTCGCAAGTTTTAGAATGCCGCTAACCCTCGCTTTTGGGGGGTGTCCGAGACAATGGAGGGATATAGGCACCCTCAGGTGGGCCGTTCATCTTTAGTATTTCACTTTGATATTTTTTTTATTTTCTGTGTTTTTTTTTTTTTTTTTTTTTTTTTTTAGCTACTCTCTCTGTCCCGAGTATTTTTTTTGTAGTGGGTTCCAGTGTATTCCTTAGTTATGCACAGTATTTTTAATTTCTTTACAACCTCAGACATTGCCCTGCGTGTGAAGTAAGTTCATCATGTTAATTATTTTTTTATCTTGCATTCTTTCATTCAGCATTGATATTCTCAGTAACTGTCACATTGTTGTTCGGCCATGCTGTTCACCCCAGAATACTAAATTATCCACTTATTTTTTCTATGTACATTATTATTTTTTTCCGTACACCATCAGTGTCTCATTCCCTGAAATTTTCGCAGACTCGTGTACCCATTATTTTTGCACAAATTTTTGTCGTATCATCAACAGCAAGATTTTGTGTAAGAAACATAATTGATAAATAATTAATCCTTGATGTTTGGTGTGCCCCCCACAACTTGTAATGTTGTGTGCACGCTCACTTGTAAGTGTTTGTGTGGCCCCGCAACTTGTAAGTGTTGTGTGCCACGACCACTTGTAAGTGTTGTGTGGCCCAAACCACGTGTTTGTAGTGTGTCCCGCCACTTTAGTAAGTTTTGTGTGCCGCTGTCCACATGCAAGTGTTTTGTGCCCTGCCACTGTAAGTGTTTGTGGTGCCCCCCGCAACAGTAAGTGGTTGTGTCCCCCCCCGCCACTTGTATAAGTGTTGTGTGGCCTTCCACATTAAGTGTCTGTGTGCCCTGGGCCACTTACAAGTGTTGTGTGCCCGCCACTTGTACGTGTTGTGTGCCTCCGCCAACTTATAAGTGCAGTGGTCCCCCCCACTTGAAAGCGTTGTGCGCCCTGCCACTTGTACGTGTTTGGGGATGTGCCCTGCCAACTTGTAAGGGTTGTGTCCCCTGCCACTGTAAGCGGTTGTTACCCCCGCCACTTGTAAGTGTTGTGTGCCCTGCCACTTGTAAGGTGTTGTGTGCCGTGCCACTTGCAAGTGTTGTGTGCCCTGGCCACCAGTAAGTGTGTGTGGCCTGTCGCAGCTTGTAAGTGTTGTGTGCCCTGCCACTTGTAGTGTTGTGGCCGCCCTGCCACTTTGTAAGTGTTGTGGTGGCCCGCTACTTGCAAAGTTTTGGTGTGCCCCTGCCACTTGTAAGTGATGTGGTGCCCCGCCACTTGTAAGTGCTTGTGTGCCCCTGCCACTTGGTAAGTTTTTGTGGCCCTGCCACTTGTAAGTGTTTGTGGTGGGCCCCAGTGCCACTTGTAAGTGTTGTGTGCCCTGGCCACTTGTAAGTGTTGTGTACCCCCCCCGCCACTTGTAAGTGGTTGTGTGGCTCCTGCCACATGTAAGTGTTTGTGCCATGCCTTACTTTGAATGTTGTGTGGGCCCCGCCACTTTGTAAGTGGTTGTGTGCCCCTCCACTTTGTAAGTGTTGTGTGCCATGTCACTTGTAAGCTTGTGTGCCCTGCCACTTTAAGTGTGTGGTGCCCTGCCACTTGTAAGTGTTGTGTGCACCGCCACTTTAAGCATTGTGTGCCCTGCCACTTGTAAATGTTGTGTGCCCCCGCCACTTGTAGTGTTGTGTGCCCCACAACTAGTAAGTGTTGTGTGCCCCGCCACTGAAAGCTTTGTGTGGCCCCGCCACTTTTAAGTAGTGCGTGCTGCCCCACCACTTGTAAGTGGTTGTGTGCCGCCACTTGTAAGTGTAGGTGCCGCCACTTGTAAGTGTTCTTTCTGTGCTGCCACTTGTAAGTTTGTGTGCCCCGCCACTTGTAAGTGTTGTGGTGCCCCGCCACTTTTTAAGTGTTGTGTGCCCTCACCACTATGTATAAGTGTTGTGTGCAGCAACTTGTAAGTGTTGGTGTCCGGCCACTTTGTAAGTGTGTGTGCTGCCACTTGAACTGTTGTGTGCCCCCGCCACTAGTAAGTGTTGGGTGCCCTGCCACCCTGTAGTGATGTGTGCCCTGCACTGTAAGTTGTGTGGCCCCTGCCACTTGTAAGTGTGTGTGTCCCAACCACTTTTAAGTGTTGCGGTGCCTCCCACCACTTGTTTGTTGGTGCCGCCATTGTAAGTGTTTTGTGTGCCGCCACTTGTAAGTGTTGTGTGACCCGACACTTGTAAGTGTTGCATGCCCCGCCACTTGTAAGTGTTTGTGAGCCCCCCACTTGGTAAGTGTTGGTGTGCCCCGCAACTTGTAAGTGCTGTGTTCCCCGCCACTTGTAAGTGTTGTGTGCCCTGGCCACTTTGTAAGTGTGTGTGCCCTGCCCACTTGTAAGTGGTTGTGTGCCCCTGCCACTGTAAGCGGTGTGTACCCGCCACTTGTAGTGTGTATGCCCTGCCACTTGTAAGTGTTGTGTGCATTGCCACTTGCAAGTGTTGTGTGCCCTGACACCTGTAAGTGTTGTGTCCTCGCAACTTGTAAGTGTTGTGTGCCCTGGCGCTTGTAAGTGTTGTGCGCCCTGCCACTTGTAGGGAAAGTGTTGGTGCCCTGCTACTTTGCAAGTTTTGTGTGCCCTTGCACTTGTAATGATGTGTGGCCCCCGCCACTTGTAAGTGTTTGTGTGCCCCTGCCCACTTTGTAAGTGTCGTGTGCCCTGCCACTTGAAAGTGTTGTTGTGCCCTGGCCATACTTGTAACTGTTGTGTGCCCTGCAACTTGTAAGTGTTGGGTACCCCCACCACTGTAAGTGTGGTGTGCCCTGCCACTTTAAGTGTTGTGTCCATGCCACTTTTAAGTGTGTGTTGCCCCGCACACTTGTAAGCTTGTTGTGTGCCCTGCCACTTGAAGTGTTGTTGCCCCTCCCCTTTGTAGTGTTGTGTGCTTATGCCACTTGTAAGTGTTGTGTGCCACCGCCACTGTAAGTGTTGTGTGCCCTGCCACTTGTAAGTGTTGGTGTGCCCCACCACTTGTTAGTGTTGTGCCCCCTGCCCCGCCACTTTGTAAAGGTGTTGTGTGCCCAGCCATTTGTAAGTTGTGTGCCCTGCCACATGTAAGTAGTTTTGTGTTTCCCCGCCACTTTAAGACGTTGTGTGCCCCGTGCCACATGTATGAGTTCTGTGCCCCCCCGCCACTTATAAGTGTTGTGGTGCCCTGCAACATTGTAAGTGTTGTGTGCCCCGCCGACTTATAAGTGTTGCGTGCCCCACCACTTGTAAGTGTTGTGTGCCGCCCTTGTAAGTGTTGTGTGCCGCAAACTGTAAGTGTTTTGTGTGCCCTGCCACTGTAAGTGTTGTGTGCCCTGCCACTTGTAAGTGTTGTGTGCCCTGCCACTTGTAAGTGTTGTGTGCCCCGCCTCTTGTAGTGCGTGTCTCCGCCACTTAGTAAGCGTAGTGTACCCCCGCCACTTGTAAGTGTTGTGTGCCGCGCAACTTGTAAGTGTTGTGTGCCCTGGCGCTTGTAAGTGTTGGTGCGCCCTGCCGACGTGTCAGTGTTGTGGCCGCTGCTACTACTTGCAAGTGCTTGTGTGCCTCACACTTGTAAGTGATGTGTGCCCCGCCACTTGTAAGCGTTGTGTTGCCCTGGCCACTTGTAAGTGTCGTGTGCCCTGCCACTTGTAAGTGTGTGTGCCCTGCCACTTGTAAGTGTTGATAGTGCCCTGCCACTTGTATTGTTGTGTACCCCACCACTGTAGTGTAGTTGCCCTGCCACATTAAGTGTTGTGGGTGCCATGCCACTTGTAAAGTGTTGTGGGCCCCGCCACTTGTAAGTGGTTGTGTGAACCGCCACTTGGTAAGTGTTGTGTGCATGTCACTTTTAAGTGATGTGTGCCCTGCCACTTGTAAGTGTTTGTGTGCCCTGCCACGTGTAATGTTGTGTGCACCGCCACTTGTAGAGCGTTGTGTGCCTCCTGCCACTTGTAAAGTGTTGTGTGCCGCCCCCGCCACTTGTAAGTGTTGTGTGCCCCGCAACAAGTAGTATTGTGTGCCCCCGCCACCTTGTAAGCTTTGTGTGCCCGCCCTTTTATGTTAGTGGCGTGCCCACCCACCACTTGTAAGTGTAGTGTGCCGCCTACTTGTAAGTGTTGTGTGCCGCCACTTTAAGTGTTTCTGGCCTGCCACATTAAGTGTTGTGTGCCCCCGCCACTTGTAATGTTGTGTGCCCCGCCACTTTAAGTGTTGTGTGCCCCCAACACTTGTAATGTTGTGTGCCGCAACTTTGTAAGTGTAGTGTGCTCCGCCACTTGTACGTGGTGTGCCTGCCACCTTAAGTGTTGTGAGCCCTGCCACTGTACGTGTTGTGTGCCCTGCCACTTGTACAGGGTGTTGTGGTGCCCCGCCACTTGGTAAGTGCTGTGTGTGCCCCGCCACTTTGTAAGCGGTAGTGTGCCCCGCCACTTGTAAGTGTTTGTGTGTCCAAGCCAGGATACTTTTTTAGTTTCGTGGCCCCACCACTTGTAAGTGTGTGTGCCGCCACTGTAAGTGTTGTGTGACACCACCTTGTAAGTGTTGTGTTCCCCGCCACTTGTAAGTTGTTGCATGCCCCCCCGCCACTTGTAAGTGTTTGTAGTGCCCCCGCCACTTGTAAGTTTGTGTCCCCCGCCACTTGTAAGTGTTGTGGTGCCCCGCCGCTTGTAAGTGTTGTGTGGCCCCGCCACTTGTAAGTTTTAATGTGCCCCGCCACTTTAAAGTGTTTGTATGCCGTCCGCCACTTGTAAGTGTTGTGTGCGCTGCGCCACTTGTAAGTGTCGGGTGCCCCGCCATATGTAAGTTTTGTGTGCCCCGCCACGTGTAAGCGTTGTGTGCCCTGCCACTTGTAAGTGGTTGTGTGCCCCGCCACTTGTAAGTGTTGTGTGCTCTGCCACTTGTACGTTGTTGTTGTGCACCGGCCACTTGTTAAGTGTTGTGTGCCCCTGCCACTGTAAGTGTTGTGTGCCCCCACCACTTGTAAGTGTTGTGTGCCCCCGCCACTTGTAAGTGTTATGTGCCCTGCCAGTTGTAAGGTGTGAGCCCTGCCACTTGTAAGTGTTGTGGTCCCCGCCACCTTGTAAGCGTTGTGTGCCCTGCCACTTGTAAAGTGTTCTGTGCCCCGCCACTTATAAGTGTTGAGTGCCCTGCAACTTGTAAGTGTTGTGATCCCCGCCACTTAGTAAGTTTGCGTTGCCCCACCACTTGTAAGTGTTGTGTGCCGCACTTGTAAGGTGGTTGAGTGCCCGCCAAACTTGTAAGTGTTGTGTGCCCTGCCACCATGTTAGTGTTGCGTGAACCCTGCCCCTTGTAAGTGTTGTTGTGCCCTGTGCCACTTGTCAGTGTTGTGTGCCCCCGCCACTTGTAATGTGCTGTGTGCTCCGCCACTGTAAGCGTAGTGTTCCCCGCCACTGTAAGTGTTGAGTGTCCCGCCACTTTTAAGTGGTGCTTGCCCCACCACTTGTAAGTGTTGTGTGCCGCCACTTGTAAGTCTTGTGTGCCGCCACTTGTAAGTGTTGTGTGCCCCCGCCACTTGTAAGTGTTCATGCCCCGCACTTGTAAGTGTTGTGTGCCCCGCCACTTGTAAGTTTGTGTGTCCCGCCCACTTAACTGTTGTGTGCCGCCACTTGTAAGTGTTGTGTGCCCCGCCACTTTAAAGTGTTGTAGCCCCCCCGCCACTTGTAAGTGTTGTGTGCGCTGGCCACTTGTAGTGTCGTGTGCCCCGCCACTTGTATTTTGTGGCCCCGCCACGTGTAAGCGTTGTGGCCCTGCCACTTTGTAAGTGTTGTTGTGCCCCACCACTTGAAGTTATTGTGTGCTCTGCCCCTTGTAAGCGTTTGTGTGCACCGCCACTTGTAAGTGTTAGTGTGCCCCTGCCACTTGTAGTGTTTGTGGTGCCCCGCCACTTGTAAGTGTTTGTGGTCCTGCCACTTGTAAGAGTTGTGTGCCCTGCCACTTGTAGTGTTGTGTGCCCTGCCACTTGTAAGCGTTGTGTACCCCGGCCACATGTAAGTGTTGTGTGCCCTGGCCACTTTAAGTGTTGTGTGCGTGCCACTTGCAAGTGTGTGTCCCTGCCCACCTTAAGTGTTGTGTGCCTCGCAACATCTTGTAAGTGTTGTGTGCCCTGCCACTTGTAAGTGTTGTGCGCCCTGCCACTTTTAAGTGTATGTGTGCCCTGCTACTTGAAAGTTTGTTGTGGGTGCCCTGCCACTTGTAAGTGATTGTGTGCCCCGCCACTTGTTAATGTTTTGTGCCCTGCCACTTGTAAGTGTTGAGTGCCCTGCCACTTGTAGGTTTTGCCCTGCCACTTGTAAGTGTTGTGTGCCCTGCCACTGTAAAGTGTTGTGTACCCCCCGCCACTGTAAGTGTTGTGTGCCCTTCCACGTGTACTAAGTGTTGTGTGCCATGCCACTTGTAAGTGTTGTGTGCCCCGCCACTTGTAAGTGTTGTGTGCCCCGCCACTTGTAGTGTTGTTGTGCCATGTCACTTGTAAAGTGTTGTGTGCCCTGCCACTTGTAAGTGTTTTGTGCCCTGCCACTTGTAAGTGTTGTGTGCACCGCCACTTGTAAGCGTTGTTGCCCCTGCCACTTGTAAGGTGGTTGTGTGCCCCGCCCACTTGTTAACGTGTTGTGTGCCCCGCAACAGTAAGTGTTGTGTGCCCCGCCACTTGTAAGCTTTTGTGTGCCCCGCCACTTTTAAGTAGTTGTCGTGCCCCACCACTTGTAATGTTGTGTCCGCCCACTTTGTAAGTGTTTTGTGTGCCGCCACTTGTAAGTGTCTGCTGCCACATGTAAGTGTTGTGTGCCCCGCCACTTGTAAGTGTTTGTGTGCCCCGCCACTTTTAAGTGTTGCGTGCCCCAACACTTGAAAGTGTTGTGTCGCCGCAACTTGTAAAGTGTTGTGGTGCCGCCACTTGTAAGTGTTTGTGGTGCAGCCACTTGTAAGTGTTGTGTGCCCCCGCCACTTGTAAGTGTTGTGGAGGGACTGCCACTTTTTGTAAGAGTTGTGTGGCCCAGCCACTTGTAATGATGTGTGCCACGCGCCACTTGTAAGTGTTGTGTGCTTCCGCCACTTGAAGTGTTGTTGCTCTGCCACCTGTAATGTGTTGTGTTCCACTGCCACTTGTTAAGTGTTGTGTGCCCTGGCCACTTGTAAGTTTGTGTCCCCGCCACTGTAAGTGCTGTGTGCCCCGCCACTTGTAAGCGCAGTGTGCACCTGCCACTTGTAAGTGTTGTGTGTCCCGCCACTTTTAAGTGTGCGTGCCCCACCACTGTAAGTGTTGTGTGCCGCCACTTGTAAGTGTTGTGTGCCCCCACTTGTAAGTGTTGTTTTGCCCCGCCACTTGAAAGTTTTGGGCATGCCCCGCCACTTGTAAGTTGTGTCCCCTGCCACTTGTAAGTGTTGTGTGCCGCCACTTGTAACTGTTGTGTGCCCCGCCACTTGTAAGTGTTGTGTGCCCCGCCACTTTAAAGTGTTGTATGCCCTGCCATTGTAAGTTTTGTGTGCGCTCCCATTTGAAAAGTGTCGTGTGCCCGCCACTTGAAAAGTTTTGTGTGCCCCGCCACGTGTAAGCGTTGGTGTGCCCTGCACTTGTAAGTGTTGTGTGCCCCGCCACTTGTAAGTATTGTGTGCTCTGCCACTTGTAAGTGTTGTGTGCACCGCCACTTGTAAGTGTTGTGTGCCCTGCCACTTGTAAGTGTTGTGTGCCCCGCCACTTGTAAGTGTTGTGTGCCCTGCCACTTGTAAGTGTTGTGTGCCCTGCCATTTGTAAGTTGTGTGCCCTCCAAATTGTAAGTTTTGTGTTCCCCGCCACTTGTAAGCGTTGTGTGCCCTGCACTTGTAAGTGTTGTGTGCCCCGCCACTTATAAGTGTTGCGTCCCCCACCACTTGAAAGTGTTGTGTGCCGCCACTTGTAAGTGTTGTGTGCCCGCACTTGTAAGTGTTGTTGCCCGCCCTTTTAAGTTTGCGTCCCCTCCACTTGTAAGTGTGTGTGCCGCCACTTGTAAGGTGTTGGTGCCGCCATTTAAAGTGTTGTGTGCCCGCCATTTTAGTGTGTGTCCCGCTACTTGTAAGTGTTGTGTGCCCTGCCACTTTTAAGTGTTGTGTACCCCGCCACTTGTAAGTGTTGTGTGCCCCGCCACTTTTAAGTGTTGCGTGCCCCACCACTTGCAAGTGTTGTGTGCCACCACTTGTAAGTATTGTGTGCCCCTTCACTTGTAAGTGTTGTGTGCCCCGCCACTTGTAAGTGTTGTGTGCCCCGCCACTTGTATTCAATTCAAATTCAAATTCTAAGTTTATTCTCTATAAGGATTACAATGCTGAGTTTACAGAAATTTGGTCATTGTTTGGTTGACATGTAGTAAAATTGTGATTACAGAGTGTACCACTAGAACGCTTAGCATGGCTAGGCATTTCGGGCATACTTAGTTTTATTCTTAATTGTAAAATATTACAAATTATGAGGTAAGTTGGTATTATGGCTAAGTGACTAAATACTAGTTTGTGAGTTTAGCAATGTGAATGGTTTTGTTTTGGCACAGTACATAGTTTCAGTATTGGAGTATCACAGGATTCATTATTTTAAGACTAAGATTAATATTTCTTGTTTATGGTCAAATGAGTGAGTGAGTGTAAGTGTGAACCACCAGGTGGTATTGTTGTGTTAGTTGACGGGGTGTATCAGGGAGAAAGATGTTTTCTAATGGTAGTTTTGAAGGTGAGAATGTGTCTGCGTTCTAGAGTTCTCAGGTGGGGTATTCCAGATTTTAAGGCCTTGACATACATTGAATTTTTGAAAAGGTTTAGTCGGACACAGGGATGTCGAAGAGATGTTTGTGTTGGTGTTATGCCTGTGGGTTCTGTCACAACTATCAAGAAAGCGTTTTAGGTAAAGGTTGATATTAGATTTTAAAGGTCCTGTAGATGTAGATTGCACAGTAGTAAGTGTGGATGTATGAATGGGAGTAAGTTTAAGTCTATAAAGAGTGGGGGGGGGGGTGTTACCAGGGATGGGATTTAGTGATTTTTTCTTACTGCAGCTTTTTGTTGGGTTATTATTGGCTTTAGGTGTGTTGCTGCAAGTTGATCCCCAAGCACAAATAGCATAGGTTTTGGTATGGATAATAAGTGGAGTGGTATTAGTGTGAGAAGGGCATTTTGCGGCACGTAGTATCGTATCCTGGAGAGGGTCCAACCGTTTTGGATATTTTTTTTGGCTATATGCTGGATATGGGTGCTGAATTTCAGGTTGTTGTCAAGGTATAAGCCTAGGATTTTCCCCATTATTTCTGGTAATTAGGTGGTTGTCAATCTTAATGTTAATTTGTGCATTCCTGCTCTGCTACCAAACTTTAATATTGTAGGTTTTGTCAGTGTTAAGCGTAAGTTTATTGGCTGTCATCCAAGTCGATATTTTAATCAGCTCCTCATTCACAATGGTGTTGAGGGTGGCAAGTTAGGGTGGGAGAATTGACATAAGTGGTCATCAGCAAAGGAATGGGTTTCAGGTGTTGGGATACGTTTGGAAGGTCATTGATGTATATGAGGAAGAGCAGGGGACCAAGGACACTTCCTGCGGAACTCCAGTATAAGTGGCCTTTGTTGCTGATGCTGTGTCTTTAATGGTGAGTATGATACCTATTAGTAATGTAAGATTTGAAATAAGCAAGCCCCATGGCCTCTTATACCACAGTGATCAAGTTTGTGGAGTAGGATGTAGTGGTTACAGTGTCAAAAGCTTTTCTTAGGTCAATAAAAATTCTAGTGGATATTCCTTATTTTCCAATGCTGTGTAAAGCAGATCTAGCATTTTTTATGTTGCATCATTAGTGCTTTTATTTTTCCTAAATCCAAAACTGGCAGGGGTTGAGTATGTTTTGAGCCTTTTATAAATGAATACAGTCTCCTGTGCACGAGTTTCTCAAAGATTTTGGATAGCAATGGTAAGTTAGATATTGGCCTATAGTTTTTTTAAGTCTGTAGGGTCACCACCTTTATGTATTGGTGTAACCCTTGCCATCTTGAGTAGTTTCGGGAAGGTGCTAGTCTCTAGTGACTGGTTAAAAGTAAGGAAAAAAGCATGCGAAGGACATGGGCCCACTCGCTTGTACAGTAATGATGGGACATGAGACAGATTCCCCGAGTTATTTTTAAGTGACTTTATGATCTCAGTGACTTCCGTGGGCTCAGTTGGTGCAAGGATAGAAGGAATTAGGGAAATTCCCATTTTAGGTAGTCCCGGCATGGGCATTGGTATGTGGGATTTTACTGGCGAGATTAGATCCTATGTTTGAGAAGAAGTCGTTTATCTTGTTAGCTGTGTCAGTGGGTGTAGTGGTGTTTGATTAGGTTTAGTTAGGGCAATATTCTTGGTTTTTCTCAGTTTGTGGGTCCCTAGAATCTGGGGAGAGGTGTTTTCCAGGTTTTTTTTATATCTCCTTGTGTCTGGGAATCTACTGGAGTAGTATAGTTGTTTGGCTTTCTTTATTACTTTGGTGAGAGTTGATGAATAGTGTTTAAGGTATCTTTGTGTATTAAGCCCTGTCTATATTGCTTTTCATTGGTGCTTCTTTTCAATGGATTTCAGAATGGTGTGGTTAGCCCTGGGCAACCCCAAACCGTTTGTTTGTGATCTGTTTTGTTTTTTTAGGACAATGTTTGTTGTATAGTCTAAGTAATTTGTTAAGGAAAAATGTCTGTTTCCCGTCATCAATACCATTTGGGCCCTTTGGGGAATTCTGTAGGCCAATCACAGGGCTCTTGGTCAGCTGTGAACTTCCCTTTCTGAGGCTCGTCATGGAGTTTAAATGAGAGTTTGTTGTATTCAAGTGGTGGTTTACTAATGTTTGTCAGGGGAAGGTAGGGTAGTGGTCTGTAGTGCTATCTGTGATTTCCCTGATTTAAGGGGGGCTATATATTGGTCCATATGTGGTCTATTATGGTTGCACATTGTCTCAGTGAGCCTGGTTTGGTTTAGTTATTGTTGGTATGAGAAGTGTGTTGTTCATATTGTTGATGAAATTTAGTTAAGGCTGATCATCTAGTAAGCCAAGGTTGTGTTGAAGTCTCCCGCTAAGAGAAGGTGGTTTCTTATTCATTTGTCTGTTTGTTATTAGTGACTTTAAATTTTTCACTGAAATTTGGGATGTTTGTGTGAGGTATCCGGTAAATGGCACCGATTGTTATAGGGGGTCTTAAGGTTTTTTACAGTAAAATTAGCAAAAATGTATTCCCCATATTCATCACTAAAGCAAGTGGTGCTAAGACAAGATAATTGGTTAGAGTAATAGATTGCAATACCACCGCCAACTTGGTTTGGTTTTGCAGTTGTGAATTGCTGTGTATCCTGGTAGAGGGTAGTATATTATTGTGTCCTGCTTAAGCCAGGTCCCCGTAAGAATAATGCAGGAGAAGGGTGTCTTTAGTGATTCAAGGAGTGCTAGGAGGTCATCATAGTGTTTGCTTAAGGACCTGATGTTGTAGTTAAGTACTGATAGACTTTTGCATTGTTTAGGATAGTGGTGGCTTGTGATGCTGTGTAATAAAGGCAGTTACTTTCAATAGGTTTTGATTGGGTGTCAGATTATGGAGGTTTAGATCAGGGGTCAACGTGATCAATCATCTTCTAGGTTTAAATTATGGTTATTTATATCCTGAGTTGGTGTTGAGTTCTAGTATGATATCTGTAGTGGTAGGAAGTTTGGACAAGTATATAGCTAGAGTTTTTTTGGTCATGTAGGGTATAGTCACTACTACACATAATGAAGTTGATGTTGTCTATGTGTTGTGCTGGAATGAACTAAAGTACAACTAGGTATAAACTAGTAATATAAAAATAAAAAATTAAAAATAGAACAAGACTCTCACTTGTAATTGCACTAAGGTCTAAAAATGGGTTTTGGGGTCTATGTTTTGAGCTAGAATGAGCTAAAGTACAATAGGTTAAATTAATTAATATAAAAGTACAAATTAAAATAGACTAGTCTCTCACTGTAATTGCACTATGGTCTAATATAGTGAATTTGATATTGACTATGTATTGAGTTAGAATGAGCTATAGTACAACTGAATTTAATTAATAATATAAAATACAATTGAAATAGCACCAGTCTCTCATAGTAATTTCACTATGGTCTTTATTTGTGAATTTGGTTATTGACTATGTATTGAGCTAGAAAGAGCTATAGTACAACTAGGTTTAGTCTAATAATATTTAAAAATACAAATTACAAATAGCACCAGTCTCTCACTAGTAATTGCACTATGGTCTAGTAAGTAAATTTGGGATTGACTATGTATTGAGTAGAATGAGCTAGAGTAAAACTGGGGATTAATCTAATAATATAATAAAGGAACAAGACTCTCAATTGTAATTGCACTAAGGTTTATATAAATTGTTTACAAGAATTAGAGTATAATTAGATTTAAATTGACAGATAAAATAACAAATTAAGGTAGCAAATAATAAATAAAAAAAAATGCTAAAAAAAAAAAATGGCAATGACTTGGTTATAATATGCTAGTAAAATGGTAGACAGGATAATATAAAAGTTGTAGTTGGAAATACTAGTTTAAAAAGTATGAATAAAAAATGGTCAATAAAAGAAGTTTACAATAAGTTTGATTCAGTATAGTTTAAAATAAAATTGGGCAATAATAGGGATTTAGAATAAAATTGGGCAAATTTAGTATTTTTTAAAGTGAGGTAGAATTATTGAAGACAAGTTATGGTTGTTTATAAAAAATAAGATGGAACAGTGATGTGGTTTAAATTGTAAAAAAGGAGATTGATTTTGTAGATATTAAATACAATTAAGACTATGAGGTGGAATGGTCGTGAATACAACAATGACAATTAAAAGTTTGTTGGGGTATTAGAATTTTAGGGGGGCACAAATTTATGACAATATAAACACTACCCGGGGGACTATGGGTATTATCTGCACTTTACTCTGATTTTTGTTGTCCATCCTCACTTAGGAATGTTTTTAGGTCATGTTCTGTGGAGATGAAGTATCTCTTCCCAGTGGGCTGTTTCCTAACTGCTATTTTTCCATCCCTCACAAAGCATGGTGGATTTTTTGGGCATAGCGCAATTTTCTTAGCCGATTAAAGAAGGTTTTTGTCTCGTTTTGGTAAGGCACATTGATGTAAACATTAGTTTTCATAGAAATAGTGTTTTTAGTAGGTTGTTTCTTTGTAGGCTAGTTTGGAATTTTAACAGCACTGTTTTTTTACCCGTTGGTAGCCCATCAGTTTGCAATCCTTTAAGTCATCACTACGTATGTTAAGGCGAAGGTGGTCCTTGATAAGCTGTAGGGTGGTCTCCATGCAGGTCTCTTGGGTGACTGTGGTGGGAGATGTTTGCTGTTAACTACAACGCGTCAGATAGTGCTGTTGGTATTATGGTCTTGGAAGTTGGTTATGACATTGGCAAGTTGTTGGTCCATCTTGATCTTCCTGTAATGTTGGTAGGGAAGTAAGGGGGACTTTATCTTTTAGAGTGTTGATGGTGTCTAGGGGGCCGGGTGTGGGTGTTGCTTTGTTGTTCTAGAGTGTCTAGTTTATGTTCTAGAGCAGTGATCTTGTTGAGGTAAACTGCATTGCTAGCCTTTAGTTCCCGCATTTCTTGAGTTAGTTTGGTGATCGTTTGGTTCTGAATCATAAGGAGTTTAGCTATTTCTGGGTCGGTGATCTTCTTGACATCAAATACTGGGAAGAAAGTTATCTTGGACTGTAGCGGCGGCCATGTTTGTTGTCGTCTGTCGTGTGTTGTGGTGATGCCGGTGGGTGATGAGGGTTGTGTCCTGGCTGGCAGTACCACAAGTTTTCCTCGTGTTATTACTGCTCTCACCTTTGATGTTAGGAGTCCTTAGTGGTTACTGGATCTTCTTTTATTGTTCTGACCCTTGCCCATTGGCTGTGGCTTCGGGTGAATAGTAGGCGATGGGTGTTGGGTGAATGTTGTGGAGTATCACTTCAGTGGCAGCGGGGTAGGAGTTCGTAGTACGAGTCCTATTTGTTGGTAATTTGTGAACTTTTGGGTGATTTCTGCAGTTGCTTTATATCATTCTGGGTATCTACACATGTTAGTGTTATGCGGGTCTTGATTAGGTCATCACTGGGCTGCTGGGAACCTCAGGTAGAAGTAAAAATAGAGGACAAGGTTCCTGTTGCCGCTGCCGACCCCTCAAGTTAGATGTTAAGTGTTGTGTGCCCCACCACTTGTAAGTGTTGTGTGCCCCGCCACTTGTCACTAGCACGTTAAGAGACCATACAATAAGTGTCAGGGGCCCGAGACTGTTCAACTGCCTCCCAGCACACATAAGGGGGATTACCAACAGACCCCTGGCAGTCTTCAAGCTGGCACTGGACAAGCACCTAAAGTCAGTTCCTGATCAGCCGGGCTGTGGCTCGTACGTTGGTTTGCGTGCAGCCAGCAGCAACAGCCTGGTTGATCAGGCTCTGATCCACCAGGAGGCCTGGTCACAGACCGGGTCGCGGGGGCGTTGACCCCCGGAACTCTCTCCAGGTAAACTTGTAAGTGTTGTGTGCCCCGCCACTTGTAAGTGTTGTGTGCCCCGCCACTTGTAAGTGTTGTGTGCCCCGCCACTTGTAAGTGTTACACTTCCAGTTTTGTTTCTTGTTTTATTTTATTCATATTTTTCTTATTTCTTTGAACAAATTCACTCTTAGTGTAATTTCACTTTCTTTTTATCGTAAAGTGTTTTCTTTACTCTGAGTAAATTGTTTTGTCTAATTTACAATTAAGAGTTAAAGTGTTCAGTCCTTCATATTTTTATTTTATTATTTAACCTACATTTTCCCAGTGTAACTTTATTGCTACATTGATTATTTCTACACCTTATTTTGTTGCACTTGTTCTGCAGTGAATTATTTTGTTGCACTTGTTCTGCAGTAAATTATTTTGTTGCACTTGTTCTGCAGTGAATTATTTTGTTGCACTTGTTCTGCAGTGAATTATTTTGTTGCACTTGTTCTGCAGTGAATTATTTTGTTGCACTTGTTGTGAACAGGCAAAAGGGGGGGAAGGGGGTTGGCCTGTACATTGCAGAGTCACTTGTTTGCACAGAACTGCTTAATGCCTCAAATGATGTAGTGGAAGTTTTAGCAGTAAAGGTCGAGAACTAAAACCTAGTCATTGTGGTAGTCTACAATCTTCCAGATGCAACATCCCAGCAATTCCAGGAACAGCTGTTATAAATTGACCACTGTCTGGAAAATCTTCCAGCTCCTGCACCCAACATATTGCTCCTGGGGGATTTCAATTTAAGGCACCTAAAATGGAGGAATATAGCAAATAATATTGTTGCAGTAATAACACCAGGAGGCAGCTCTGATGAAAACTCACACTCACATGAGCTTTTAAATCTCTGCACAAAATTCAATTTAAACCAGCAAATAATAGAGCCTACTAGAATGGAGAATACACTAGACCTCATCTTCACTAACAATGATGATCTGATAAGAAATGTCACCATATCAAAAACAATATACTCAGATCACAACATAATTAAGGTTCAGACATGTATGCATGGAGCCCCAGACCGATAAAATGAGATTAGTCACGAGGGAGCATTCACGAAATTCAACTTCAATAACAAAAACATAAAGTGGGACCAAGTAAACCAAGTCCTAACCGATATAAGCTTGGAAGATATACTAAGCAACACAGACCCCAACTTATGCCTAGAACAGATTAACTTGGTGGCACTCGATGTATGCACAAGGCTTATTTCTCTAAGAAAAAGGAGGAGTAGATGTAAAATAGAAAGAGACAGGCGCTCCCTTTACAAGCGACGGAAAAGAATAACAGAGCGGCTAAAAGAGGTCAATCTATCTGAAATGCGTAGGGAGACACTGGTCAGATAAATAGCAAGCATCGAACTTAAGCTAAAGGAATCTTATAGGAGTCAGGAATTGCGGGAAGATCTAAAAGCCATAAATGAAATCGAAAGGAACCCAAAGTATTTCTTCTCCTATGCCAAATCAAAGTCGAAAACAACGTCCAGTATTGGGCCCTTACTTAAACAAGATGGGTCTTACACAGATGACAGCAAGGAAATGAGTGAGCTACTCAAGTCCCAATATGACTCAGTTTTTAGCAAGCCACTAACCAGACTGAGAGTCGAAGATCAAAATGAATTTTTTTATGAGAGAGCCACAGAATTTGGTTAACACAAGCCTATCTGATGTTATCCTGACGCCAAATGACTTCGAACAGGCGATAAATGACATGCCCATGCACTCTGCCCCAGAGCCAGACTCATGGAACTCCATGTTCATCAAGAACTGCAAGAAGCCTCTATCACGAGCCTTTACCATCCTATGGAGAGGGAGCATGGACACGGGGGTCGTCCCACAGTTACTAAAAACAACAGACATAGCCCCACTCCACAAAGGGGGCAGTAAAGCAACAGCAAAGAACTACAGACCGATAGCACTAACATCCCATATCTTAAAAATCTTTGAAAGGGTCCTAAGAAGCAAGATCACCACCCATCTAAAAACCCATCAGTTACACAACCCAGGGCAACATGGGTTTAGAAGAGGTCGCTCCTGTCTCTGTCAACTATTGGATCACTACGACAAGGTCCTAGATGCACTAGAAGACAAAAAGAATGCAGTTGTAATATATACAGACTTTGCTAAAGCCTTCGACAAGTGTGACCATGGCGTAATAGCGCACAAAATGCGCGCTAAAATAATAACAGGAAAAGTCGGTCGATGGATCTATAATTTCCTCACTAACAGAACACAGAGACTAGTAGTCAACAGAGTAAAGTCCGAGGCAGCTACGGTGAAAAGCTCTGTTCCACAAGGCACAGTACTAGCTCCCATCTTGTTCTCATCCTCATATCGACATAGACAAGGATGTCAGCCACAGCACCGTGTCTTCCTTTGCAGATGACACCCGAATCTGCATGACAGTGTCTTCCAGTGCAGACACTGCAAGGCTCCAGGCGGACATCAACCAAATCTTTCAGTGGGCTGCAGAAAACAATATGAAGTTCAACGATGAGAAATTTCCATTACTCAGATATGGTAAACACGAGGAAATTAAATCTTCATCAGAGTACAAAACAAATTCTGGCCACAAAATAGAGCGAAACACCAACGTCAAAGACCTGGGAGTGATTATGTCGGAGGATCTCACCTTCAAGGACCATAACATTGCATCAATCGCATCTGCTAGAAAAATCCAAAATCCAAATGACTTCCATAATAATCATAAGTCTTGTAAAAACCATACCTATTACAATGATTCTAAACTTCGAACATTGAAACGTACTGCTCGCAGACTAGACCTAGCCTATAGAAACCATCGTACCCCTGAAATGCTGAGCCTCTTCCAAACTGCCCTTGCTGCTGCCAGAGAGCGTATGACAGAGCTGCGGCAAACAGACTGGGAACAATTTGTCAATGGTCTCAATGCTCACACCCCACTTAGCCGGGCATGGAGGGACATAAATAGAATTAAGGGTAACAGAACTGGGCAGATCGCGCACCTCATCCCTTGCATAGGGCGAATGAGTTAGTCAGTGCTTGGGCTGCTACATTAGCTATGACAGTCTTCCCAGTACCACACAGGCGAAATTAATGGACAAATATGATGCAAGGGAGAGACTTCTTTGTTTTATGCTCAGCAAGGCAGATGACTGCAACATTCCTTTCACTAATTATGAACTTGATGCAGCACTAACTAAGGGCAACTCCACATCGCCTGGTGAGGATGGTATTACTTACAACATACTCAGATTGCTGTGTCGAGTACCAGGTAATCCTTTACTTGAATTATATAACATGAGTTATGTCACTGGGGAGCTCCCTAAATCATGGACCAATAGCCTCATTATTCCCATTCCGAAGCCCAATCAACAAAACTCATTTCGCCCAATATCCCTTACTAGCTGCTTGTGTAAAACATTCGAAAGGATGATTCTTAATCGTCTTATGCACAGAATTAAGCAATTCTTGTCTCCCCGGTTGCATGGCTTCCTGATGGAAGGAGTGTGCATCATTGCATTCCCTTTCTCACTCTGCACACGACACTCATACACTACCTTCCTTGATTAAAACCGCTTTGATGTAGCCCTCGACATGAATCTTAGTGAACTTGCCAGAATGGAGTTGGAGGATGGCTTCTCCGGGATTTAAAA
>NC_069450.1:2500388-2531868 GCF_026875155.1 Cherax quadricarinatus | reverse complement strand
TCAGGCACCTCCCTTTCTATAGGCTTACATTATTTACAAATTCACCTGTTTTCAAATGACACTTTAGCCTTTATCATCAATATACTAGGGAGCCACTGTAGTATACACTATACACTATGTATACTCAATGCTTTCAGGGAGACTTTCTTTCCTCTGACACAAAGTTCAATTATTATTATTTTTCCACACGGGACAGGCCTATGATTCCCCTCTGGCAGTAAACTCTGTTAGGTAGTGCACACAATTCTCCTTTTTTTACTCAGTATATAATGTTTTCCGCCCAAGATTGGTTCCAGGCGCTAGAGGGATGTATCGTACAGGATTGATGACACAAATTAAAGTTCTAGCACGTAAGAGCGACCATGAAAACACCAGAAAACCGGGAGCACAACGAGGCACGCTGACACGCTGACACTTGTGGCGGTTTTTTTTTCCCTCCCCCAATCTTCATGACTTTGCATTTGGCTGGGTTGAATTCGAGAAGCTAGTTGCTGGACCACGTGTCCAGCCTGTCCAGGTATCATCTGCGAACAGGGACACTTGAGTCTGTCCCTTCCATCGTGAAATTCACATATATCAAAACTAGCCCTGGTCTAGGACTGACTCCTGTGGGACCCCACTCATCACAGGCGCCCACTGTGATACCTCATCCCGTACCATGACTCGTTGTTGCCTCCCTGTCAGGTATTCTCTGATCCATTGCAGTGCCCTTCCTGTTATACGTGCCTGATCCTCCACCTTCTGCACTAATCTCTTGTGAGGAACTGTGATGAAGGCCTTCCTGCAGTTTCAGGAAAATGCAGTCAAGCCACCCTCTCTCTCTTGTCTTACTTCTGTTTACTGTTGTCATAAAACTCCAGAAGGTTTGTGACACAGGATTTGCCTTCCATGAATCTGTGCTGGTTGTCGTTTATAATCTTGTTCCAGGTGCTCCTCCACTCTCCTCCTGATAATCTTCTCCATGACTGCATACTATGCATGTCAGTGACACTGGTCTGTAGTTTAGTGACGCGTTTCTGTCTCCTTTATTAAAAATGGGGACTACATTTGCAGTCTTCCATACCTCAGGTAGTGTTGCCCAATTTCAAGGGATGTGTTGAAGATGTGGTTTAGTGGCACACACAGCATCTCTGCTCCTTCTCTAAGGGCCCACGGGGAGATGTCCGGTCCATCGCCATTGAGGTATTGAGGTCACTTTAGCAGCTTCTGCTCACCGCCACCTCAGTTGTGTGTATGTCACCCAACACATGTTTGTATATCCCTGTTGGTGTTCCCTTCTGTTCTGTCTTCCCAGAGTCCTTCCTGTCTCCACTGTAAATACTTCCTTAAATCTCGTGTTGAGATCCTCACATACCTCTTGATTGTTTCTTGTGAGTTTCCAACTTTTTCCTCAGCCTGATCACCTGGTCTTTGACTGTTGTCTTCCTCCTAATGTGGCTATACAGCAGTTTCAGGCCAGACTTGACTTTCGATGCTATGTTGTTTTCGTACTGCCGCTGGGCCTCCTTAATAACCTGTGCATACTCGTTTTTTGGGTCTTCGACTAATCTCATTTTTGTGGGTTCTTTGCCTTCCGTACTTTTTCCATTCTCTACTGCACTTAGTTTTTTGCCTCCCTACACCTTCGGGTTAAACCAAGAGCTCGTTCTGGTCTTCCCCATTATTTCTGTTGCCCTTGGTAACAAACCTTTCCTCTGCCTTCTTGCTTTTTTTATGATTCCCATAATTTCTTTTAAATAAATTTTTCATCCCAACTCGTCCCCTGAACCTCCGCAGGAAGTTCCTCATACCTGTGTGTGTGGTGTGGTGTGTGTGTGTCTCGCTAGTTGGGGTTTTTGGGGGGGTCGAGTCCAAGCCGGGCCCCCGCCTCTTCCACTGTACTCACCAATTTTACTCACCTAGTTAGGTTGGGGGGGTCGGCCGACTCGGGCCCCCGCCTCTTCATGATGCACTAGGTCACCCCCCTGAGCCTGAGCTTTATCATACCTCTGCTTAAAGCTAGTATGGACCCTGCCCCCCACTACATCGCTTCCCAAACTATCCCTTACTGACTACTCTGTAGCTAAAAATCTTCCAAAACACCCCTTGATTCATCTGGTCTCAGTTTCCAACTGTCCCCCCTTGTTACTTGTCCAATCTCTAAAACATCCCTGCTTTGCCCCCTTTGTAAATTTCCTCTCATATTTTGGGTATGTCGTTTTCATTCCCCCTTCTCTCCTGTCCTCCATGTCGTCAGGTTGTTTTCCCTTAACCTCCCCTCTAGGAAAAAACCCTTTTAGCTCGGGGACTAGCTTTTTGCAAACCTTTGCACTTTCTTATTTCCCCTTTCACGGCTTGGCTAGGGGGGGTTCCAAAGGGGCCGCTACTCCAATAGGGGCCAACTTTACACGGTTACGGGGCCCCTGAATGATTCCTTTTTAAAGAGCGGAATCTGTTCTGGGGTTTTCTGGGCGCCCTTATGCGCAGCATTTATTTTGGTTGATTTTCTTCAGGAGAGTGCCGGGTGTTATACTCCCCCCAAGATTTTTTCCCTTGAGTGAGGTTTGTATCCCTGCCCCCCTGACTGTATTTCCGTTTGCGGCCTTCTTTCCCCCCCCCCAATCTTATGATTTTTTGCACTTGGGGGGATTGAACTCAGGAAAATTTGCTGGCCCGGGTTGAGCTTGTCCAATCCCTTTGTAGTTCGCCGGTCTTCAAACAGTGAATTCTTCTCATCAACTTTCACGTCATCCAAACAGGGACACCTCAGACTCTTTTCCTTCCTCATGTCGTTCACAAATCCAGAAACAGCACTGGTCCCCAGGTGACCCCCCGCAGGACCCCGCTGGGCAAGGGCCCACTCTGACACCTCGCAACGACCATGACTCGCGCTGTCTTCCGACAATATTCCCCCATCCATTGTTGCCTTCCCGTTTTCCCGCTTTGGGCCTCCAGTTTTTTTTCACCAATCTCTTGTGTGGAACTGTGTCAAAAGCCTTCTTTCAGTCCCAAGAAAATGCCAAACCACCCCCCCCCTCCCTCTTGTCTTACTGTGTCACCATGTTAGAACTCCCTAGGGTTTTTGACACAGGATTTCCCCCTCCCCGAAACCATGTTGGTGTGTTTATAATCATTCCTTTTTAGGTGTTCCACCACTCTTTTCCCCGATAAATCTTTTCTCCATGATTTTTTATTATACATGTCATGACACTGGTCTGTATTTAAAGTTCATGTTTCTCCTTTTTAAAGATTGTGACTACATTTCTGTCTTCCATCCTAGGGAATTCCCCCTTTCGATAGATTTTTGAATATTGTTTGTTAGGGGTCCATAGGCCCTGCTCCCCTCTCAAAAACCAGGGAGAGTTATCTGGCCCCTTGCCTTTGAGGTATCAAACTCATCGAAGCCTCTTCCCCTTTTTCCCCGGTTTTGTGCACTGTGTCCAGCATTTGGTTTTGGGGGGGCCCCCCCTTTTCCGTCTTTTCTGGAGTCCCTTCTGTCCCTCTGTAACACTTTTGAATCTCTTTTTGAGTTCTTACATACTTCACGGTCATTTTTTTGTTTGTCTTTCCCTCTCCTTCCCTTTGCCTGATTACCTGGTCCCTTTATGTTGTTTTCCTCCGAGTGGCTGTACACCTTTTTGGGCAATTTGGCTTTCGCTGCTATGTATTTTATATTGCTTTTTTGGGCCCCCTTCTTATCTTGCATACGTTTTTTTTGGCTCTACGACTGTTCTCCCATTCCCTGGGTCCCTTTTCTTCTATATTTTTTCCATTCCCTAGCCATTGGGTTTTTTCCTCCCTCACCCTTTTGGTAAACCAGGGGTCATCCTGGCTTTTTCATTAATCCTGTTACCCCCCGGTACAAACCTCTCCCCAGCCTCCTTGCATTTTGTTGCTACATATTCCACACCATTAAGGCCCTTTCCCCGCCAGTTCTCTGTCCCCCTGAACCCCCTTCAGGGAGTTCCTCTTTTTTGTTTCCCCTTTTTTGTAGTTTTGGCTTCATTTTGTCCCGGCCTTCCGCTTCTCCCCCCACTTTTAGCCTACTTGTATTCGAAGCTTAAAAAAACATGGCACTGGGGCCCAAAGGGGCTTTTATAGTGATGTCCCCCGATATCTGGGACTACTCGAGGGGAATACTAAGTCCAGCCCTTTCTGGTTCATCCCCCTCTCCTCTTTTGTGTCCCTTTCGGTTGGCACATGAATTTTTTCCCTACCACCCCCACATCTTAGCCCTCCATGTATCTTGGCCCCCTGTGGGGCCAAATTCTCCCCAATCGATCTCCTTGTGGTTAAAGTCACCCATGATCAGGAGCTTTGCCCTGCATGCATGAGCTCTTCTGGCCACTCTAGCCAGTGTGTCAAGCATCGCTCTATTGCTCTCGTCGTACTCTTGCCTTGGCCTCCTGCTGTTCTGTGGTGGGTTATACATCACTGCTATTACCACCTTGGGACCTCCAGAGTGAAGTGTTCCCACTATGTAATCACTTTCTTCTCCGCTGTCTCCTCTCTCCAGCTCATCAAAATTCCAGCGATTTTTGATCAGCAACGCCACTCCTCCACCCCCCCTGTTCCCTCTGTCTTTCCTCAGGATTTGGTATCCCGTTGGAAAGATGGCATCTGTTATCATACCTGTAAGCTTGGTTTCTGTGAGAGCTATGATGTCCGGTGATGCTTCTTTGACTCTTTCATGCCACTCCTCCCACTTATTTGTTATTCCATCAGCGTTTGTGTACCATACCTTCAGTTTCCTTTCCAACACTGTGGTTTGGGGGGCCTGTGTGTGTGTGTGTGTGTGTGTGTGTGTGTGTGTGTGTGTGTGTGTGTGTGTACTCACCTATTTGTACTCACCTATTTGTGGTTGCAGGGGTCGAGTCCTAGCTCCTGGCCCCGCCTCTTCACCGGTTGCTACTAGACCCTCTCTCTCCCCGCTCCATGAGCTTTATCAAACCTCGTCTTAAAACTGTGTATGGTTCCTGCCTCCACTACGTCGTTTTCTAGGCTATTCCACTGCCTTACAACTCTATGACTGAAGAAATACTTCCTACTATCTCTCTGACTCATTTGTGTCTTCAACTTCCAATTGTGGCCTCTTGTTTTTTGTGTCCCCTCCCTGGAACATCCTGTCCTTGTCCACCTTGTCTATTCCACGCATTATTTTATATGTCGTTATCATGTCTCCCCTGACCCTCCTGTCCTCCAGTGTCGTCAGGCCGATTTCCCTTTAATCTTTCTTCATAGGACATTCCCCTTAGCTCTGGAACTAACCTTGTCGCAAACCTTTGTACTTTCTCTAGTTTCTTGACGTGCTTTATCAAGTGCGGGTTCCAAACAGGTGCTGCATACTCCAGTATGGGCCTGACATACACGGTGTACAGTGTCTTGAATGATTCCTTACTAAGGTGTCGGAATGCTGTTCTCAGGTTTGCCAGGCGCCCATATGCTGCAGCAGTTATCTGATTGATGTGTGCTTCCGGAGACATGCTCGTGTTATACTCACCCCAAGATCTTTCTCCTTGAGTGAGGTTTGCAGTCTTTGGCCACCTAGCCTATACTCTGTCTGTGGTCTTCTGTGCCCTTCCCCTATCTTCATGACTTTGCATTTGGCAGGATTAAATTCGAGAAGCCATTTGCTGGACCAGGTGTCCAGTCTGTCCAGGTCTCTTTGAAGTCCTGCCTGGTCCTCATCAGATTAATTCTCCTCATTAACTTCACATCATCTGCAAACAGGGACACTTCTGAGTCTAACCCTTCCGTCATGTCGTTCACATATACCAAAAATAGCACTGGTCCTAGGACCGACCCCTGTGGGACCCCGCTCGTCACAGGTGCCCACTGTGATACATCATTATGTACCATGACTCGTTGTTGCCTCCCTGTCAGGTATTCTCTGATCCATTGCAGTGCCCTTCCTGTTATATGCGCCTGATGCTCTAGCTTCTGCACTAATCTCTTGTGAGGAACTGTGTCAAAGGCCTTCTTGCAGTCCAAGAAGATGCAATCAACCCACCCCTCTCTCTCTTGTCTTACTTCTGTTATTTTATCATAAAACTCCAGAAGGTTTGTGACACAGGATTTGCCTTCCGTGAATCCGTGCTGGTTGGCATTTATACTCCTGTTCCGTTCCAGGTGCTCCACCACTCTCCTCCTGATAATCTTCTCCATAATTTTGCATACTATACACGTCAATGACACAGGTCTATAGTTTAGTGCCTCTTTTCTGTCTCCTTTTTTGAAAATGGGAACTACATTTGCCGTCTTCCATACCTCAGGTAGTTGCCCAGTTTCCGGGATTGTTGAAGATTGTGGTAATGGTACGCACACATATCTGCTCCCTCCAAAGGACCCAGGGAGAGATGTTGTCCGGCCCATTGCCTTTGAGGTACGAGCCCCTTTAGCATTTCTTCCCCTCCTCCTCATCTGTATGAAGGTCGCCCAACACTTTTTGGGGTGATTCCTTTGGGGTGCCCCCATCGGTTTTTCCCCCCCCAGATTTCCCCCGCCCTACTGTAAATATTTCCTTAAAATCTGGGTTTTGACTCCTCACAACCTCTTGATCGTTTCTTGGATTTCTCCACCTTCTTTCCTCCCCCTATCAACCGGGTCCTTGACGTTTTTTCCCCTAAGGGGGCTATACAGCGTTTGGGGGCAATTGATTTTCGTGCTTTTCCCCTTTTTTCAACTGCCCCGCTGGGCCTCCCTCCTTATCTCGCATACTCGTTTCGGCTCTTCTACTAAACCCTGTTTTCCGGGGTCCTATGCCTCCGCCTTTTCCACTCTGTTGCACTTAGTTTTTTGCCTCCCACACCTTGGGGTAAACCAAAGGACTCGTTTGGCCTTCCTTTTATTTCTGTTTCCCTGGAAAAAAAATTTTCCCTCTGCCCCCCTTTCACTTTGTTCCAAAATTTTCCACATCTCGTTTACTTTTTTCCTACCATTCTCGTCCCCAAACCCCTGCGGGAAAATTTTCTCTCCCTGTGACCCCCCCTGTGTGTGTGGTGTGTGTGCTTATGTGCGTGCGTGGCTTTGAGTGTATGCTGCTGCGCGTTTTTTTTTTAAATTTTTTTATTATGCACCCCATACCCCCTGTGGGCGGTAGTCAAAAGAATTACGGGGTACAAATTTGGTCCGGGACTGGACCCAAAAGTTTTGATAGCTGACAATTACAGAGGTAATGAATTAAATTTTTTAAAAAGAATAACTCACGCTTTTTTGCAGGCGTAAAATACCGGGTTTTTTCGCAGGTAACGGCCCTCCACTCATGTAGGGTGGTTTATACTGAGATGGTTTAATAAAAAAATTTTTTTTCGAAAAAACGAACACAGATCACAAAAACAGAACTTCCTTCGCCCCCAACATGTAGTTTTTGGGCACTTCATGCCAGTGCAAAAACAAAGACTGGATGGAGATACGGGAGGTATCAAATAGACCAATGAAAAAATACAACCCCTTTTGGGTACAAAAAAAATATTGACAATATCCGTGGGCCCAGGTGTAAGGAATTCTCTTTGTTCCGCAGCCTTACACTTGCTTTCAAAAATTTTGGACAATTTTTTTGGTCCTCAAAAATCCTTTCCTTGGGGTTTTCAAGTTTTGTTTTAGGGGAAAAATTTTGGTTCCATACTTTTATGCACGACATTAGGTTGTAACCACAGGACAAGCTTGGAAAATCTGGACTGAAGTCCCGGGCAGCTGAGCTATTTGGCTGACTGCAGCTGACTCACTAGGCTGGTATTGACGCCACGTGATGGAGGTCTGTTTACGTCTCCCCGGGGAGGGGCCAACCCATTGTCTGAGGGGAATGAGCCAGTATTTTGGACCCAGGTACCCGGGGATCCTGGGGGGCCATTAGAAGGGTCAGGGTGAAGGCGGTTGGCTGGGTGCGTCAGCCCCCACACGCAGTTAGCTGACTGCTGGACTCCTAGGGCTTTTCAAATTTATACTTTTTAGCAACAGTCTGTTGCTGTTTGATCTACATAACACCGTCAAAAGGGTGACATTTGGCACACACTGCACACCAGTGTGACTTTGATCATTTTTCCCGCGTGGGCCCCAGCTTACACTTTTAACATCGACGTTTAGGGGGTCTGTACAATGCAATGTATACATCTGTTTAGGGCTGCCGGGGGGAATTAGCGTGGGAGAGTCCCCTCCATCCACCAGCAATATCAAACCCTTTGGGAAAAACGAGAGGGGTTGCAACTTGCCTACGCCCAAAATTGGGATTCAAGTCTTGTTTACGTTGTAGAACAATAAGCACTTTAGGTGCCCTTGGGGGCAGCTCGGGGTTTTTATGTTCATTTTTGATAAAGTTTGTCTATAAATGCGAATCATTACACAAAACGTAGTTACCTCATCGCAAAAAACTTGATCGTTTACTCAGATTGTTTACACACTTCAAAAACCATTAAACTTGGGCCTTGATCAGTTTTGTTTGGAAAATCTAACCGACAGCTTTTGGGAGGGTTGCACCCCTGTATTTCTTTAGCAACTTTTTCTGGAAACCCTCGTTCTTTTTTCCGAGCCTGTTTACTAAAATATTTTCAAAACTGCCTTCACCATCATCACTCAACACCACACTATACTCAAGCGACAGGAGTTTCACACTGCGAGGGCTAAAGGTACCGGGGGGGAAAAGAAGGGGCAAGGGGGGAATTTACCTCGCTAGACACAGGCAATATGGGTGAGTGGGCCGGGGTCGCATGCGATTTTCAAGGGCATTCACGGACCACAGTCGTCTCGAGAGTTACCCAAAATTGCACACTCGTTAATTACCCAAACCTGCCCGCCTTTCACACTAGCACACGGAGGAAGACAGACAAATTTTTACTCTTGGACAAAAAATCAGCACAAACTTAATTTTTATAGATGAAACCCCTTTGGCTTGTTACAGTTAAAAAGCCGCCCCGAAGGGGTTATCAGGTCTAGCCTTTCAAAAGGAAAACTAATTCCAGTGTTTTTACTAGGGATTCACAACTCACACACAAAGTTTTAACAACACTGAAGGTACGGGGAAAACTGTAGAACGTTTACAAAAGGGATTTTGGGGTTCAGAAGAGATTAATGCGTGTAAATTTACCTTGGCAACTGGGTTTGGGGTGCTGTTTAGCCTGGATCGGGTTAAAATCGCCCTTTTCCCCTATGTAGATAATGGAACGAGCTAAGGGGTACCGTGAATAGGGAAAATCGAGGGGGACATTCACCCACTGGACACACGCAGTATGGGGTAAGTGGGATGCAGTCTTTTAGTGCCTTTTTTAAGGCACCCAGCAGGCCAGACATTCCTCACTCATTTTAAGCCTACGTAGGCACTGATGGTAGCACAATGTCTAGTCAGTGAAACCCTCGTGTAAATAGTTACAACAATCTGCAGCACTTAACACTTCAGGCCAAACTTACAACAAATCTGCAGCACTAAACACTTCTAGCACAAACTTACTATGTTTATAGGTGAACCTCTGGCATGTCCCACTTAAAAAGTCAGTACTGCAATGCTCGTTAAATTGTTCTTAACTAAGCCACTACAGGAAACACTGGTATGCCAGCAGCACTGTAGAATGTATACGTATACATGCTGAGCCTTAGGCCAGCTGTAACTGCAGGCTACCTTAGTTTGTTCTGGCTAGCTTGGAATGCTGCTTTCAAGCCTGCTTGAATGTGCTTGCTAAGCCCGTGTCAACCACTTGGATATTTGCTTGTAGCAGGCAGGTAGGCACACAGGAGACATATTCGTAAGATGAGTGGAGTGCGGCACAGAGGACTGACACGGGCACTCAAGCATTTATGTGGTCTGGCAAAAACCGCCTCTAGACCATAAGTAAATAGAGGCGAATGGCTGAGTTCCAAATCGAGGAAGGAGGGGAGAGAGGCGAGGTGGAGTGAAGGTGTAGCCTCCTACAGCCACTTCAAATCACGATGTTTGTGTTTCACTAGGTATATCACTAGTCACAGTTCACACATAAGAGTTCCAGCAGCAATTCAGCTGCGCTCCAACGATATTTTTTTGCATGATGAGTTATCAGTCGGGTGAGATAAGCAGTTCTGATATAGAAGGCCTAGGACTTCACTCAACACACACGTCCTCTCCCCTCAACCACTCAGGCCTAACTGTAGCCGCAACAGAGACGTCTTTCTGCAAACGGCATGTGACATCAACAAGAGATGGCAATACTAGTTTCAAGTAATCGTTTTCTGACAAGGCATCCCCTGTGGAGAAACTACTACTCGAACTAGCAGTCATTGCAGGGATAGGCTGTGCACTCAAGGCAGTCTGAGTGTCCTCGGACACTTGAGGCAATGGAACACTATCCAGCAAGTCTGAAGGTGTAGGTGGAACACAGATGGGAGTGACAGAATTACCAGTGCCTGACCGCTTGGGTATGCTACTGGAGAATGCATTGGCTTGTAAGGACTTAATGCGTACATCATACTCTGCAGCAGTATGACAGATTTCTGATCCAAGCTGGTAACCCCAGAATGGAACGATCAAGTCGTCAATTTGGGCATGCCATCGGTACGGGTTGAGCACAATGCGTAAGTCTCACATGGAAGCAAATCCCAGTAGAAGGTCACCAGGGAAAGTAATCTAGTCGACAACAAGAAAAGCAGCAGTAAAGTCTCTGCCTTGGATAGTAAAGGTGAGCAAAGTCTGACCTCGGACTCGCAGAAGGGAACCAGCTACTCCACTAAGGGAGGTTACAGTAGTTGGTTCAACGAGGAGGACACGGCGTAACTGCTTCTCTTTAAACAAGCTAGACCTAATGATATTAACTTGCGCACCAGAGTCCATGAACACATGAACGGGCGCATTATGGACAGAAGCTTGTACTAATGGACCAATCGTTACGTTAGGAGTTATATGCAAACAGAAAGGTGAGTTGTCATCGGAGAAGGCATTTTCTACTTCATCCCAAATTCCTCTACGTCAGAGACGTGTGAAGCAACATCATCAGCAGGATTGTCATTCTCGAGACTGCTTAAGACTTCAAAGGAATTGTGAATGGGGATGGTGTACTCATTATCACCTACTGTCACCATGGGACGGTTTGACTGGTGCGCTCGAATTCCCCCGAATTGGAAGAATGAGCCTGGTTCTGGTTATTTTGAGAACCACGATGTCTGTTTCCTCTACGGGTTCTGCGGTTGGAACGGCCACGGAGAGACCTAGAGTACTGAAGGTTGTAGAGAGCATTGCACTCAGATGTGTCATGTCCATGAATTCTATGATAAGTACAGTAGGGAAGATCTGACTGGTACTCATCATCAGTACGACGCTTCTTAGGGTGACTGTCATGACAATTAATAGCAATATGGCCACGGTAACCACAATTGTAGCAAACTCTTTGACTGTGGGTACTGTACATACTACGGGTGCTACGGGAATGATGGCTCTTAACACTTGCTTTGGATGATGGGCGTGAGTGATTAAGGTTGGGAGTTTTGGTAGTAGCACAAACTAGAGGAGGTACAGGATTGGACAAGGTGTTTGGTATAGACTTACGATAAGGGAAGGATCCCTCGGGACACAAATTTCGTACATGGATTAGAGCTGCAAGCGGTCCCATAGTAGCATCTAGCAGACTTGAATTGTACACATACCTAGATGTCGGTGGCATTAGTTGTTTAATAACTCCAAATGCAGCTAATTTGGCAAACCCATCAAGGGCTGGTTTATCGTTATCTTTAAGGTACTTTGAATTTTGACCTGCTTTAACGAATGAGGACATTAGGTTATTAAGACGAAGAGCAAACTCATCTAATGACTCTTCTGGTCTCGGAGCTGTGCAAACTAATTCTTTGAGAACAACGAACGGATCGGTTTCTCGCACCGGTTCAAGATAATTGCGAATTAACTGTCCATAATCTTGCCACCTGGTTAGATCTTGGAAGTCCTTCATACGAATTAAGTTAAATACATTGAGGCTGCTGGGGGAAGGGGCTAGGCTCTCCTTTCCGATACTTATTAAACAACTCTCAGATGGAAGACCATCAACTGAAGCATTAGCTCTGGCTCTAACTGCGGTAAACCAACCTTCAAGGTTGTCTGGGTCACCATTGAACAATGGCATAGCATCATACAGATTACGACTGAAATTACGCAGGCTAGAAGTCTGAGTATGTCTATCGTTTGATAAGGAGTTACTCGAATTTTGGGCTGACGCATTAATGGTTGTACTAGCAGCATGTGCTGAGGCATCGCTTGAGAAAACTTGAGACATATTTGCAAAATGTAAAACAAGACTTTAGAGAAACAAAAGAAAATGTAGCTGAGGAACACACAACACAGTGGACTCAAATGGAGAAAAAAATGCTTAACGATTCTGCATAAGTAATTAAAAGTTGACAGGTTACACAGTAAGTAAAGAACTCACACAAGAAAAATATGCAACTGAATGAACAACACTTGAAAATCAAGAGAACTTGTACTTTACTCAAATCTGATTTGCTCAACTTTTACTTTAAATTGAATGAATGGCACAGTGAGCTGTCTTTACTTTCAATGCAACAGGGAAATACACAATAAAATGATAGAATGGACTCAATAAAACTTGTGCAAAAATAAAACAGATGCACAATTCACTGAAATAAAATAAAATGGCACACAAAGAATAAAATATTATGCACAGAACAGAGCATAAGAAACTGCACTGAAATAAACTGTAGCAATGTTGCAAAATTACAATTCCTAATCAACAAGTACTGCATAAAATTTTCTGCAAGAAAACTTTAATGGCAACACAATATTTGCACAAGAATTATTGCAAAATGAATCAATGTGCAATAATAAAAAATATTACACACACAAGAAAAAAAATATATCAAGGAATGAGCCGATTGAACACTTTAACTCTTAACTGCAACTTAAACAACACTTAACAAGCAAAAGAACAATTTACTCTAAAAGAAGAACTTAAAAATTGCACTAAGAGTGAATTTGTTCAATGAAAAATGAAAAATAATAGGTGCTAAAACACAGAACAAAAGCTTGAACACTTACAGTAATGCAGAACACAACACATCAACATAAACACAATACTAGAATTTTCTTGCTATGAAACTTGATGTGTGAAAAAATTTGTAAAAATGATTTCTTGCTTGCACAAAATAATGGCACTAAATTTTCTGTGGAAATAAGACAAATTAGACACTGGCTAAATGAAAGAATATGAACACAAGAATGTTCAACACACAGGGAACAAAACAAGAATACACAAATACTGGGAAGAAAAAAAAATATAACAGGCAACACTGAGTTGTGATGCAGAATATGAGGTGAAAAATTTACTGAAATACTTCACTGGAATACTGAGAACACTAGGCGACTCTGAAGTGTAAACACAAGTTCTATACTGCTCATATGTTGCACATACAACAAAGGAAAAACACTAAGTACTTACTTCAAGTGTATAAAAAGACACACAACACAACAGACATAAGATAATGCACGAAAATTAACACTGAATTAAGGAGATTAAAAGAAATTAATGCAATCAGTACATGAAAAAAACCACTGAGTCTGATCAAGAGTCACTGAATGTCACTAAGAGAAAAATCACTGGAAACACAAAAGAAATGTCTCAACACTCGCAAATGTCTCTATGGAAAAAAAAAATATTATCGCTGTAACGACTTGGTGAAGAATGAGGTTGATGGTAGTGGAGAGTAGAGGATTGTTTATGTCGTCTTGTTGCTGTCCTCTGCACACGTGATCGAGAATTGCGCTTACATCGACGAAAACACACACAGGAGGCTTTTAACGGTGGTGCAAAAACACACTCTAGCTCTTGACCCCCTATGTGGTCCTTAAAATAGGGTGCTACAACCCTTAAGTAGTGCACCAAAACACTGAAGAAGTTAGGTGAGTGGGTAATGGCTGAGTGAGACTCTGGGGCCGCGGGGTGAGTGTAGTTGGGTTGTGGGTATAGCAGGCTAAGACCGGCAATGGTGAGACCCCACGTGGTCGTGGGGGGCTGGGTCTTGGGTTGAATGGCGTAACCCCACTGAGGACAGCCACACTGCCCGAAATAATTCTAACCCGACTGCTTAAAAACAACCCACAAAATAAACCCCAACACCACAAGGATGAAAAAGAACACTCAGAATTGCTTGGGGCTTAATCAGAAGCGATGAAGACTACTCACGTGGGTTGCTTGAGTACTGGGGGAAGACACCTGGGTTAGTTGCTAGCTGGCTTATTTTAAAACCCCTTTACACAAATAGCTTGACAACTTCACACGATGAGCACAGCAGAGGGAAGCTGGCTTGGCAGGCAAAAGAATTGGATGGGTAGGCTAGGGTGGACTAGGACTTCCGTTGTTTGACTCCCCCACCACAGACTGGAAGCTGGCTTATTTTGCAAACTCGGGTCAACCCCTCGGGAGTGATGCAAATAACAGATAAACACTAATACAAAGAGACTGACCAGTGGAAAGGTGTAGAAGCTTGTAGGAGCTTGGGAGGGAGAACTGGGTTGAGGTAGCGGCTGGCATTTAAACCCCGGTAGGCCTACTCACAAGATGGGCGTCTCGGTCGAAATTTTTCTCCAGAAACGCTGTAATCGTCAGAATTACAGACCCCTCCGATGCCACCATTTATCGTAGGGGTTCTTAAAAAGGAGATATCCCCGGGTTGAAGGTAGACACACTTGTTGGATGTGAACATATATTGTCAGACTGAGTTGATGGGAGATGGAGCCCAGCCTTGCCGTGTACTAGTCTGGATGGTCTGCCGCCGAGTGAGAGGGAGGCAGAGTACAGCCTACACATGCGCATCCCCTGATGTCACCAAAGTCACAGGCCTACAAGGGATCTCCTATCCAAAGCACATGGATGATACTAATATGCTATGCTATATAACACAGGGATCAGCAACTATGCTGACAAGACAACACTTACTGAACAAGCAAAAGAACAATTACTTTAAAATGAACAACTAAAAATTGCACTAAGAGTGAATTTGTTCAATGAAACATGAAAAATAATAGGTGCAAAAAACACAGAACAAAAGGGTTTGAACACTTACAGTGATGCAGAACACAACACATCAACATAAACACAATACTAGAATTTTCTTGCTATGAAACTTGATGTGTGAAAAATTTGGAAAAATAATTTCTTCCCTTTCACAAAATAAAAAGGCACTAATTGTCTGTGGAAATAAGACAAATTAGACACTGGCTGAATGAAAAGAATTAACACAAAAATGTTCAACACACAGAGAGAACAAAACAAGAATACACAAATGCTGGGAGGAAAATATAACAGACGACACTGAGTTGTGATGCAGAATATAAGGTAATAAATTACTGAAATACTTCACTGGAATACTGAGAACACTAGGTGATTCTGAAGTGTAAATACAAGTTCTATACTGCTTATATGTTGCACACATAACAAAGGAAAAACACTAAGGTACTTACTTCAACTGTATAAAAAAGAAACACAACACAACAGACATGAAATAATAGCATGAAAATTAACACTGAATTAAGAAGATAAAAAAATATTGCAAACAGTATATAATAAACTGAGTCTAATCGAGAGTTCCTGAATGTCACTAAGAAATCACTGGGAACATGAGAAGAAATGTCTCAACACTCGCAAATGTCTCTATAAAAAATATTATAGCTGTAACGACTTGGTGAAGAATGAGGTGGAAGGTGGTGGAGGATGTTTATGTCGTCTTGCGGCTGGCTACTGTCCTCTGCACATATGATCTTAGAATTGCGCTTACATCGACGATAAACTTCACACAGGAGGCTTTTTAATGATGGCACAAAACACACTCTAGCTCTTGACCCCCTATGTGGTTCTTAAAATATGGTGCTGGAACCCGTAGTAGTGTACCAAAACACAGTGGTAGTGGTTGGGTGAGTGGCTGAGTGAGGCAGCTGGGGCTGGGCAGTGGCAACAGACCGCGTGGTGAGTGGGCCTATGGGATGAATGGCGTAAGCCTCACTGGGGACACCCTGACTGGCGTGAAGATAATTCTAAGCCGACTGGCTTAAAAACAGACCCACAAAATACCACAGGGATGAAAAAGCACTCAGAATGGCTTGGAGCTTGAGCACAAAGCGATGAGGAAGACTGTACCCACGTGGTTTGCTTGAGTACTGGGGTAAGACACCTGGGTTAGTTGCTGGCTGGCTTATCTTAACCCTTCACACCTAATAGCTTGATAACTTCTCACGATGAGCACAGCAGGGGTGGAAAGCTGGCTTGGCAGGCAAAGCTGGATGGAGTAGGTTAGGCTGGACTGACTCCCTCACCACAGACTGGTTGCTGGCTTATTTTGCAAACTCAGGTCAACCCCTTGGGAGTGATGCAAATAAGCAGATAAACACCAATACAAAGACTGACCAGTGAATAATGTAGAGGCTGGTAGACGCTTGCAGGGGTAGCTGGCTGGCTTGAGGTAGGTCGAGCGTTACCCTGCTTGGGAGGCCTAGTCACAAGATGGCAGCCGGCTCAGTAGAAATTTATCTCCAGAAATCTCTGTAATCGTCAGAATTACAGGCCCCCCGTTGCCACCAAATTGTTGTGTGGGGTTCGGTAGGAGATTGATGGATAAGGTAAACTCACTTGTTGGATGGTAATGCTATATTGTCAGACGGTGGTAATGGGAGATGGAGCCCAGCCTGCCGTGTTCTGCCTTCTTCTATGCCTATGCATTGACTGAGAGGGAGGCAGCTTGTCTCACTGACTCATGCTGTATCCCGTGACGTCATACAGTCACTCGGCCTAGGGATCTTCTATATAAAGCACATGGATGGTACTATGATATGCTATACAACACATATAAGGGGATCAGCAACTATGCTGACAACTACATGCTTAGCAGGTGATGCTGGAAGTGGTGTGTGCTGGCCACGTTTTGCCTTGGTCCAGGAAGTCGGTGATGGCTTCTTTGTATGGGACCGACTGTTGTTACTGTAGGCATTATTTTTACTCAGGCGAGTGTTAGCTGTCTGACAGCAGCGGCAAAAGTGACTTCCAGCTGCACTGGCAGGATCACTGTGGATGGTGCCAGAAGGACAGGCATAGGATCATCGGCAAAGCGACAAACCTTTCTCGGCAGGTGGCTTGATTGCATCAATGGCATCGTATGCACCCAAGACTTCGTGCTCAGGGCCGAGTCCTAGTGCATCAATGGCACCCTGGAGATTAGGGGGGTGTCCCTCTGCATGATGCCTACAGCTAGCATGGGGATGATGTCTTTAACTTTAATACTGTCATCACCAGTCACCCACTTAGTGGAACGTATGGCATCAGTAAAATCTTTGGCGGCTTGCTCCAACCAGCAAATCGGGGGTCTTTCATGCCTGTACTGACATTCAGCAAAGACACTGGTCAGAATCTCAAGGTAATGGCGTTGGCGACTAGACCAAAAATAGTGCCTAAATTCCTCCTTAAGCTCAACCCAAGACTGAATCTCACAAATGCGATTGAGCTGCACAAAGGTGCCTATATCATCCTGGGTGAGATCCACTGCTGCAACAGCAGCACGAATGTACTGTGCGTCCATTGGACTATCAAATTGGGCCTTAACAGTCCTCTCGACTGACTGCAGCCATGGCTCTAACCTATTCGAACAACCGTCAAAAAGAAGGGTCGGATATGGACGGCTAGCCGACCCACTAGTGGTCGAGAAGTGAGCCACAACTTGACCGACTGTCAGGGAAGCATTGTCCTCCCGCCGCGTGGTCACGCCAGCTAAGGCACCATTGCCAGCGTCAGCAGGAACTGGACTAGCGGTACGGTCACTGCGTGTCTTAGTCATGACGTCAATTGTTCAAATGCAAAGCAGGTTATGAAGAGGGTAAACAGGTCAGAGCAAGAAATGGTATGCACTGGCTACAATTCAACATGGAGTCAGAGAGAATACAGCACCATGGTACTAGGTAAACTGCTTAGTGATGGAAATAATTTGAGTGAAACAATAACAAAAAAAATAGTGGTACACTCTGAAACACAAAATAAGAGATGTATGCGAGTGAATGAACTACAGGGGAATACACAAAATGATGCTAAGAGTATTTAATAATTGCACCAGGAGACTAGCAATAAAATTTATAAAAAATGAGTTGAACTGTAAACACTGGTAGCAAAAATTGCACAAAATTCAAAATAAATCTTAAATCGATAATGGACTCACACTGGAGGCTTTTAACGATGGCACCACTGACAAGAAAACACACTCTGGCTCTTGATCCCCTATGTGGTCCTTGAAATATGGTGCTAGAACCCATAATAAGGGTACAAAACAGTGGTAGTGAGTGGGTGGGTGAGGCAGGGCGGTGGTGAGACACTGCATGGTGACTGGGCCTATGGGATGAACGGTGTAAGCCTCACTGGGGACACCCGCACTAGGCACGAAAAATATTCTAAGCTGGGCTGGCTTAAAAACAAACCCACGAAACACCACAACACCACAGGGATGATAAAACACTCACAATGACTAGAACTTGAACCACAAAGCGATGAGGAACACTGTACCCACGTGGCTTGCTTGAGTACTGGGTTAGTCACCTGGGTTAGTCGCTGGCTGGCTTGGCTTAACCCTTCACACAGAATGGCTTGATAACTTCTAACGATGAGCACAGCAGGGGTGAAAAGCTGGCTTGGCAGGCAAGGATGGATGGCGTAAGGTTAGGCTGGACAGGACTTGGTCTGACTCCCCCACCACAGACTGTCGTGCTGGTTTGGCTTACTTTGCAAACTCGGGTCAACCCCTCGGGAGTGATGCAAATAAGCAGATAAACACTAATACAGTGAGACTGACCAGTGAATAATGTAGAGGCTGGTAGACGCTAGGTCGAGTAGTGGCTTGAGGTAGGTTGAACGTTACCCTTCTCGGCAGGCCTAGCGTCACAAGATGGCGACCGACTCAGTAGAAATTTATCTCCAGAAATTGCTGAAATCGTCAGAATTACAGACCCTCTGCTGCCACCAATTTGTCGTGGGGTTCGGAAGGAGATATGATGATTGAAGGTAAACACACTTGTTGGATGGTAACGCTATATATTGTCAGACTGTGGTAAGGGAAGGGCCCAGCCTGCCTTCTTGCCTGCTGTATGTCTAAGCGTGGAATGAGAGCAAGGTAGCGGGTCCCATTCACTCATGCACATCCCGTGATGTCATACAATCACTAGGCCTAATAAGGATCTTCTATAAAAACACATGGATAGTACTATAATACTCAGCTAAGTTATACAACACATGTAAGGGGATTCAGTAGCTATACTGACATACAGTGATGACTAAAACTGAACAATTTACTGAAGTATGGCTTCAGCGACAACTGTATTGGTGCAGGACAGTTAAATAATGTCACAAAATATTAGGAAATGCTAGGTAAGTCACTGTTTACTTAACTTTGAGTGCAGGAGATGGACGAAGGTACTAGGTGCTGAAGGTCCTGAAACTTTCAGTGATGCACTGGTAACACTGCATGCCTCGTACCATTTGTACACTGCTATGGGGCTTCAGTGATGTAGGAAAAATTATCAGAATGGACTTGGGAAGAACAGGAAAGGCTGGAGAACTCTGTGAAGGTAGAACAAGTGAGAAAATGTGGCTATCTCGGCGTGATCCACTACTGTGCATGGTTTGTTTACACTGGCAAGCATGTCTGGGCATGCTGATTGACTGCGGCTTTGGCACATGGAGAACTACATAAACGTGCTAAAAAAAATCTTAGGTGAAGCTATGAACTGGTATGAGGAGGTTTTACTGCAACTATTCACTGGGGAAAAACAAAACTGGTGATGAACTGGGAATGTAACAGCAAGGAAAAGAAAAATTTAACTGGGCAACACAAAAAAAAAACTGCACTGGCTGAAAATACATAGACGCTGAGTAGTTGTAGACACAACGATGAGTCACGAGCTGCTGTAGACGGCATGGGTGCTGAACTAGGCTGGCTTAGGGGCTAAGCCAACTGGGTCCCCATGTGGTTAAGCCAGGTAGAACTTCTTGGAGGAAACTGGGAAGAACACAACACACGCTGACGGTGAGATGGACGTAGTTGCGTAGTTGAGAAGGTTGTAGAGGAGACGGGTGTGTTTACACGCTGACTAGGGTATCAACCAACCCCAGAGCTGCCTCGTGGTCACGTGTGGAGCCACGCAAAGCCAACACACTAAACGACCTCACCTCTACTTCTTGTATCTGAGAAGGGTGTATAGACGCTGTAGGAGGCAGGAGAATGGTGCTGGAGAGTGTTGAAGGGCTGTAGAGAGAGTGATGAGGTAACACGTGACTGCTAAGGCTGGAGATGATGCTGTGACGCCTATGTCCAGATTTTGTGGAAAAATCTAGGACGAAGAACTATCTCAGGCCCTGTCAAGACACTGGGAGTAACAGATAACTCTTTAGGCCAGCAGGTGAGTTGGATGATGATGGATGATGTTGACTGGCATTGACCGATGGTGTTGATGGGCATCGACCCCTCCACCCCGAGTAGGCTCACAATGCCATTGACTCTGCTGTCACCACTGTTATTACTGTTCTTGCTGTTAAACAGCGGTTTAGTGCCAATGGAGGTAGCATAGGTAGCAGTGATACGGCCATGGACTAGTTTGGCTTTAATTGGATAGGAGTGAGTACACAACCGGCAGTGTGAGGGAATGACCGCTAGCCAGTGTGTGGAGGGGGAGCACTTGTGCCTATCAAGTCAGTCGGCCGGGGAGTGAGAGCGACTGGGCCCAGCCTCCCACTGACCTGGGTGAGCCTACAGAGGCCAGCACTTAAATGCCACAAAATATGAACTAGTCAGAACAGATGGCTTAGGCTGTCTGTTCTGACAGTACAGGCTGTCTATATACTGACCTGTACTAATTTCTCTAACTTTATACAGTGGAGCCTCAAATATCGAACTTTCTTCGGTCCAGAAGGCTGTTCGAGTGCCTTTACCGAATGAATTTATTCCCATCAGGAATAATGTAAATTAGATTAGTCCATTTCAGACCCTCAAAAATGCACCTATAAAAGCACTTACAAAAATACACTTACATAATTGGTCGTTTTGGGAGCAGTTCGATTTTTGAGGTTCCACTGTACTTAATAAGGACCAACAAACTTTTGATCGAGCTTAGGCATTGTGGATGTTTTTTGGAAGTTAGCATTACTCTCGAACCCACTTTAACCTTTGTAGGCTTAGCACAACTATTAGTGACTTATAAATTCTGCTGCTGATTTACGAAGTGTTTCTCGGACTCTCCTGAAAACACTTTGAGCTAGACTGGTATGAGTGGCTATGAAATCATCAGGATTGAAATTGGGTTTCAGTGTTGAATATAACAACTCATAGGGCAAACGCTGGTCTACACCATACAATGCATAATGTGGAGTGCCACCTATCGAAACACTGTAAGCAGAATTTATGTTATTACTGTTCGCTCTGTTGAACAGCAGCATTGTTGGGAGGGTTCATGGAGATGTGATGGTTGGAGTTAAACACGCTTGTTGGATGGTAGCACTATATTGCAGAGTGTGAGAAGGGGGAGAGGCCCAACCTGCCTGTTGCTGCTAAGTAGATCTACTGAGGCCGAGGCAGTGCATCCCACGCACTCATGTGGCATCACGTGACGTCACACATGCTGGTCACTGAGCCTAGCAAGGTGTCATGTATGTAAACATATGGATGGTACTAACTACAATACTCAGATAACATTTACATATACAGGGGATCAGCAACTATGCTGACAGCTCGGTCATGTTACGTATGTCATCTTGACATACAATACTGTACAGCTATAGGCTGAACAGGCAGGTGGTCTGGGCTGATTCTATACAATAGAAAAGACATATGTAACTTAGAACTAATGGATGATATCGTAATGGATGTTAACGTAATAGGTGTTAATGTAATGCATTACGAATTATAAGAACAAAGCATGGTAATAATAAAGGATAGGAATTGATCGATCGATCTGTATTCATGCACTCTACGGATTCTGAGGAAGAATAAATATATATTTACAAAGGTGAAAGTAAATTAACAGCACAGGCAGATCTGGTGCACACAGATCATTACTGCTAATCTCAGAATTCGGAGGGGACGTGAACACACAAAAAAAAAAAAATCTGAAAAACTAATCAGCTAATAACAAACACACAGTGGACAACTTGATTCATCTTGAACAACTAATTATACAGGCTATGTACATTTAAACCCAACTCTGCGAGGTGGTTTTATACACATCAGTGTCCTGTAGGGTTAAATGTTCTTCACCTGCTGCAATGTCAAGGAGGTAAATGATGATCTTGGGAGCACTGGCTAGATGTTTTTCCTTCAAGGCTTGTGCTGTGATGACATCCTTAGGGGCGATGGTATCTTCAGTGGTTATAATCCTCAGTGCTCCAGTAGTATTACTTTTCTCTATTTTTTTTTTTGGGGGGGGCTCTGATTTTTGAGGCATCAGGTGTCTATTGGTGACATTTGCCTGGCGGGTGTTTGTTGCCATAGAGGGAAGACAGATGAGGTTGTCATCTCTAGAGAATACATTTATTGCCTTAATAACAGATGTTGCTAGGGTCTTGTCCTTTCTTGGTGGGACAGCCAGACAGGCATTGCCAAATAGCAGTAGGTTGTGCCAGGATCCATTGTTTGCAGGAGCATTGTTGACTTTCTTCAAGAGCTTAGCAAAATTTGTTTGGGGCTTGAGGACGAGCCTTTGGGGATTTCAGTGTCCGGTGGATGTTAATTTGTTGCTTTTTTAGGTCCTCTGTAGAGGTAAGTCAAGAAATTTTTAGCTCTGTCGCTGGGGGGGGCTGTTGGTTTTCCCATTTGCTCCAAGGCACTCCAATGGGGGACCCAACTAGAACAGCGTGTGGCAAGGCAACAAATTTGTATATAAAACGGGTCTTTGCAAATGTTACTTAAGGTAACTGAGTGAGTGCCTCTTACCACAAAAAGTTCATGTTTTGGGGCAAGAATCTGGTCAACGTATAAAAATTTTTTCCCCAATCGGGAAAAGGCAACGAGATGGCGAGTGCTCCCAACACAGGGTTCTATTCCCTCATCTTTCTTCAGGCATAATAGGTTTCCTAAAAAAAAGGTTTAATTTCTTCTAGAATCTGCCCACCCGGGGCAGTTGTTGACAAAAGTTGTTAACTTGGAGAGAAGAATTGATGCAAATGTGCCAATACTGTTTTCCCATATCTTTGGGTTTGGTAACCCCGGCAGTTCCTGCTAAAAATTTACTTTTTTTAATGCAGCTATTTCTGTTGAAGAGCATTAATCCGAGCTTACTTAAAGGTTACAAAGAGGGTGCGTAGGGTTGGAGTTTTGCCAAAAAAAACATCCCCCAGCCCATCGCGTTAGCCCCTAGACCATAGCCACAAAAAAGATTCATCCAAAACTGGGTATTTTCTACACCATGGGAAAATTTTAGCACAGGCACCTTGTGCCCAAAAAATCAAGTTTACAACGAATCCCAGCTTAGAACCCCTACGATAAATGGTGGCATCGAGGGTTTGTAATTCTGACATTACAGCATTTTCTGGAGAAAAATTTCGACCGAGCCACCCATCTTGTGAGTAGGCCACCGGGGTTAATGCCCCAGCTACCTAAACCCCATTCTCCCCCCAAGCTCCTAAGCTTCTACCCCCATCCACTGGTCAGTTTTTTGGGTCAAGCTACTGTGTGAAGGGTTAAAATAAGCCAGCTTGCAACTAACCCAGGTGTTTTTTACCCCATACTCAAGAAAGCCACGTGAGTAGCCCCTTCCCCATCGCTTCTGATTCAAGCCCCAAGCAACTGAGTGTTCTTTTTTCATCCTTGTGTGTTTGGTATTTTGGGGTTTTGTTTTTAACTCCTTAGAAATTATTTCGGGCAGTGTGGGTCCTCATGGGGCTTACGCCATTCAACCCCAGACCCACCACCCACGCCAGTGGTCTCACCTTTTGCCGGCTAGCCGCTATACCCACAAACCCAACTACACTCACCAGCAGACTCAGAGTCTCACTCACCATTACCCACCACCTAATTCTTCATGTTTTGGGCACCTAAGGGTTTAGCACCATTTTTAAAAGGACCACATAGGGGGTAAAGACAGAGGGTTTTTGCACCACCGTTAAAAGCCTCCTGTGTGGCTCTCGTCGTGTAAGTGAATTCTACGATCACTGTGCAGAGGACAGCAGCAAGACACAAAAACAACCCCTCTACTCTCCACACCACAACCCATTTTTTCACCAATTCGTTACAGCGATAATATTTTTTTTTTCCATAAGACATTTGCGAGTTTGGACATTTCTTTTGTTTTTTCCAGTGATTTTTCTTTTAGGAAATTCAGTGACCTTGATCAACTCAGGTTTATCATGTACTGATTGCTTTAATTTCTTTTAATCCCCTTAAATTTCAGTTTAATTTTCGTGCATTATTTTATTCTTTTTGTGTTGTGTGTTTTTTTTATACACTTGAATAAGTACTTATTTTTTTTCCTTTGTTGTATGTGCAACATAGACGTATAAACTTGTGTTACACTTCAGAGTCGCCAAATTTTCCAGTACCATGAAGTTTTTCAGTAAATTTTTCACCCATATTCTGCATCACAACTCATTTTTGCCTTTAAATTTTTTTTTTTTCTTCCCTTAAATTTGTGTATTCTTGTTTTGTTCCCTGTGGTTGAACATTCTTGGTTCAAAATTCTTTCTTTTAGCCGGGTTTCTAATTTGTCTTATTTCCACAGACAAATTTGCCTTTATTTTGTGCAAGAAAGAAATCTTTTTTACAAATTTTTTACACTAAGTTCAAGCAAGAAAATTCTAGAATTGTGTTTATGTTGTTTGTTTGTTTCTGCATTACGTAAGTTTTTTCAAGCTTTTGTTCTGTTTTTTAGCACCTATTATTTTTCATTTTTCATTGAACAAATTCACTTTTAGTGCAATTTTTAAGTTCTTCTTTAGAGTAAATTGTTCTTTTGCTTGTTAAGTTTTTGTTTAATTTGCATTTAAGAGTTAAATTTTTCAATCCCGGGAGTTTACCGGGGGAAAATTTTCGGGGGTCAACCCCCCCCGCGGCCCGGGTCTGTGACCACCCCCTGGGGGATCGCGCCTGATCAACCAGCGTTGCTCTGGCTGCACGAAAACCCAAACCCGTACGAGCCACACCCCGGGCTGATCGGGAAACTGACTTTGGGTGCTTGTCCATGCCACTTGAAGCCCTGCCAGGGTCGGGGGAACCCCCCCTTATGGTCTGGGGGGGCAGTTGAACATCTCGGGCCCCTGACACTTTTTGATGGTCTTTTAAACGGCTAGTGAAAACCCCCTGCTTTTCATGGGGGGATGGTGCTCGTCTGCCAAATCTTTTGCTTTCGTAGGAGTGTTTTTTCGTGTGCAATTTGGTACAGTCCCTCTAGGATTTTCCAGGGTATATAATCATGTATCTCTCCCTCCTCTTTTTCCGGGGAAAAAGGTTTAGAAACCTCAAGCCCCCCAGAATTAGGGGTTTTATCCCGTTAGCGCGCCGGAAAGTTCCTGTACTTTTTCTGGGTCGGCAATTTTTCACCTCCCCTTGAAAGGTGCTGTTAGATGCAGCAATATTCCACCTAGATAGAACAAGTGACCTGAAGAGTGTAAACAGGGCTTGGCCCCCTAGTTTTGAAGGGTTTCCTTTTATCCATCCGTCATTTTTCTAGCAGATGCGATTGATAAATTTTTGGGGCCTTAAAAGGGAGATCCCCGACAAACACTCCTATCTTTGACTTGGGGTTTTTTCGCTCTATTTTTGGGCCAGAATTTTTTTTGTACTCTGATAAATTTAATTTCCCTCATTTTTTACCCATATCTGAGTAATTGAAATTTCTCATCGGAATTTCATATTGTTTTTTGCGCCCACTGAAAGTTTGGTTGATTCCGCCGGGACCTTGCATGTCTGCAATGGAAGACCGCATAATTCGGGTGTCACTGCAAAGGAAAACAGGGTGCTGGGGGCTGACATCCTTGTCTATGTCGGATATGAGGATGGGGAAACAAGATGGGACTAGTACTGTCCCTTTTGGGGGACGAGCTTTTCACCGGCTCCCTCGACTTTACTCTTTTTGACGACTACTTCGTGTTCTTTAGTGAAAAATTATAGATCCATCGACCACTTTTCCTTTTTTCCTTTAAGCCCATTTTGTGCGCTATTACGCCAGGGTCACACTTGTGAAGTTTTTTGCAAAGTCTGTAAATATTACATCTCATTCTTTTTGTCTTCTAGGTTTTTGGGGACCTTGCGTAGTATCCAGTATTGAGACGACGGGACGACCTGTTCTAAACCCATGTTGCCCGGGGTTTGTGTAACGATGGGTTTCTAGAGGGGTGGTGATCTTGCTTTTTAGGCCCTTTTAAAAAATTTTTTTGATAGGGGATTTTTATGCTTTTGGGTCTGTAGTTCTTCTGTTGCTTTAATCCCCCCTTTGTGGAGTGGGGCTATGCTGTTTTTTTTAGTAACTGAGGGACACCCCCGTGCCATCCCCTCTCCATGGAGGAAAAAAGGCTCGTGATAGGGGCTTCTTGCATTCTTGATAAACACAGATTCCCATGATCGGGCCCTGGGGCAAGTGCAGGGCATGTCTTTTATCGCCTTTCGAAGTCTTTGGCGTCGGGATAACATCGATAGGCTTGTTTAGTAAAATTTTGTGGCCCTCATAAAAAATTCATTTTGGTCTTCGACTCTCATCTGGTTAGCGGTTTCTAAAAACGAGTCATATTGGGACTTGAGTACTCACTCATTTCCTTGCTGCATCTGTGTAGGGCCCATCTTTTTTTAAGTAGGGGCCCAATACGGACGTTTTTTCTCGATTTGATTTGGCATAGGAGAAGAAATACTTTGGGTTTTTTTTTCGATTCATTTATGGGTTTTTTCTTCCGCGATTCCTGACTCCAAAGATTCTTTTAGCTTTAATTCGATGCTTGCTATTTCCACCAGGTCCCCGCGCATTTTAATATATTACCTCTTTTAGCCGTCGTTTTTCTTTTCCGTCGCCGTAAAGGGAGCGCCTGTCTCTTTCTATTTTTACATCTACTCCTCCTTTTCTTAGAGGAATAAGCCTTGTCATACATCGAGTCCACCGAGTTTAAACTGTTCTAGGATAAGTTTTTGGGGCTGGTTTTCTTATATACTTCCCAGCTTATATCGTTAGGACTTGGTTTACTTGGGGCCCCCCTTTAAAAGTTTTTGTTATTGAAGTTTAATTTGGGGAATGCTCCCTCGTACATCTCATTTTTCGGCTGGGGGTCCATGCATACATGTCTAACCTCAATTAGTTGTGATCTAGTAATTGTTTTTGATATGGGACATTTCTTTTAGATCATCATTTTTAGGGAAAATGAGGTCTAGGTATTCTCCGTCTTGTAGGCTCAATTTTTTGCTGGTTTAAATTGAATTTTGTGGGGAAATTTAAAACTCGTTGAGTGTGAGTTTTCATCAACTGCCTCCTGGGTTTTTACCAACAAAATTTTTGCTAATTCCCTCCATTTTTGGGGCCTTTTAATTGAAATCCCCCAGGGGCAAGATGTTGGGGGCAGGGGCTGGAAATTTTTCCAGACAGTGGTCAATTTTTAACAGCTGTTCCTGGGAAATTTCTGGGATTTCTCCGGAGGCTTGTAACTACCACAAGACTAGGTTTTTTGGTTTCCGACCTTTACGCAAAACTTCCACTACGTCATTTGAGGCATTAAGCAGTTTTTGTGCAAAAAAGACCTGCCAAAGTACAGGCCCCAAACCCCCCCCTTTTTTGCCTTTCACTCTGTCACACTGTATAGGTTTTAACCTGGGATCCATACTTTTGTTGTCCAAGGATCCTTTAAAGGGGTCTCAGTAACCGCAACATTGCCTTTGCCCCTGCAAGCATCCACGGATGAAAGGTATTTTGTTGTTTTAGCTGGCTTTAGACCCTTATATTTGCAAAGAAAATTTTATCGGGCTGGTGATTGTTGGTACTGGGGGGGGAATTTTTTCCGGAAAATTAAAAACTGACTGTTGGTTTGGAGGGAGGCCATCGCTGTGGTTCCACTCCAGAAGACTGGATTTGGGGTACGATTTTGCCATTTCCTGCCATTTTTTTTCCTTCCGGCACTAAAAAACCCCTCCCTCTTGAGTGCTGGGCTACCCAGGGTTTTTCCCCTGGCCTGGTGTTTTGTATCTTTTTTTTTCCCCCTTTTTAAAGGTATGCCTGGCAATTTAAGTTATACACAGTCTTTCCTACTGAAAAGGGACCATTTCAGGGGGAAAAAGCTTTCAGGAAGGGGGTTTGCATTTTCCCGTTTTCAAGGGCATGGGATTTTTTTGGGTGGTCAATTTCAGCCCATCTGTTTTTTCCAGATTTTCCCCTGCCAGCAGATACCCAAATGATAGTATGTGCACATATGTGCTCTTCCTTAAAATTTTTTTTTTTGTGTGTGTAATATTTTTTTTTATTGCACATTGATTCATTTTGGCAATAATTTTTGTGCAAAAATTTTTTGCCATTAAGTTTTCCCTTTCAGAAAAATTTTTTGCAGACTTGTTAATTAGGAATTGTAATTTTGCAACATTGCTACAGTTTATTTTTAGTGCAGTTTTTTATGCCTGTTCTGGCATAAATTTTTTCTTTTGGGGCCATTTTTTTTTTATTTCATGAATTGGCATCTTTTTATTTTTTGCCAAGTTTTATTAGTCCATTTTATCATTTTTTTGTGTATTTTTCCCTTTCCATTCATTCAATTTAAATAAAAATTGAGCAAATCAGATTTGATAAAGTACAATTCTCTTTATTTTTAAATGTTTTCATTCAGTTTCATATTTTTTGTGTGTGAGTTCTTTACTTACGTGTAACCTGTCAACTTTTTAAATTTCTTATGCAAATCGTTAGCATTTTTTTTTTTCCCTTTTATCCACTGTGTTTTGTGTTTCCCAGCTACATTTTTTTTTTTTTCTCTAAAGTCCCCCCCTTTTTTTACCCCTTTTTCAAAATGTCTCAATTTTCTCAAGCGATGCCTCAGCACATCTGCTATACAACCATTTAAAGCGTCAGCCCAAAATTCGGTAACCCTTATCAAAAGATAGACAACTCAACTTTTTAGCCTGCGAATTTCAGTCGTGATCTGTATGATGCTATGCCCATTGTTCAATGGGGCCCAGACAACCTTGAAGGTTGGTTTTACCGCAGTTAAGCCGAGCAATCTTCAGTTATGGGCTTCCTCGAGATTTTTTTAAAAAAGTATCGGGAAAAGGGGAGCCTAGCCCCCTTCTCCACAGCCTCAAATGTTTTTTAACTTAATTCATGAAGGACTTTCCCAAAATCTAAAAATGGCAAATTTGAACATTAATTCGCAATTATCTTGAACCGGGGCGAGAAACCGATCCTTGTTGTTTTCAAAAAATTGTTTTTCACAGCTCCAAGACCAAAAAGTCATTAGATATTTGCTCTTTGTCTTAATAACCTAATGTCCTCATTCTTAAAGCAGGTCAAAAATTTAAAGTACCTTAAAGATAACGAAAACCACCCTTGATGGTTTGCCAAATTAGCTGCATTTGGGGTATTAAAAAAAACTAATGCACCAAAACTAGGGATGTGAAAAATTCAAATCTCTAGATGCTACTATGGGACCGCTTGCAGTCTAATCCATGTACGAAAATTTGTGTCCCCGGGAACCTTCCCTTATCGTAAGTCTATAAACCAAACACCTTGTCCAATCCTTCCTCCCCAAATTTTGGTTTCTACCAAAAAACTCCCAACCTTAATCACTCCCCCATCATCCAAAGCAAGTGTTAAGAGCCATCTTCCCTAGACCCCCAGACGTACAGAACCCCCCAGTCAAAGATTTTGCTACAATTTTGGTTACCGTGGCCATATGCTATAATTGTCATGACAGCACCCTAAAAGGTCGTACTGATATGAGTACCAGTCAGATTTCCCTACTGTACTAATGAATTCAGGACATGACACACGAATGAATCCTCTACAACCTTTTATACTCTAGGTCTTTCCGTGGCCGTTTCCCAAACCCCAGAACCCGTGGGAAACAGACACGTGGTTCTCAAAAAAACCAGAACCAGCTCATTCTTCCAATTCAGGGGGAAATTCGAGCGCCCCCGCAAACCGTCCAGGTGACGTAGGTGAAAATATACACCCCCCCATTCACAATTCCCCTTTTAAGCCTTAAAGCAGTCTCGAGAAGACAATCCCGCATGATTTGCTTCACACTCTCTGACAGAGGAATTTGGGATGAAGTAAAAATGCCTTCTCCGAGACAACCCCACCTTTCTGTTTGCATATAACTCCAACGTAACGATTGGTCCATTTGTACAACTTCTGTCCATAATCGCCCGTTCATGTTTCCCAAAGGACTCTGGGGCGCAAGTTAATATCATTAGGGCTAGCTTGTTTAAAGAGAAGCAGTTACGCCGTGTCCCCTCGTTTAACCAACTCTTAACCTCCCTTAGTGGAGTAGCTGGTTCCCTTCCCGCAGTCCCAGGTCAGACTTTTCCACCTTTTCTATCCAAGGCAGAGACTTTTCTGCTGCTTTCTTTTTTCGCCAATTACTTTCCCGGGGACCTTCTACTGGATTTCTTCCATCAGACTTTTCGCATTTTGCTCAACCCCTACCGATGGCATGCCCAAATTGACGACTTTATCTTCCATTCTGGGGGTTTCCAGCTTGGGTCGAAATCGTCATACTCTGCAGATATATTATGCATTATCCTACAACCAATGCATTCTCCAGTAGCAACCCAAGGGCAGGCACGGTAAATTTTTGTCACTCCTACTGGTTCCACCACACCTTCAGACTTGCAGGGTAGTGTTCCATTGCCCCAAGGGCCCCAGGACACTCAGACGCCTTGAGTGCACAGTCTATCCCCGCAATGACTGTAGTTCGAGTAAATTTTCTCCACAGGGGGTGCCTTTCAAAAACGATTACTTGAAACAGTAATGCCCTCCTTGTTGTGCACATGGGCCCTTTGCAGAAAGACGTCTCGTTGCGGCTACAGTTAGGCCTGAGTGGTTTAGGGGAGAGGGGGTTGTGTTGAGTGAATCCTAGGCCTTTCTTCGAACGCTTTTCTCACCCGACCCGATAACCATCATCAACAATTCGTTGGAGCGCAGCTGAATTCGCTGAACTCTTATGTGTGAACGTGACTAGTGAAACCCGTGAAACACAAACATCGTGGGTTTGAAGTGGCCCAGAGGCTACAAACCTTTACTCCACCTCGCCTCCCCCCCCCTCCTTCCTCGATTTGGAACTCAGCCTTCGCCTTATTTTACTTTATGGTCTAGAGGCGGTTTTTGCCAACCACATAAAAGCTTGGTGCCCCTTCAGTCCCCCTGTCCCACCCACTCATCTTTCGAATATTCTCCTGTTCCTACCTGCCTCTACAAGCAAAATCCAAGTGGTTTACACGGGCTTAACAACCATTTAAGCAGGGTTGAAAGCAGCATTTTCCCAAACTAGCCAGAACAAACTAAGGTACCCAGTTACAGCTGGCCTAAGGCTCGCCTGTATACGTATACATTCTACAGTGCGCTGGGGATAAA
>NC_069450.1:2479774-2499888 GCF_026875155.1 Cherax quadricarinatus | reverse complement strand
GGCAAAACCAGTGTTCTCTTCCCCTGGATGGGAGAGTTTTTTTTTTTGCCTGTTGCATTTTTATGTCCATTTTTATTACTGGCATTGACCGATGGTGTTGATGGGCATCGACCCCTCCACCCTGAGTAGGCTCACAATGCCATTGACTCTGCTGTCACCACTGTTATTACTGTTCTTGCTGTTAAACAGCGGTTTAGTGCCAATGGAGGTAGCATAGGTAGCAGTGATATCGGCCATGGACTAGTTTGGCTTTAATTGGATAGGAGTGAGTACACAACAGGCAATGTGAGGGAATGACCACTAACCAGTGTGTGGAGGGGGAGCACTTGTGCCTATGAAGTCGGTCGGCCGGGGAGTGAGGGCGAATGGGCCCAGCCTCCCACTGACCTGGGTGAGCCTACAGAGGCCAGCACTTAAATGCCGCAAAATATGAACTAGTCAGAACAGACGGCTTAGGCTGTCTGTTCTGACAGTACAGGTTGTCTATATACTGACCTGTACTAATTTCTCTAACTTTATACAGTGGAGCCTCAAATATCGAACTTTCTTCGGTCCAGAAGGCTGTTTGAGTGCCTTTACCGAATGAATTTATTCCCATCAGGAATAATGTAAATTAGATTAGTCCATTTCAGACCCTCAAAAATGCACCTATAAAAGCACTTACAAAAATACACTTACATAATTGGTCGTTTTGGGAGCAGTTCGATTTTTGAGGTTCCACTGTACTTAATAAGGACCAACAAACTTTTGATCGAGCTTAGGCATTGTGGATGTTTTTTGGAAGTTAGCATTACTCTCGAACCCACTTTAACCTTGGTAGGCTTAGCACAACTATTAGTGACTCATAAATTCTGCTGCTGATTTACGAAGCATTTCTCGGACTCTCCTGAAAACACTTTGAGCTAGACTGGTATGAGTGGCTATGAAATCATCAGGATTGAAATTGGGTTTCAGTGTAGAATATAACAACTCATAGGGCAAACGCTGGTCTACACCATACAATGCATAATGTGGAGTGCCACCTATCGAAGCACTGTAAGCAGAATTTATGTTATTATTGTTCGCTCTGTTGAACAGCAGTGTTGTTGGGAGGGTTCGTGGAGATGTGATGGTTGGAGTTAAACACGCTTGTTGGATGGTAGCACTATATTGCAGCGTGTGAGAAGGGGGAGAGGCCCAACCTGCCTGTTGCTTCTAAGTAGATCTACTGAGGCCGAGGCAGTGCATCCCACGCACTCATGTGGCATCACGTGACGTCACACATGCTGGTCACTGAGCCTAGCAAGGTGTCATGTATGTAAACATATGGATGGTACTAACTACAATACTCAGATAACATATACATATACAGGGGATCAGCAACTATGCTGACAGCTCGGTCATGTTACATATGTCATCTTGACATACAATACTGTACAGCTATAGGCTGAACAGGCAGGTGGGTCTGGGCTGATTCTATACAACAGAAAAGACATATGTAACTTAGAACTAATGGATGGTATCGTAATGGATGTTAACGTAATAGGTGTTAATGTAATGCATTACGAATTATAAGAACAAAGCATGGTATAATAAAGGATGGAATTGATCGATCGATTTGTATTCATGCACTCTATGGATTCTGAGGAAGAATAAATATATATTTACAAAGGTGAACGTAAATTAACAGCACAGGCAGATCTGGTGCACACAGATCATTACTGCTAATCTCAGAATTCGGAGGGGACGTGAACACACAAAAAAAAAAAAAATTCGGGAAAAAATGATCAGCTAATAACAAACACACAGTGGACAACTTGATTCATCTTGAACAACTAATTATACAGGCTATGTACATTTAAACCCAACTCTGTGAGGTGGTTTTATACACATCAGTGTCCTGTAGGGTTAAATGTTCTTCACTTCCTGCAATGTCAAGGAGGTAAATGATGATCTTGGGAGCACTGGCTAGATGTTTGTCCTTCAAGGCTTGTGCTGTGATGACATCCTTAGGGGTGATGGTATCTTCAGTGGTTATAATCCTCAGTGCTCCAGTAGTATTACTTTTCTCTATTTTTTTTTTTTTTTGGGCTCTGATTTTTGAGGCATCAGGTGTCTATTGGTGACATTTGCCTGGCTGGTGTTTGTTGCCATAGAGGGAAGACAGATGAGGTTGTCATCTCTAGGGAATACATTTATTACCTTAATAACAGATGTTGCTAGGGTCTTGTCCTTTCTTGGTGGGACAGCCAGACAGGCATTGCCAAATAGCAGTAGGTTGTGCCAGGATCCATTGTTTGCAGGAGCATTGTTGACTTTCTTCAAGAGCTTAGCAAATTTGCTTGTGGCTTGAGGGCGAGCTGCTTTGGGGATGTGTCAGTGTCCTGGTGGATGTTAATTTGATTGCATGTTGTAGGTCCTCTGTAGAGGTGAAGTCACAGTAGCTTTTAGCTCTGTCTGCTGGGAGGGGCTGTTGGTTGTTCCCAGTTGCTCCAAGGGCACTCCAATGGGGGACTCCAACTAGAACAGGCTGTGTGGCGGAGGCAACAACATTTGTATATACATACTGGTGTCTATTGCTAAGATGTTACTTAAGGTAACTGAGTGAGTGTCCTCTTACCACATAATGTTCAAGTTTTAGGTGCAAGAGATCGTGGTCAACTGTATCAAATGTTTTCCATAGGTCTGTGAAGAGGCAACGAGATGGCAGAGTGCTACCAACAGCACTGGTTCTGATTCCCTCATCCTTCTTCGTCAGTGCATAATGAGGCTCCATAAAAGAAAGGTTTAATTTCTTCTAGAATCTGCCCAGCCAGGCAGTTGTTGACAAAAGTTGTTAACTTGGAGAGAAGAATTGATGCAAATGTGCCAAGTACTGGATTTACCATATCTTTGAGGTGTTGTGTAACCTCCTGCAGTTCCTGCTGAAAATTACTTTTGTTAATGCAGTTATTTCTGTTGAAGAGCAGTTAAGTACCGAGCTTACTTGAAGGTTACTAGAAGAGGGTAGCGTAGGTTGCAGAGATATGGCCGAGGACTGGACTTGACTTTATTTATCAACACATGGATGCAGGCGGGCACAGTGAGGGAGTGACCAATAGCCAGTCTGTGGAGGGGAGGTTGTTGAACCTGTGAGGGTAAGCCGTGGAGTGAGAGCGGATGGACTCCACGTCTCACTGTAGTGAGAAGAAATTCAAGTGTATGATTTTAACATAAATAGTGGAAATGTTGTGCTGTTTCTGAAGGTTGGTGTGTGGTAGCATTGTGGAAGAAGATGGCCGATGGGGATGTGGGAGAATAAAACCTACACTGTGTTGGGGTGTTGGCCAAGATTAATTGTACATATAAACAAATCCAAAAGTTTCTTTTAAAAGCTTTCTACCTTCAGCCCCCTTTGCCATGCCCCCAAAAAGGTAAAAATTTTTTAAGTTTGGATGCAGAAATAATTAGGGGGCTTACCCTTGTGGAAAAACAATGTGCAGTGACTACCCATGCCCCCCCTCCCCCTTTTCCCCCGGGGGCTCCCCCCCAACCCAACAAAACCCTTGCCTCCCCCACCCAACCCCCTTACCAAAGGGAGCAGCACAAAAACCCCCGGGCCCCCAACCTTTCAAGTTAAATTCCTTCGAAGCATTACATTTCCCATGCACCAAAAACCCCTAAAACATCCTTGCTCACCCAGAAAAATCGTACTCCACCCCAACAGTAAAGCTAGCCAAAATGGATCCAAGCAGGGGATGCAATTAGCCGGGGAAAATGAAAAAGGTTGGCAATACAGGAAGGAAAGTGTCAGTCGTGTTTACAGTTTTTTTGTCTAACTCAATGGTTTTTCTGCAACCATGGTGCTGCCCGGTCAAAAAGGCCTCCTGGGGAAAAATTGAGGGCCCCATAGCCATTTAGGCCCCTGAACAAACCCCAAAACAGTTTCTCATCTCTTCAGAAATATTTTTTGGAAAAAATTTAAAAGCAACGGGTCCCAAAGAACATCACCATTCCCAAAGCACCCCACACATGCTACTGTTCCTTCATCCTAAATGTCCATAAACCTAAAAAAGCATTGATAACTTGCTATTTTTTTTCAGCAATGTCTCCCTTAGTGGGGGGGGAAAAAAAGGGGGAAAACAGACTAGCCTAAACGTTTCATTAAACCCCGAAAACTTTGTAGAGCTAAATTAACTTTCTTTTGACTTCCGTCAGTAAAAAAATGGGAAGGCAAAAACCCCTACTCATTCCATTTGAAAAAAAAAAAAAAATCTGAGACAGGTGAGCATGCAAATTGAAGAGGGAAATACACGGGGGGAAATTTCAGGATTATCACCAAAAAAGATACTTTGGGCCCCCAAGGATGCGACATTTCAAAAAGCATTTTCGGGGAAAGCACATTTCCCGGGAAAAACCCAGGGGCCCAAAGTTTTTAAAACCCCGCCCCCCTTTTGGCACCATTATTTTGCAAGATTTCGGGCCTTTTACAAACCCCAATAATGTCATACCCATCTGGTCACTGATGGCTTCACGGGAAAAGGGGCCACAATTTTTTAAAGAAAATGGTCCTTTCCGGGTTTATCGGGGAATTCCCAGAGCCCACTGTTTTCCCAGAGATCACAAGGTTCTCAACAACCGGCTGATCAAATTTCCCTGAAAAAATTTTAAACCTTTTTTTTTGGTACTTTCATTTTGTCCCCTTTGGACGGATTTTTGGAAACTGCCTCTTTTTCCAAAGTTTGCTGTCCAAAGTATTCACACAGAGGTGGTTTTATGTTTTTAGCCAAACCAATTTGGTTTTTGGGCATCTTAAAGGGAAAGGGAAAGCAGCATTTCCAGCGACAAGGGGTATTTTGAAAAACCCTGCCTGAAAAAAAATTTGGGGGGTGGAAAAAATTAAAGATTTAAAGAATGCTTTAAATTCTCCTAAAAAGAGACAGGGTATTAACAGTGAAGAACATTTATCTGGTCTCTCCCTTTTTGCTTCACTAAATTAAAACATGGAATCAATTTTCCCCGTTTGGAGAGGGATGAATTAAACATCAACAGAGGGTTCCAGCAATAGATTCTCTCGAAACCTTTTCCCTCTTCGGGTATTTGGTTAGGGAAATCACAGAAGGCGACCGTGCCAAGTGACCGGTGCCGGGGATAAGGGCCACTGGGGGGGTAAAAAAGGAGCCCCTTTAGATGATCCTACACAGGGACGGGAAAGGGGTTTTATCCTGAATCCCCCAAAAAACTGAAATAAATCTCCATTATTCAAAAAAATGATGCCGGAGTGAGATCAAAATTTCCCGAAGCTAAATCCCAAAGCCCCCTAAATAGCGTCTTGCTTGGGGACCCTTTGGAAGTGATGCCATTGAGTTTAATTCTCAGGAAGAAAACGGAAGATTGAGGGGGAATGGAACAAAAGAATAGGGAAACCCCCACATCCACAATATTTTTTGGGGTAAAATTTATTATATATATATATTATAAAATATTATTTAAAAATAATATATATATATAAAATATATATAAATATTATTTATTATATATATTTTATTATTTTTTAAATATATGTTATAAAATATGTATATATGTATTATAAATATGTATATATGTTTTATATATATAAAGTTTTAAAATTTTTTTAAATTTATGTATAAATTTTTAAAATATTTTTATATATATGTTTTTTTTGTATATAATATATATGTATGTGTAAATAATATAATATGTATGTGTATAAATATAATATATAAATATATAATATATATTAAAAAAATATATGTAATATAATTATATATATATATATAAAATAATATATATTTATATATATGTATATATATATATATAAATATATATTATAAAATATAAATATTATTATATATATATATAAAATATGTTTTATATATAATTTTTATAAAAAATTTTTAAAAATATTTTGTCCCTTTCCGAATATTTTAAAAATGGTCCCAATTTTCAAGAAAATCTTTTAAAATTTTTGGGCCTTTCTAAAATTTTCTCCTTTTACGTTTTTTTTTGATATTTTTTTTCATTAATGGGTTTAAAGTAAAAAAATTTTTAATTTTTGCCCAAAAGAAACCTTTGAAAACTTTCCTAAAAACCCTTTTTTAACAAGAAAATTTATTTTAGCCTAACCCAAAATATATATAATTTTGATTTGCTTACAAAATTTAATACTTTAAAAAAAACCAGTGAAATTATTTTTTTCGTTAGGTCAGAATCATTTTGGCTAAATTATTTCCCTACACAAAATTTTTTACTTGTCTTAAAATGGCAAAAATTAGAGTTTCCCATTTAAGCCCAAAATTGGGAAGTTCTGCCCATTCGGCACGACATATATATATATTATATTATATATATATATTATATATATAATTTATATATATTATATTATATATATATATACACACACACACATATCAATGAAATCACGAAACATATGATTTTAAATTATTTACCAAACTGCGGCAGGCCAGGACTCCACCCTACAAACCTTGTGCCACCTTCAGAGACAGCATAATGTACGCATCACCTTACCACTAGGCCAGTGATCCTACAAAGAACCAAGCACACAGCATGGAGCTATGTGATTGCCTTGATCTGAGGATGCTCGTGGCAGTGGTATCTCAAGGATTAATTTCAGCCTCATCCTGTTTGAATACCCACCTTAACAAGCAGTCTATATAGCAATGAAATCACGAAACATGTGATTTTAAATCATTTACCAAACTGCAGCAGGCCAGGACTCACCCCTACGAACCTTGTGCCGCCTCCAGAGACAACAAAATGTACGCATCTCCTTACCACTAGGCCAGTGACATGTTCGGGACGAATGACTTTAACCAGGTTTTTTGTCATTAACTGAACCAATTTTGATGCAAAAATGTTACTTAATCTGATTTTTACATAATCCGATGTCGTCGTTAATCCGGGGGTTTCCACATGTATATAAAAATATCAGGAAGTTACCACCTCTGGAACTGGTGCTGCGTGTGACCCCATCCACAGAGAAAAGAAAAACCATGCTTCAGGGAAACTCAAGGTTCCCCTGAAGCTGAGTTTGAAAATTTTTCTCCAACCACCCCCCTATTATTAATATACATTTTAAAGACAAAATATAGTAAGGGGTAAAACATCGTAACAACTCATAGCAACATCTCGAATACTTCATCAGCTCCCCGGTCGGTGGGTCCACGTGCCCAGAATTCTACAGGTTATTGTTCCCTCTGGATGCAAACACTGAAGTTCTCTGAAACAGGAAGCTGTCCACGCCATGTGATCCTTGTTTGGTATGAAGACCTAGTGAAGGACTGAGAACCTCTACAACAATCAGCGGCAAAACTCCAAGGGATCTGTCAGGCTGTAGTGGCAGCTTTCCCCTTCATGTTTTTCAAAAATTGCTGAAACATCACCTCTTTGAGGACCAGTCACAACAATATGCAGTCCCGCTAAATGGGATTTGAGTGAGGTTTCGGTAAGATAAAGCCAGTGATTGAAACTTTTATCCTGTTGGGATGGAAATGAGGTAGAAAGTGTAGAGTGGAGTTGCAGTCTAGGCTGTAAAGTGAGGAGTGAAGTAGTTTGTGAAGTAAGGGATAAGCGAGGGATTAGTTTGGCTTGTAATCAGTGGTGAATGTTATAATACTACTAGGGGCCATTGCTAGGGGAACTAGTAGCAAACAGTGGTTTTCTCTTTAAAAAAAAATATTTTTTGTCAAAAGGAAAAAAAGAGTGAATATGGCCTGGCGATAGAAGTATACAGTCTCATAATTATATTTATCTTCCGCAGCAATTCCTGAAGAAGGGAATCAGTCATTGGGACTAGCGAAAAGACAACTGGGTAATAGCATCCCGGACAGTTGAAAGCAACAGTTGTCATCATACCCAACGAAATGTCACCTATTGCCACAAGGAGATGGCAAACTCGACATACCCAAGACAAAACAGTGGCACTGTTAAGTGTGATATCCAAACTAATTTCAGGACAACGTAATAGGCACCATACTTCATTTTCTTTGTAACAACTGCACTTTGGCACAGTTTACTGAGAGGGTTTCGGGTCAACAGCCTCCGCTGTCAGGTCTGAGTCCAGGCTTCATAGAAGTAAAACAAACCATGAGAATGAATTCTTTACTAACGTGAATGACAATGAATTAACCAATTTTAATATAAATAACTCCCTTGCCGTAGTAATATTATGACTAGGGTTTTAATGAAAACAGGCCTTCCTTTATTCATAGTCCAATGCGAGATCACTTTTTCCAAAATTGACAGGGATTAGATTCTATCTAACAGAAACAAGGTGACAGTTATAAATCATCTCTGCATGCTGTTTGGATGATATCTGTGACTGACGATGAGGTCAAAACGGAAGGTTAACAATATAAAATGCTGAGATAGCAATAGAAAAAGTGGTGGAGTAAAAGCCTACATTAAGAATGCTTAGTCTACAACACAAACCTATCTGAATGACAATAAACCAGGATATTCATGGTTTGAAGTGCTGCTTTCTGAAGACCAAACTCATCTTATAGACTAGTTCCGCTCTCGTCCCACCCAGACCAGTTCTTAGCAACCTTTTTCAGAGTTTTGTCAGTAATTGATAACAAATGTGAGACAGTAATACTGGGAGACTTCAATATCTGTTCCAACAGCAAGATAATGGACTATGTAATAAGTGTAGAGAAAAATACTAGTTTAAAAACAGTTAGTATCTTAACTAATTAATAACCAACCCGGTTACAACACTGTCCAGACACCATACTCCTACCGTATACTTTGTAACCCCTCTGATAACATTAGTCAGTCAGGGCGTCATTACACAGACCTTAGTGATGCATTCATCATTTTAACCGCACCACGAAAATCATACAGAACAGAAAGGGCTACACAGGACAATAAAAATGGAGGCATTACAAAACTACAGTAAAATAAAATACTGGTAAATATGCTTACCAATCAGTTATGATTGGGACCAGCCGATAACAAGTTACATGGAAGTAAATGAGGCTTGGAAAAATCAAACAATGTTCAACTGCCATTCTTAATAATAACGCAGTGGGCAGTTAAAGAGTTAGGATTAAACGAAGAACTGAACCCATGGATGACTACATGAGATATTAGATAATATGAAATTCAGAGAACCATTTTTGCTAAAAAACATTTAAAGCAATCAGACAGGATATGCAGCACTAAATGAATTCCAAATGAAAGGAACAGAATGCAGAAGGCTATAAAAGGCATGGCACTATAGCTCAAAAATCGAAGAGTAGAACAATAACACCACGAAGCTCTGGAAACAGCTAAAACAGTTTGCAATAGCAATAAATTTGTAGATAGAACAACATGGGAAACTGAGAGGATAATTAGAACTGAGTATAACTACAAACTCCTGATCATACAATAAAGCGAAAAAATAATGTTGAGGGTCCGGTAGTGGTAATGTCTGAGGACTCACTTTCAAAGATCAAATCAGTGCCATGATCACAACTGCAAAGAAAATAATAGGATGGATTAATGAAAAAAACATTCAAAACGTGAGATGCCAAGCCAATGATGATCCTTTTTCAAAATCGCTTGTTTTTCTCCCCCCCACTAGGGCTGGAATACTGCTTACATTAACATCTTCAATCATAGAAGGTGTTGGAGTTTCTGTTGAGCTGTACGCGGGTTGTGGTAAGGCTTCTCTTTATGAATGTCGTTTGACCTCCTCCTGTCTACCATACCTTCCCTTCCTGGTGTGTGACATACACACGAGACCATGAAAGTCGGAACAGTTCAGCTGTCGCCTTTCCGCAAATACTCCTATTTCGGTGAGTATGGGGGCGGCTAGGCAAGAGCAACACCATCCATCATGGCCTTGGTTCTACTAGGGCCGAGCGCCCAGGCGAGGAATTGGGAACAACTAGAGGAAAATCTCCCCAATATGGTGCCTTTACTGCTAGGAGACGACTTTGTCTTTTCCTGAAGCTTTGGTGAGCATATGTGTTTGGCAATTTCTACCAAGATTGGTTTGTCCCAGTGGGACTGTTTGTGCTCCTCTGGGAGGAGCTGGTCTACTGAAGAGTTGGCAAGGGTGTCCCCACCATGGCTGCTTCAATGAAACTGGGATCTGAACTCCTACCATCATCTCTCAATATCATTCGGGGACAGTATCCTTGACTAATCCACTGGAAGTCAAACATGAAGGCAAAAAATGCAGGTAGATCTGCCTGCATATGCTTTTGGGCTCACACCCTACACCTCCCAGTGGCCTCTAGAGGGTTACCTGATCCCATTACAGATCTTCCAGTGACAGATTCAGTGAGCCTACTAAAGACTATGATTTCCGGAGTGAGTCATATTTGTTATGCGAGTGTTGGGTTATCGAAAAGTGGGTGTGCACCTCAGGAAGGAGTCTTGGCAGAGTAAGACACCTTGTGAGGAGATACGGGGCATCAAGGGCATCGAGATCTCGTATCTTTCTCCATTCACTTCAGGACATTCACTTTGTCCTTGAGAACTGTGTTGATGGCCTAGTACCCAGTGTGTCCCAAAGAGTGCTCTGATGGAGTGTAAGCAATGACTACAGGGAAGATTGTTTTCGCATAGTAATGGATTATTCATGGTTTGTTTAGAAATTTCACACTTGGAGAGGATTGAGGATGAAACCCAAAGCCTTGTCTTCAAAACTTGATATACTTTTGAAGTCTCTTCATATCAAAGTTGGCAGGGACTCTTCAAGTTTGCTGTCACCAGCTGCTCTATGAAGGGAAAAAAGAACCTGGGGAACCATCCCTAACGGCTGCAAGACCACATGTCTTTTACCATCAAATCTCAATATTCAAAGGCTACTTTGACTAAGGCCTTGTCTTCTGTCATCCTCCCACAATGGGCTGTGTCATCAACTGCCTCGAGAGACCCTAAAACACAGTTGGTGTGGGCGGGGTAAACTGGCAGCTTCTAAGGCAAATGTTCTTACTGCTGCTTTGGCAACGAGATGACAAAGAGTGTTACCAACAGCAATTGAACTGATTCCTCCCAGCCATGCAGTTGTTGACGAAGGTTGTTAACTACAAAAGAAGAAGTTGATGCAGATGTGCCAATTACTGGATTTACAATCTCTGAGGTGTTATGGTTGAATTCCCACAGTGTCAATCTTTGCAGATCCTGCTAGAAATGACACTAATGCCTGTAAGACTTCCTGATTCTGCAAAAATTATTGTCAAGCGATGAGGTATCCTCTATGGTTGTTGAGTAGACGACTATAGTGTCCTTGTTGGGTGTCGCTGTCTCTTTGTGCTTGGGCTGTGGCCCTCATCTTGATAGCAACAGTGCATCACTTGTAATTATTCTGATTGCTCCCTCTGTGTTAACATTTCATCCTGTGAGGCAAATTTTCTCGTTTTCAGTTGGAATTTTTCTTGGTCTACTCTACCTCTGATTCCAGCATTGATGGGGCTGAGGGACAACAAATATCTGTTCTAGGGGTAGTTTGCACACTGGGCGCCTTGTTGACAGATGTGGTTAGCAGTTTGTCTTGTCTTTCAGGAAACTGCAGACAGATATTGCTGAACAAGAGTGGTTGCAACGCATGCTTTAAATGTGCCTTGTGCTTCTAAGTTGGTGGACGCCTCATTCACGCTGCTTAAAGGTCCTGTGAAATTTCCCTGGAGCATATGATCGACGCATTTTTTAGAATGAGAGAGAAGGGTAACTCTAACAGTGGGATTAGAATGTCCTCATGTCTTTGCAAGGTGATGAGGTTGCCCATGTCGAATTATTCTCTGCCTCGGGAGGCTGGATGCTGCTCTCTACTGCCGGCCAATATGTGATCCACACCCACCCTTTGTGTACAACGATATAAGGCCGTTACTGTTGATGCCCCCGATACCCCGCACACACCTGACATGTGCCTTTACTTTCAATTGTTGGGTGCACTGTTTACCTTGCGGTTTTGTGGTTGTCTAGTGCATCATCTGTCTACCTCTATCTGTGTGGCAAACCCCCGGGCTGAAGGTAATATGTCACATGGCAACACACACACACACACACACAGCACACACACTCACACACACACCACACACACACACACACACACACAACACACGCAACACGCACAACGCCACACATCACACACACACACACACACACACACACACACACACACACGCCACACGCCCACACACACACATAACACACACACACGACACCACACACACACACACACGCACCGCACGGATGTACACACACACACACACACACACACACACACACACACACACACACACACGCACACGCACACGCACCCCACCACACACACACACACACACACACACACACACGCACACGCACACACACACACACACACACACACACACACACACGCACACGCACACACACACACACACACACACAAAACACACACACACACACACGCCCCACACACACACACACACACACACACGCACACGCACACCCCACACACACACACCGCACACACACACACACACACAACACCACCGCACACGCACACGCACACACACACGCACACCACACACGCACACACACGCACACGCACACGCCCCAACACACACACACACACACACCACACACACACACACACACACACACACACACACACACACACACACACACAACAAAGATCTTCAACACATCATTTGAAACTGGGAAAACTCCCTGAGGTATGGAAGATGGCAAATGTAGTCCCAATTTTTAAAAAGGGAGACAGACATGAGGCACTAAACTACAGACTGTATCACTAACGTGTATAGTATGCAAGGTCATGGAGAAGATCATCAGGAGGAGAGTGGTGGAGCACCTGGAAAGAAACAAGTGTATAATTGACAACCAGCATGGTTTCAAGGAAGGAAAATCCTGTGTCACAAAACCCTACTAAGTTTTATGACAAGGTGACAAAGTAAGACAAAGAGAGAGGGGTGGATCGCCTGCATTTTTTTTGGCTGCAAAAAAAGGCCTTCGACACAGTTCCCACAAGGGGTTTTCTTTGAAAAAGCTAGAAGATCGGCACTTTTTAAAACGGGAAAAGGCACTGCAAGGATCAGAGAATACCTGACAGGGGCAACAACGAGTCATGGAGTACGGGGTTTCAGGTGGGCGTTGTGACAAGCGGGGTTCCACGGGGTCATCCTGGACCTGTCGTTCTTGGTAATGTGAACGACATAAGGGAAAGGGGGTAACCAAGTGTCCTTTTTTTCAGATGAGTAAAAGTTAAGAAAGAATCAAATGATGAGGATCAGGCAGGACTACAAGAGCCCGGACAGGCTGAACCCCTGGGCCCAGCAACTGGCCCCTTTGAGTTTAACCCGCCAAATGCAAAGTCTGAAGTTTGGGGGAAGGGGCAAAGAAGACCGCAACCAATAAGTTTGGGGCCCAAAAAGACTGCAAACCCACCAAAAAAAAAGTCTGGGGGGAGTAAAACCCCCGAGCATTCTCCTGGGCGCACATAAATAATAACTGCTGCAGCTAGGGGGCCCCTGGCAAACCTACGGATAGCGTTCCATACTCATAAGGATCGTTCAAGACCCTGTATACCATTTAGTAGGCCCTACTGGAGTATCAGCACCAGTTTGGAATCCACACTAGTCAAGCAGTCAAGAAAAAATTTGAGAAAAAATGCAAAGGTTTGCAACAGACTAGTCCCAGAGCTACGGGGATTGTCCTACGAAGAAAGGTTGAGGGGAAAAACGGCCTGACGACATGAGGCCAGGAGGGTCAGGGGGGACATATAACGACAAAAAATACTGGCGGGGAAAAACAAGGGGGGACAAAGAAGGGTGTTCCGGGTGGGGCACAGAACAAAGGGGACAATTTGGAAGTTGAAGACTCAATGAAACAAGGGATGGGTTTGGAATATTTCTTCATCCTAGAGTAGTCAATCAGGGGAAAAGTCTAGAAAGTGAAGAGTGGGGGGGCGGGGAACCATACATAGTTTTAAGGCAGGTTTTGAAAAGCTCATGAGCAGGGAGAGAGAGGAAACCCAGTGCAATCATGAAAGAGGGGGGGCCAGACTATGCTCGACCCCCCCCAACCACAAATAGGTAGTACAACGGTTTGGACAAACACACCCATACAGGCCTAGTGTCTAATCGACAGTGCCTAGGACAAAAGGTAACTAACAAACACACACAACACACAACACACACACCACACACACACACACATGCCATATTGGTAATGCTTTATTTTTCACTAGCAAAGTCAGGGTTTTTTCTCCAGAATGGGCTGTAATATACCATGTGGATAAAATCTTTCCATTTCTTGAAACCCTTTTGAGTAGTTTTTTCTAAATTTATTAAATTTTTTCGCACTCCAGTACATAATGACCAGGGGGGTGACAATAATCCATCTGGCAAAGTTTACATTTCGTTTGGGCTACATTTGGGGGTGGTGATTTAACCTGCCAAAGATACTTGTAACCCAGCCGGAGCCGGGCGGTAGTGACGTCCAAGAGTCTGCTTATTTTGTTGGATGCATCATAGACATGTGGCTCCTCCTGCATGATAGAATGTTTGATAGTTTGGACTCACTGGTGTCAATCTCCCTGAGCCTTAAGTCCATAAAATTCAGCTGAAGTTCTTTTCGTATTATTGTTCTCAAACTACTACCTGACAAGCCAAGATTGTAATCTACTCCCTCTTTGAAAGCATACAGCTTAGCCAATTTATCAGTTCTATCATGCATCTGAAGACCAATGTGAGATGGAATCCACAGCATGTGCACTCTGACTCCACTGTCCACAATCCTACCATACCTGTGTCAGGCTTCTGACACAAGCATGCCACAATTTATGCTTAATGAGTTGAGAGCATTTATGGATGACAGAGAATCAGTTACAATTAAACTGTCAATCTTTGATACATAGATGCATTTCAGTGCAAGAAGTATGGCAAACAGTTCTGTCTGAAGGGTAGAGGCCCAATTATTGATGCGTGCTCCAATTTCTTTAAGAGTAGCCATCACTCTGTACGACAACAGCAGCACTACCAGCTGCAAACCCGTGGATTGGTGAACAGAACCATCAACGTAAATAATTTGCGAGAGTGTGTGCTGTGTGACTAAGTTATCAATACAGCTTAAGGCCTCATGTTGGCTTCAAAGGCGAAGTTTTGGTTGTGATTTTAAGAAGTAGTTTGGGGGAAATGGAGGAATGGTAGTTTGGAATGGGGTAATATTCTCATGGAGGCGGAGAAGTGCCGCTGTGCCTTACTTGACATAGATCATGTATCTAATTCATGCGGAGGTTGGTTCCAGTCTTTTCGATCCATCTGGAGGAGTGTTCACCAGTGCTGAGGAAAGTTTGGAGGGCTTCTGTGCAGGGGTTTGAATGAGCTTGCCTGAGCATATTAACCCCAATTAGGATATTTCTTTCAGTAACACGATCTCTGATGCTTGGAAAAATCAAGTTCTTTTTGCATATTTAAAATTTTGGCAGTACGAGGGCATCCTAGGATGATCCTCATTGCTTCGTTCTGCAGTTTTTCCAGCCCTCCAAGCTTCCAGTCAGACACAAGAGCAAGTAGTGGCGCAGCATAATCAACCAATGATCTAATATAAGCAAGATACATCATTTTCACAATTTTAACATTAGCACCATACCTGGGGTGAAGCCCTGCCACAACTCTAAGTGCTCTTAGTCGTTCTTTGTATTGGCGACAAAGTCTTGTTACAACAGGTCCAAGTAGTGGAACCTCAAAGCCTAGATGCCTGTATCTGCTTACAAATTCTAGAAGAGACCCATCATGCAATTGGATCTGACGAACTGTGCCTCTCTGTCGAGGATTCAAGTGCTTGTTGACGTTGTAGATGACAATAAGCACTTTAGGTGCCCTTGGTGGGGCAGCTCGGAGTTTGATGTTGGCATATTCGTGAGTGAGAAGTTTGTCTATAAATGCTGAATCATTAGGCACAAAGACGTAGTTATCCTCATCGCGGACAAACTTGATCGTTTTCTCATGATTGTTTACACTAGCTTCGAAAAACCAGTTAAACTTGGTCTCTTGATCAGTGTTGTTAGGGAAATCTAACCTGACAGCTTTGGGAGGGTGTGGGCCCACTGTATTGCTTTCAGCAAGCTTTCTCTGGAAGCCTCGTTCTTTTTTCCGAGCCTGTTTACTAAAATATGTTTCAAATCTTCCTTCACCATCATCTACGTCAACACCATCAGCTATACTCATAGCTGACAGGAGTTTCACACTGGCGATGGGCTAAAGGATACCGGTGAATAGAAGGGACAAGGAAGGGATATTCACCTCGCTAGACACAGGCAATATGGGTGTAGTGGCCATGCGGGTCGCAGTGCGATTTTCAAGGTCATTCACGGGGCCACAGTCGTCTCGAGAGTTACCAATATTGCACTACTCGTTAATTACTCCAAACCCGCAGCACTTAACACAGCTAGCACACGTGTCTAGGAATGACAGACAAATTTTCACTCTGTGGACAAATAAATCAGCACAAACTTAATATGTTTATAGATGAACCTCTGGCTTGTTACAGTTAAAAAGCCGTCTCCGAAGGAGTTACCAGGTACTTAGCCTTTCAAAATGGAAAACTAATTCCAGTGTTTCACTAGGTATGTCACAACTCACACACGAGTTCTAACAACACCGAAGGTACGGCCGGAACACTGTAGAACGTTCACAAAGGCATTCTGGGATTCAGAAGAGATGTAACTGCAGTGTAACTTGACCTTGGCAAGCTGGCTTGGAGTGCTGTTTAGCCTGGATCGGTTAAACTCGCCCTTATCCCATATGTAGATAATGGCGACGAGCTAAGGGATACCGGTGAATAGGAAAGTCGAGGAAGGGACATTCACCTCACTGGACACACGCAGTATGGGTGTAAGTGGCATGCGAGTCTTATAGTGCCATTTTCAAGGTCACCCAGCAGGCCAGACATTCCTCACTCATTTTAAGCCTACGTAGGCACTGATGGTAGCACAATGTCCTAAGTCAGTGAAATCCACTCGTGCAAATAGTTACAACAAATCTGCAGCAATAAACACTTCTAGCACAAACTTACTATGTTTATAGGTGAACCTCTGGCATGTCCCACTTAAAAAGTCAGTACTGCAATGCTCGTTAAATTGTTCTTAACTAAGCCACTACAGGAAACACTGGTATGCCAGCAGCACTGTAGAATGTATACATATACATGCTGAGCCTTAGGCCAGCTGTAACTGCAGGCTACCTTAGTTTGTTCTGGTTAGCTTGGAATGCTGCTTTCAAGCCTGCTTGAATGTGCTTGCTAAGCCCGTGTCAACCACTTGGATATTTGCTTGTAGCAGGCAGGTAGGCACACAGGAGACATATTCGTAAGATGAGTGGAGTGCGGCACAGAGGACTGACACGGGCACTCAAGCATTTATGTGGTCTGGCAAAAACCGCCTCTAGACCATAAGTAAATAGAGGCGAATGGCTGAGTTCCAAATCGAGGAAGGAGGGGAAGAGAGGCCGAGGTGGAGTGAAGGTGTAGCCTCCTACAGCCACTTCAAATCACGATGTTTGTGTTTCACTAGGTATATCACTAGTCACAGTTCACACATAAGAGTTCCAGCAGCAATTCAGCTGCGCTCCAACGATATTTGTTGCATGATGAGTTATCAGTCGGGTGAGATAAGCAGTTCTGATATAGAAGGCCTAGGACTTCACTCAACACACACGTCCTCTCCCCTCAACCACTCAGGCCTAACTGTAGCCGCAACAGAGACGTCTTTCTGCAAACGGCATGTGACATCAACAAGAGATGGCATTACTAGTTTCAAGTAATCGTTTTCTGACAAAGCATCCCCTGTGGAGAAACTACTACTCGAACTAGCAGTCATTGCAGGGATAGGCTGTGCACTCAAGGCAGTCTGAGTGTCCTCGGACACTTGAGGCAATGGAACACTATCCTGCAAGTCTGAAGGTGTAGGTGGAACACAGATGGGAGTGACAGAATTACCAGTGCCTGACCGCTTGGGTATGCTACTGGAGAATGCATTGGCTTGTAAGGACTTAATGCGTACATCATACTCTGCAGCAGTAGACAGATTTTCTGATCCAAGCTGTAACCCCAGAATGGAACGATCAAGTCGTCAATTTGGGCATGCCATCGGTACAGGTTGAGCACAATGCGTAAGTCTCGCATGGAAGCAAATCCCAGTAGAAGGTCACCAGGGAATGTAATCTGGTCGACAACAAGAAAAGCAGCAGTAAAGTCTCTGCCTTGGATAGTAAAGGTGAGCAAAGTCTGACCTCGGACTCGCAGAAGGGAACCAGCTACTCCACTAAGGGAGGTTACAGTAGTTGGTTCAACGAGGAGGACACGGCGTAACTGCTTCTCTTTAAACAAGCTAGACCTAATGATATTAACTTGCGCACCAGAGTCCATGAACACATGAACGGGCGCATTATGGACAGAAGCTTGTACTAATGGACCAATCGTTACGTTACGAGTTATATGCAAACAGAAAGGTGAGTTTGTCATCGGAGAAGGCATTTTCTACTTCATCCCCAAATTCCTCTACATCAGAGACGTGTGAAGCAACATCATCAGCAGGATTGTCATTCTTGAGACTGCTTAAGGCTTCAAAGGAATTGTGAATGGGGATGGTGTACTCATTATCACCTACTGTCACCATGGACGGTTTGACTGGGGCGCTCGAATTCCCCGCAATTGGAAGAAGAGCCTGGTTCTGGTTATTTTGAGAACCACGATGTCTGTTTCCTCTACGGGTTCTGCGGTTGGAACGGCCACGGAAAGACCTAGAGTACTGAAGGTTGTAGAGAGCATTGCACTCAGATGTCTCATGTCCATGAATTCTATGATAAGTACAGTAGGGAAGATCTGACTGGTACTCATCATCAGTACGACGCTTCTTAGGTGACTGTCAGACAATTAATAGCAATATGACCACGGTAACCACAATTGTAGCAAACTCTCTGACTGTGGGTACTGTACGTACTACGGGTGCTACGGGAATGATGGCTCTTAACACTTGCTTTGGATGATGGGCGCGAGTGATTAAGGTTGGGAGTTTTGGTAGTAGCACAAACTAGAGGAGGCACAGGATTGGACAAGGTGTTTGGTATAGACTTACGATAAGGGAAGGTTCCCTTGGGACATAAATTTTGTACATGGATTAGAGCTGCAAGCGGTCCCATAGTAGCATCTAGCAGACTTGAATTGTACACATACCTAGATGTCGGTGGCATTAGTTGTTTAATAACTCCAAATGCAGCTAATTTGGCAAACCCATCAAGGGCGGTATTTATCGTTATCTTTAAGGTACTTTGAATTTTGACCTGCTTTAAACGAATGAGGACATTAGGTTATTAAGACGAAGAGCAAACTCATCTAATGACTCTTCTGGTCTCGGAGCTGTGCAAACTAATTCTTTGAGAACAACGAACTGATCGGTTTCTCGCACCGGTTCAAGATAATTGCGAATTAACTGTTCATAATCTTGCCACCTGGTTAGATCTTGGAAGTCCTTCATACGAATAAGTTAAATACATTTGAGGCTGCTGGAGAACGGGCTAGGCTCTCCTTTCCGATACTTATTAAACAACTCTCAGATGGAAGACCATCAACTGAAGCATTAGCTCTGGCTCTAACTGCAGTAAACCAACCTTCAAGGTTGTCTGGGTCACCATTGAACAATGGCATAAGCATCATACAGATCACGACTGAAATTACGCAGGCTAGAAGTCTGAGTATGTCTATCGTTTGATAAGGAGTTACTCGAATTTTGGGCTGACGCATTAATGGTTGTACTAGCAGCATGTGCTGAGGCATCGCTTGAGAAAACTTGAGACATATTTGCAAAATGTAAAAAAAGAATTTAGAAAACAAAAGAAAATGTAGCTGAGGAACACACAACACAGTGGACTCAAATGGAGAAAAAAATGCTTAACGATTCTGCATAAGTAATTAAAAGTTGACAGGTTACACAGTAAGTAAAGAACTCACACAAAGAAAAATATGCAACTGAATGAACAACACTTGAAAATCAAGAGAACTTGTACTTTACTCAAATCTGATTTGCTCGACTTTTACTTTAAAGTGAATGAATGGCACAGTGAGTCTGTCTTTACTTTCAATGCAACAGGGAAATCACAATAAAATGATAGAAGGACTCA
>NC_069450.1:2460177-2479274 GCF_026875155.1 Cherax quadricarinatus | reverse complement strand
CACACAAATTTAAAAATGAACCCGGCTTGTACGTTAAAAGCCGTCTCCGAAGGAGTTAACCAGGTAACTGCCTTTTCAAATGGAAAACAATTCAGTGTTTCACTGGGTATGTCACAACTCACACACAAGAGTTCTAACAACACGAAGGTTACGGCCGGAACACTGTAGAACGTTCACTAAGGGCATTCTGGGATTCAGAAGAGATGTAACTGCAGTGTAACTTGACCTTGGCAAGCTGGCTTGGAGTGCTGTTTAGCCTGGATCGGTTAAACTCGCCCTTATCCCATATGTAGATAATGGCGACGAGCTAAGGGATACCGGTGAATAGGAAAGTCGAGGAAGGGACATTCACCTCACTGGACACACGCAGTATGGGTGTTAAGTGGCATGCGAGTCTTATAGGTGCCATTTTCAAGGTCACCCAGCAGGCAGACATTCCTCACTCATTTTAAGCTACGTAGGCACTGATGGTAGCACAATGTCCTAAGTCAGTGAAATCCACTCATGCAAATAGTTACAACAAATCTGCAGCACTAAACACTTCTAGCACAAACTTACTATGTTTATAGGTGAACCTCTGGCATGTCCCACTTAAAAAGTCAGTACTGCAATGCTCGTTAAATTGTTCTTAAACTAAGCCACTACAGGAAACACTGGTATGCCAGCAGCACTGTAGAATGTATACATATACATGCTGAGCCTTAGGCCAGCTGTAACTGCAGGCTACCTTAGTTTGTTCTGGTTAGCTTGGAATGCTGCTTTCAAGCCTGCTTGAATGTGCTTGCTAAGCCCGTGTCAACCACTTGGATATTTGCTTGTAGCAGGCAGGTAGGCACACAGGAGACATATTCGTAAGATGAGTGGAGTGCGGCACAGAGGACTGACACGGGCACTCAAGCATTTATGTGGTCTGGCAAAAACCGCCTCTAGACCATAAGTAAATAGAGGCGAATGGCTGAGTTCCAAATCGAGGAAGGAGGGGAGAGAGGCGAGGTGGAGTGAAGGTGTAGCCTCCTACAGCCACTTCAAATCACGATGTTTGTGTTTCACTAGGTATATCACTAGTCACAGTTCACACATAAGAGTTCCAGCAGCAATTCAGCTGCGCTCCAACGATATTTGTTGCATGATGAGTTATCAGTCGGGTGAGATAAGCAGTTCTGATATAGAAGGCCTAGGACTTCACTCAACACACACGTCCTCTCCCCTCAACCACTCAGGCCTAACTGTAGCCGCAACAGAGACGTCTTTCTGCAAACGGCATGTGACATCAACAAGAGATGGCATTACTAGTTTCAAGTAATCGTTTTCTGACAAGGCATCCCCTGTGGAGAAACTACTACTCGAACTAGCAGTCATTGCAGGGATAGGCTGTGCACTCAAGGCAGTCTGAGTGTCCTCGGACACTTGAGGCATGGAACACTATCCAGCAAGTCTGAAGGTGTAGTGGAACCAGATGGGAGTGACAGAATTACCAGTGCCTGACCGCTTGGGTATGCTACTGGAGAATGCATTGGCTTGTAAGGACTTAATGCATACATCATACTCTGCAGCAGTATGACAGATTTCTGATCCAAGCTGGTAACCCCAGAATGGAACGATCAAGTCGTCAATTTGGGCATGCCATCGGTACAGGTTGAGCACAATGCGTAAGTCTCGCATGGAAGCAAATCCCAGTAGAAGGTCACCAGGGAAAGTAATCTGGTCGACAACAAGAAAAGCAGCAGTAAAGTCTCTGCCTTGGATAGTAAAGGTGAGCAAAGTCTGACCTCGGACTCGCAGAAGGGAACCAGCTACTCCACTAAGGGAGGTTACAGTAGTTGGTTCAACGAGGAGGACACGGCGTAACTGCTTCTCTTTAAACAAGCTAGACCTAATGATATTAACTTGCGCACCAGAGTCCATGAACACATGAACGGGCGCATTATGGACAGAAGCTTGTACTAATGGACCAATCGTTACGTTACGAGTTATATGCAAACAGAAAGGTGAGTTGTCATCGGAGAAGGCATTTTCTACTTCATCCCCAATTCCTCTACATCAGAGACGTGTGAAGCAACATCATCAGCAGGATTGTCATTCTCGAGACTGCTTAAGGCTTCAAAGGAATTGTGAATGGGGATGGTGTACTCATTATCACCTACTGTCACCATGGGACGGTTTGACTGGGGCGCTCGAATTCCCCGAATTGGAAGAATGAGCCTGGTTCTGGTTATTTTGAGAACCACGATGTCTGTTTCCTCTACGGGTTCTGCGGTTGGAACGGCCACGGAATGACCTAGAGTACTGAAGGTTGTAGAGAGCATTGCACTCAGATGTGTCATGTCCATGAATTCTATGATAAGTACAGTAGGGAAGATCTGACTGGTACTCATCATCAGTACGACGCTTCTTAGGGTGACTGTCATGACAATTAATAGCAATATGACCACGGTAACCACAATTGTAGCAAACTCTTTGACTGTGGGTACTGTACGTACTACGGGTGCTACGGGAATGATGGCTCTTAACACTTGCTTTGGATGATGGGCGCGAGTGATTAAGGTTGGGAGTTTTGGTAGTAGCACAAACTAGAGGAGGCACAGGATTGGACAAGGTGTTTGGTATAGACTTACGATAAGGGAAGGTTCCCTTGGGACACAAATTTCGTACATGGATTAGAGCTGCAAGCGGTCCCATAGTAGCATCTAGCAGACTTGAATTGTACACATACCTAGATGTCGGTGGCATTAGTTGTTTAATAACTCCAAATGCAGCTAATTTGGCAAACCCATCAAGGGCTGGTTTATCGTTATCTTTAAGGTACTTTGAATTTTGACCTGCTTTAACGAATGAGGACATTAGGTTATTAAGACGAAGAGCAAACTCATCTAATGACTCTTCTGGTCTCGGAGCTGTGCAAACTAATTCTTTGAGAACAACGAACTGATCGGTTTCTCGCACCGTTCAAGATAATTGCGAATTAACTGTTCATAATCTTGCCACCTGGTTAGATCTTGAGAAGTCCTTCATACGAATTAAGTTAAATACATTTGAGGCTGCTGGAGAACGGCTAGGCTCTCCTTTCCGATACTTATTAAACAACTCTCAGATGGAAGACCATCAACTGAAGCATTAGCTCTGGCTCTAACTGCAGTAAACCAACCTTCAAGGTTGTCTGGGTCACCATTGAACAATGGCATAGCATCATACAGATCACGACTGAAATTACGCAGGCTAGAAGTCTGAGTATGTCTATCGTTTGATAAGGAGTTACTCGAATTTTGGGCTGACGCATTAATGTTGTACTAGCAGCATGTGCTGAGGCATCGCTTGAGAAAACTTGAGACATATTTGCAAAATGTAAAACAAGACTTTAGAGAAACAAAAGAAAATGTAGCTGAGGAACACACAACACAGTGGACTCAAATGGAGAAAAAAATGCTTAACGATTCTGCATAAGTAATTAAAAGTTGACAGGTTACACAGTAAGTAAAGAACTCACACAAGAAAAATATGCAACTGAATGAACAACACTGAAAATCAAGAGAACTTGTACTTTACTCAAATCTGATTTGCTCGACTTTTTACTTTAAATTGAATGAATGGCACAGTGAGCTGTCTTTACTTTCAATGCAACAGGGAAATACACAATAAAATGATAGAATGGACTCAATAAAACTTGTGCAAAAAATAAAACAGATGCACATTCACTGAAATAAAATAAAATGGACACAAAGAATAAAATATTATGCACAGAACAGAGCATAAGAAACTGCACTGAAATAAACTGTAGAATGTTGCAAAATTTCAATTGCTAATCAACAAGTACTGCATTAAAATTTTCTGCAAGAAAACTTTAATGGCAATACAATATTTGCACAAGAATTATTGCAAAATGAATCAATGTGCAATAATGAAAAATATTACACACACAAGAAAAGAAATATATCAAGGAATGAGCCGATTGAACACTTTAACTCTTAACTGCAACTTTAAAAAACACTTAACAAGCAAAAGAACAATTTACTCCCAAAAGAAGAACTTAAAAATTGCACTAAGAGTGAATTTGTTCAAAGAAAACATGAAAATTTAATAGGTGCTAAAACACAGAACAAAAGCTTGAACACTTACAGTAATGCAGAACACAACACATCAACATAAACACAATACTAGAATTTTCTTGATATGAACTTGATGTGTGAAAAAATTTGTAAAAATGATTTCTTGCTTGCACAAAATAATGGCACTATTGTCTGTGGAAATAAGACAAATTAGACACTGGCTAAATGAAAGAATATGAACACAAGAAGTTCACAACACAGGGAACAAAACAAGAATACACAAATACTGGGAAGAAAAAAAAATATAACAGGCAACACTGAGTTGTGATGCAGAATATGAGGTGAAAAATTTACTGAAATACTTCACTGGAATACTGAGAACACTAGGCGACTCTGAAGTGTAAACACAAGTTCTATACTGCTCATATGTTGCACATACAACAAAGGAAAAACACTAAGTACTTACTTCAAGTGTATAAAAAGACACACAACACAACAGACATAAGATAATGCACGAAAATTAACACTGAATTAAGGAGATTAAAAGAAATTAATGCAATCAGTACATGATAAACACTGAGTCTGATCAAGAGTCACTGAATGTCACTAAGAGAAAAATCACTGGAAACACAAAAGAAATGTCTCAACACTCGCAAATGTCTCTATGGAAAAAAAAAAATATTATCGCTGTAACGACTTGGTGAAGAATGAGGTTGATGGTAGTGGAGAGTAGAGGATTGTTTATGTCGTCTTGTTGCTGTCCTCTGCACACGTGATCGTAGAATTGCGCTTACATCGACGAGACACACACAGGAGGCTTTTAACGGTGGTGCGAAAACACACTCTAGCTCTTGACCCCCTATGTGGTCCTTAAAATATGGTGCTACAACCCTTAGTAGTGCACCAAAACACTGAAGAAGTTAGGTGAGTGGGTAATGGCTGAGTGAGACGTCTGAGGCCGCGTGGTGAGTGTAGTTGGGTTTGTGGGTATAGCAGGCTAAGACCGGCAATGGTGAGACACACGTGGTCGTGGGTGGCTGGGTCTATGGGTTGAATGGCGTAAGCCCCACTGAGGACAGCCACACTGCCGCGAAGATAATTCTAAGCCGACTGGCTTAAAAACAACCCACAAAATACCACAACACCACAAGGATGAAAAAGAACACTCAGAATTGCTTGGAGCTTGAATCAGAAGTGATGAAGACTACTCACGTGGCTTGCTTGAGTACTGGGGTAAGACACCTGGGTTAGTTGCTAGCTGGCTTATTTTAACCCTTCACACAGAATAGCTTGACAACTTCACACGATGAGCACAGCAGAGATGGAAGCTGGCTTGGCAGGCAAAAGAATTGGATGGGGTAGGCTAGGCTGGACTAGGACTCCGTTGTTCTGACTCCCCCACCACAGACTGGAAGCTGGCTTATTTTGCAAACTCGGGTCAACCCCTCGGGAGTGATGCAAATAAGCAGATAAACACTAATACAAAGAGCCTGACCAGTGGATGGTGTAGAAGGTTGTGGAAGTTGGGAAAGGGGAGGAGAAAACGGGCTTGGGAAAGGCGGGGCGGGGCTTTAAACCTCGGTAGGCCCTTACCCCAAAAGGGATGGGCGGCTCGGGTCAAAATTTATTCCAGAAATTGCTGTAATCGTCAGAATTACAGACCCTCCGATCCCAAACCATTTTATCGTAGGGGTTTTTAAAATGGAGATATCGCGGGTTAAAGGTAGACACACTTGTTGGATGGAAAACATTATTTTTTCGGGATTTTGAGTTAAATGGGGGGGAAGGAGCCCACCCTTTGGCCGTTTTTACTAGTCTGGGGGTTTCTGCCCCCGAGTGAGGGGGGAGGAAGGGTCGGCCAAACAAAGGGCGAACCCCCTGATGTCCCCAAAAGTCACGGGCCCTACAAGGGATCCCCCTTATCTAAAGCCTTGGATGGTTTACTAATTTGCTATGCTATAAAAACCAAAAGGGACCCCGGAACAAAGCTGCCCAAAAAAACCCACTTACGAACAAGCAAAAAAAACAATTTATTTAAATAAAACAATTTAAAAAATTGCACTAAGAGTGAATTTGTTCAATAAAAACATAAAAATTATTAGGTGAAAAAAAACACAAAAAAAAAAAGGGTTTGAAAAACTTACAGGGGATGCAGAACCAAAACATAAAAAACCAAAAACAAAATACTAAAAATTTTTCTTGCTATAAACTTGATGTGTAAAAAAATTTGGAAAATAATTTTTTTTTTTTGCAAAAAAAATTTGGCACTATTTTTCTGTGGAAAAAGGGAAAAATTGGGCCCGGGCTGAATGAAAAAAATTTAAACCCAAAAAAAATTTTTAAACACAAAAGAGAGAACAAACAAGTTTTCAAAAATTCTGGGGGGAAAAATTATAACAGCGACACTGAGTTGTGTGCAAAATTTAAAAGGTAAAAAATTTAAATAAAAATATTTCCACTGGAATACTGAGAAACTAGGTGATTCTAAAGTTTTAAAAATTAAAAGTTCTATACTCCCTTTTATTTTGCACACATAAAAAAGGAAAAAAACTAAGGTACTTACTTCAACGTAAAAAAAGAAAAACAACACAACGGGAAGGAAAAAATAGCATGAAAATTAAAAAATAAAATTAAGAAGATAAAAAAAAATTTGCAAACAGTATTAATAAACTGGTCTAATCGAGAGTTATAAATGTAAACAAAGGGAAATCATTGGGAACACGGGGAAGAAATGTTAAAACATGAAATGTCTTAAAAAAAATTTTATGCTGTAACGACGGGTTTAAAGAAGGGAGGGGAAAGGTGGTGGAGGGTTTCTTTTTGCCCTTCCCGGTGGCTACTGCCCTCTGCAATATGATCTTAGAATTGCGCTTACATCGATGATAAATTCACACAGGAGGTTTTTTTTTTTTTGATGGCAAAAAAAAACACTCTAGCTCTTGCCCCCCCTATGTGGTTTTTAAAAATAGGGTGCTGGAAACCCTTTGTAGTGTCCCAAAAAACACAGTGGTAGTGGTTTGGGTGAGTGGCTGATTTGGAGGCAGCTGGGGGCGGGGCATTGGCAACCAGACCCCCTTGGTGGTGGGCTATGGGTGAATGGGTAAGCCTCACGGGGGGACACCTGACGGGCCCGGAAGAAAATTCAAACCCGACTGGCTTAAAAACAGACCCACAAAATTCCCCAAAAGGGTGAAAAAGCACCCCAGAATGGCTTGGGTTGAGCCCCAAAGCAAAGGGGGAAGACTTTTTAAACCCACATGGTTTGTTGGATTCCCGGGGGAAAGACCCCCGGGGTTTGTTGCTGGCTGGCTTATTTTAAACCCCTTTCACACCTAATAGCTTGAAAACTTTCACGTTGAAAAAGAGGGGTGGAAAGGGGGCCCTTGGCGGGCAAAGCTGGATGGAGTAGGTTGGGGCTGGATGACCCCCTTTACCACAGACTGGGTTGCGGGCCCTTATTTTCCCAAACTCGGGGTAAACCCCCTTGGGAGTGTTTTGCAATTAAGCAGTTTAAACCCCCAATCCCAAAGACTTCCCAAGGGGGAATTTAATGTAGGGCTGGAAAGATGTTTTGGGGGTGTGGCTGGTTTGGGAGGAAAGGTCGAGCTTTTCCCCGGCTTGGGGGGGCCTAGTCATAAAGGGGGCCCCCCGGGGCTCGGGTAGAAATTTTTCTCCAAAAATCTCTGTAATCGTCGGAATTACAGGCCCCCCGTTCCCAAACCAAATTGTTGTGGGGGGTTTTGGGGTAGGAGTTTGATGGAAAAGGTAAAACTCCACTTGTTGGAGGGTTTAAATGTTTACTTTTGGGTCAGCGGGGGTTAAAGGGGAGATGGAGCCCAGCCCCCCGTGTTCGCTTCTTCTTTTGCTATGCATTGACTGAGGGGGAAAGGCAGCTTGTTCATTGGACTCATGTTTGTACCCCGTGCATCATACGTCACTGGCCCTAGGGATCTTCTATAAAAAGAACATGGATGGTACTTGAATTTTATGTTTAAAACAACACATTTAAGGGGATCAGAAACTATGTGACAATCCCTTTGCTTGGGCAGGTGATGCTGGGGGGTTGGTGGTGTTCGGCGACGTTTTGCCCTTGGTCCGGGAAAGTCGGTGACGGCTTCTTTGTAGGGGGACCGACTGTTGTTACTGTGGCTTTATTTTTATCAGGGGGATGTTAGCTGTTGAAGCAGCGGAAAAAGTGACTTCCGGCCTCCCACTGGCGGATCATGTGGATGGTCCCCAGAAGGACAGGCATGGTCTTGGGCAAAGCGCCCCAAACCTTTCTGGAGGTGGTTTGGGTTGCATCAATGGCATCTTATCCCCACCCAAGATTTCGTGTTTTAGGGGGCCCGAGTTTTGTGCATCAAGGGGCCCCTGGAGATTAGGGGGGGGGGGTTTTCCCCCCGCTGATGCCTACGCAAAGCAGGGGGATGATTTTTCTTTAATTTTTAATACTTATAAACCAGTCACCCATTAGTGGCTTTTATGGCACCCGAAAAATTTTTTTGGCGGCGGGCCAAAACCGCAAATGCAAGCCGGGGGGGCTTTCCCGTGCCTTTTTCTGACATTCAGAAAAAAGCCACGGCCCAAAAATCTCAAGGAAATGGGGGTTGGCGGACTAGCCCAAAAATAGCGTTTAAAAATTCCCCCTTTAAAGGGTTCAACCCAAGGTTTTGAATCAAACCCAAAAGCGTTTAAAGATGCCGGGGGCCCCACTTTTTCATCCTGGGTGAGATCCATGTGCAACGCAGCCCGAATTACTGTGCGTCCTTTGGGCTATAAAAATTTGGGGCCTTTTTAACAGCCCTTTTTCGACTGACTCCCAGCCAGGGCCCTCAAACCTATTCTCAAACCGTCAAAAAAAAAGGGTCGGTTATGGAGGGGTTTAGCCAAACCCACTAGTGGTTAAAGAAGGGGCCCAAATTGCCCAAAAATGTAAAAAAAGCATTGTCCCCCCGCCCCCGGGGTTTCACCCCCAGCTAAGGCCCCATTGCCGCGTCAGCAGGAATTTGGACTTTGCGGTTTACGGTCACTGGTGTCTTAGTCATGACGTCAATTGTTAAAAATGAAAAGCAGGTTATGAAGGGGGAAAACCCAGGTCGAGCAAAAAAATGGTATGCACTGGCTAAAATTTTCAACAGGGAGTCAGAGAGAATAAGCACCTTGGTATAGGTAAATTTGCTAGTGTTGGAAAAAATTTGAGGGGAAACAATAAAAAAAAAAAAATATTTGGTACACTTGAAACACAAAAAAAGAGATGTTTTGCAAAGTGAATAAAAACTAAAAGGGGAAACACAAAAGTTGCAAAGAGTATTTAAAAATTGGAACCGGGGGACTAGCAAAAAAATTTTAAAAAAAGGAGTTGAACTGAAAAAACCCTGGTAGCAAAAAATTCCCAAAAAATTTTCAAAAAAAATTTTAAAATCGAAGGGACCACAAGGGGGTTTTTTAACGATGGAACCATGAAAAGGAAAAACATTTGGGCTCTTGCCCCCTCTATGTGGTCCTTGAAAATGGTGCCTAAAACCCCTTAAAAAGGGTACAAAACAGGGTAGTGAGTGGGTGGGTTTGGGCGGGCGGGGGTTGAGACACTGCAGGGTTTGATGGGCCCTTTTGGGTTTGAACGGTTGTAAGCCTCAGGGGGACCCCCGCACTAGGCAGGGAAAATTTATTCTAAGCTGGGGTTTGGCCCTTAAAAAAACAAAAAACGAAACACCACAACCCCCACGGGGAATGAAAAAACACTCAGAATGGCTAGAATTTTGAAGCCAAAGCGTGAGGAACATTTGTACCCCGTGGCTTGCTTGAGTATTTGGGTTCCCCTTTGGGTTAGTCGCTGGTTGGTTTTGGTTTTAACCCTTCCACAAGAATGGCTTGAAAAACTTTTTAAAGATGACCCAAGCAGGGGGGGGAAAGCTGGATTGGCAGGCAAGGAGGGGTTTTGGGCGAAAGGGTTGGCTGGACTGGATTTGGGTCTGACCCCCCCACCCCCAGACTGTTGTGCGGTTTGGCTTTTTTTTGCAAACTGGGTCAACCCCTCGGGAGTGAGCAAATAAGCGATAAACACTAATACGGAGACTGCCCTTGAAAAATGTAGAGGCGGGTGACGCTGGGTTTCGATTTAGTGGTTGAGGTGGGGTCGAACGTTACCCTTCTCGGCGGGCCCCTAGCGTCAAAAGATGGCAAACGGGGACTCAGTAGAAATTTATCCCCAGAAATTGCTGTAACGCCCAAAATTTTACGGGGGCCCTCTGCTGCCAAAAATTTGTCTTTTGGGTTCGGAAGGAGTATGAGGGTTTGGGAAGGTAAACAACTTGTTGGATGGTAACGCTATTATTGTCAGCCCTGTGGAAAAGGGGAAGGGCCGGGGTTTCCCCTTTTCCCTGCTGTATGTCTAACGGTGGGGCCCCAAGGTAGCGGGCCCCATTCACTCATGGCATCCCTGATTCTTTCATCACTGGGCCCTAAAAAGGTTTCTTCTATAAAAACACATGGTTTATTTACTATTTTATCAGCAAAATTTATAAAAAACAATGAAAGGGGTTTCAGTAGCCTAAAACTGACATAAGTGATGACAAAAAACTAAACCCAATTTACTGAAAGTTGGCTTCAGCGAAATTGTATTGGTGCGGGGCATTTAAAAATAAGGTCAAAAAAATATTAGGGAAGCTGGTAAATCCCCTGTTTACTTAACTTTAGGCAAAGGGGTTGGGGGTGAAGGTACTAGGTGCTGGAAAGGGCCTGAAACTTTCAGTTATGCCCGGGGAAAACCCGCATGCCTCGGGACCATTTGTTTCACTGCTATGGGGCTTTAAAGATGGGAGGAAAAAATTTTCAGAATGGGGCTTGGGAAGAACAGGAAAGGCTGGGAAAAATCTGTGAAGGTTGAACAAGTGAGAAAATGGGGGCTATCTCGGCGTGAACCATACTGTGATGGTTTTTTTTTTACACGGGGAAGCATGGGTTTGGGGATTTCTGAAATTGGGGTGCGGTTCGGACATGGAGAACAAAAGCATTTGCTGCAAACTTAAAATGCTAAAAAAAATTTAGGGAACTAAAGAACTGGGATGAGGAGGTTTTACTGCAAAAATATTTTACTGGGGGAAAAAAAAAAAATGGTGAAGAATTGGGGAAAGTAAAAAGCAAGGGGAAAAAAAAAAATTTAAATGGGAACACAAAAAAAAAGCCTGGTGAAAAAACCAAAAAGACGCTGAAATAGGGTTTTAGACACAAAAGATGAGTCACGGTGCTGTAGTCGGCCCTGGGGGGGTGAATGGCTGGGTTTGGGGCCCAAGCCCAATGGGGGGCCCCATGTGGTTAAGCCAGGTAGGAACTTTTGGAGGAAAAATGGGAAGGAACAAAACCCCCGCTGGGCGGTGAGATGGACGGGGTTGCTAGTTGAGAAGGTTGGGAGTGGAGACCGGGTGTTTACCATTTACAGGGTATTTAAACCCCCCCAGAAATGGGCCCCGTTTGGGCACGTGTGGAAAACCACGCAAAGCCAAAAAAAAACCAAAGACCTCACCTTACTTCTTGTATCCCGAGAAAAGGGGGGGATAGACGCTGTGAGGCAGGAGAATGGTGCTGGGAGTGTTGAAGGGCTGTTGAGAGGAAATGATGAAAGGAAAAACGTGACTGTAAAGGGTGGGAGGGTGTGCTGTGACGCCTAAGTCCAGATTTTGTGGGGAAAAATCTAGGGCGAAAACCCATTCCCGGCCCCGTCAAGAAAAAGGGGGGTAAAGTTTAAATCTTTAGGCCAGCAGGTGCGTTGGAAGACGGGGGATGATGTTGACTGGGATTGACCCATGGGGGTTGATGGGCACGACCCCCCCACCCGAGAGGGGTCCCCAAAGCCCTTGGCTCGCCTTTTCACCCTTTTTAAATTTGTTCTTGTGTTAAACCCCCCCCCCCGCGGTTTGTGCCAAGGGGGGTAGCCCTAGGTAGCTGGTGTGTTTTTCCCCGGGCCCTGGGGCTAGTTTGGTTTAATTGGATAGGAGTGATAAAAAACCTGGTGGGGAGGGGAAAGCCGCCCAGGGCCCGTGTGTGGGGGGGGGCAATTGGGGCCTATCAAGTCAGTCCCGGGCCGGGGGGTGGGGGGGAAAAAGGGCCAGCCTCCCACTGACCTGGGGGAGCCCAAAGAAAGGGCCCGCATTAAATGCCGCCCAAAATAAAAAATAGTCAGAAAAAGATTTGGGCTTAGGCTGTCCCGTTCTGAAGTACAGGTTGTCTATATACTGACCTTTACCCAATTTTTCTTTAAATTTTCAGTTGGGGGCCTCAAATATCGAAAAAATTTTTCGGTCCGAAGGCTGTTCGGGGGTGCCCCTTTTCCCAAAAGAATTTTTTTCCCTTCAGGAAAAATGTAAATTAGGGTTTTGTCCCTTTAGAACCCCCAAAAATGCCCCCTATAAAAGAACTTACAAAAAAAACACTTTCCCCTAATTGGGGTTTTTGGGGGGCAGTTCGATTTTTTAGGTTCCCCTTTAATAATTTAAGGGGCCAAAAAAACTTTTTTATCGAAACTTAGGATTTTGGAAGGTTTTTTTTGGAAATTAGCATTACTCTCCCAAACCCCTTTAAACCCTTTGGTTTGGTTAGCACCCAAATAAATTTGTGGAAAATCATAAAATTTTGCTGCTGATTTCGAAGTGTTTCTTGGAATCTCCTGAAAACACTTTGATTTGCTGGTTTGAGGGCTTGAAATCATCAGGATTGAAATTGGGTTTCCCGTGTTTTAAAATTTAAAAACTCAAAGGGGAAACGCTGGGCTACACCCTACCCCAAGCATAAAGTGGGAGTGCCCCTATTGAAAACACTGTAAGCAGAATTTATGTTATTACTGTTCGCTCTGTTGAAAGCAGTGTTGTTGGGAGGGTTCGTGGGATGTGTTGGTTGGGGTTAAAAAACGCTTGTGGGGGTTTGCACTATTTGCAGAGTGTGGAAAAAAGGGGGGAGGCCCAACCTGCCCGTTGCTGCTAAGTAGATCTACTGAAAGGGAGGGGAGTGCATCCACAATCAAAGTGGCATCACGTTTACGTCACACATTTTGGTCACTGAGCCTAGCAAAGGGGTCAAAGTATGTAACATATGGATGGGGTTAATAAAAATACCAGATAAAAATATTTCCCTATAAAGGGGGGTCACCAAATATGCTGAAAAGTCGGTCATGTTACGTATGTCATCTTGGGCAAAACAATAATGTACAGCTAAGGGGGAAAGGCAGGGGGGGTTGGGTGATTCTATACAAAAAGAAAAAGAATTTTGTAATTAAAAACTAAGGATGATATCGTAAGGATGTTTAAAGTAATAGGTGTTAATTTTAATGGGAAATTTCGAATTATAGAAACCCAAAACATGGTTTTAAAAAAAAAGGTTTGGGAAATTTATCGATCAAACTGTTTTTCTGCCCCTCTACGGATTCTGGGGGAAGAATAAAAAAATATATTTACAAAAAATTTAAAGTAATTAACAAACCCCAGGCAGATCTGGTGCACACAGATATTTCTGATAATCTCAAAAATTTGGAGGGGACGTGAAACAAAAAAAAAAAAAAAAATTCTGAAAAACTGATCAGCTAATAAAAAAACACACAAATGGGGCAACTTTATTATCTTGAACAACTAATTTTACAGGCTTGTACTTTTAAAACCCAAATCTGCGAGGGGGGTTTTATACACATTTAGTGTTTATTTTGGGGTTAAAAGTTTTTCACCTGCTGCAATGTCAAGGAAAGGGAAATGTGATCTTGGGAGCACTTTGGCTAGAAAGTTTTTCCTTTAAGGCTTGTGCTGTGGGTGACACCTTAGGGGCAATTTGGTTTTTTCAGGGTTATAAAACCTCAGGGCTTTCCCGTTTGTATTCTTTTCTTATTTTTTTTTTTTTTTTTTGGGCTCTGATTTTTTAGGCATCAGGTTTATTGGTGACTTTTCCTGGGGGTTTTTTGTTGCCATTAGGGGAAAACAGGTGAGGTTTTTCCCTCTTAGGAATACCTTTTTTGCCTTAATAAAGATGTTTCTAGGGTTTGTCCCTTTTTTGGTGGGGTAGGGAGACCCGGCTTGCCAAAGAGCAGTAGGTTGTCCCGGATCCATTGTTTGCAGGAGCATTGTTTACTTTCTTCAAGGCTTTTGGGAAATTTTTCTTGTGGCTTGAGGGACGACTGCTTTGGGGATGTGTCGTGTCCTGGTGGATGTTAAATTTATTTTGCTTTTTTTAGGTCCCCTGTTGAGGGGGAAAATCAACCCGTAGGGTTTTAGCTCGGCCCGCTGGGAGGGGGTGTTGGTTGTTCCGGTTTCTCCCAAAGGGGACTCCAATGGGGGGAAATCCAACCCAGAACGGTGTTGTGGCCGGGAAAGGGAACAACATTTGTTTATACAAACTGGTTTTCCTTTTCCCAAGTGTTACTTAAAAGGGAAATGAGTGAGTGTCCCCTTACCAAATAATTTTTCAAGTTTTTTGGGGCCAAGAGATCGTTTGGTTTAACGTATCAAATGTTTTCCTTTGGGGCTGGGGAAGAGGAACGAGGGGGCGAGTTCTACCAAGACTGGTTCTGATTCCCTCATCTTTCTTCGTGCATTAATGAGGTCCATAAAAGAAAGGTTTAATTTCTTCTAGAATTGCCCAGCCAGGCAGTTGTTGACAAAAGTTGTTAACTTGGAGAGAAGAATTGATGAAAAATGTGCAATTTACTGGATTTCCCATATCTTTGAGGTGTTGTGTAACTCCTGCAGTTCCTGCTGAAAATTACTTTTGTTAATGCAGTTATTTTGTTGAAGAGCAGTTAAGTACCGAGCTTACTTGAAGGTTACTAGAAGAGGGTTTAGCGTAGGTTGCAGAGATATGGCCGAAGAATGGACTTGACTTTATTTATCAACACATGGATGCAGGCGGGCCCCCAGTGAGGGAGTGACCAATACCCAGTCTGTGGAGGGGGGGGGTTGTTGAACCTTTTGAGGGAAAGCCGTGGAGTGAGAGCGGATGGACTCCACATCTCACTGTAGTGAGAGAAATTCAAGTGATGATTTTACATAAATAGTGGAAATGTTGTGCTGTTTCTGAAGGTTGGTGTGTGGTAGCATTGTGGAAGAAGATGGCCGATGGGGATGTGGGAGAATAAAACCTACACTGGTTGGGGTGTTGGCCAAGATTATGTACAGTATATACAAATCTGAAAAGTCTTCATAAAAGCATCTACCTTCAGCACCATGTGCCATGCCTCCAGTAAATTCAAAATTTTTAAGGTGTGGATGCATGAAATAATTAGAGGCATATCTTGTGGAAAAAAAATGTGCAGTGACTCCCCATGCCTATCACCCTTCTCCCGGGGCTACCCCCCACCCAATTTACCTGTGCCTCCCCCACCAACACCTTACCAAAGAGAGCAGCACCTAAAACCCCAGGGCCCACCGTCAAGTTCACTACCTTCGAAGCATTACACTTCCATGCACCATACCCCTATACATCCTGTCATCCCAGCAAATCGTACTCCACTCCTACAGTATAGTAGCCAGATGGTTTCCAAGCAGGAGGATGCAAGTAGCAGGGAATGACAAGGCTGGCAATACTAGGGGGAGGAAGTGTCAGTCGTGTTTTCAGCTTTTTGTCTCAAATCAATGGTTTCTTCTGCAAGCTGGTGTGCCCTGGTTCAAGATGTCCTCTGTGGAAATGATGGCCCATGGGCCCTTTCAGGCACCTGAACACACTCCAACAGATCTCATTCATCAGATAATATCTTGGAAGCAATTAAAGCAACGGGCCCCAGAACACTCACACTTCCCAAAGAAACCCGTCTACTGCTATGTTCATCACCCAAAAATGCCCCATAAAACATAAAAGCTGGCTAATTTGCTCTTTTCAGAATGTTCTGCTTACTGTGCGGAAAAAAGGGGAAAACAGCTAGCCTCAACGTTTTAATCCTAACTTTGTAGAGCTGATAACTATTTGTTTTCCCCAATAAAAAAAGGGAGAGGAAAAAACCCCTACTCACTCCATGATAGCAAAAAAACCCGGCCCAGGTGGGCAGCAAATTGAAGGGGAAATACAGGGGGGGGCATCAGGTTATCACCAGAGAGATACAGTTCCCCCCAAAGGATTTTGACACTTTAAAGCACTTACGGGAAAACCCAAACTTCCAGAAACCGGGGCCCCAAAACATTTCCCAAAACCCCTGTCCCCACTGTGGCCCATTTTTTTGTGAAGACTCTGCATTTCAAAGAAAAAATTGTCATACCCTCTGGCTCAGCTGATGGCTACATGGATAAAGGCCCAATATTTAAAGAAATGGTCCACCCAGTTATCGGGGGATTGAAGACACTGCTTTCAGAGTCAAAAGGGTTCATCAACAACTCTTTGGCTGATCAAATTTTCCTGACAAAATTAAACCTGTCTTTTTGGTGCACCCTTTTGTACCTTTTTGGGACGGAGCTTTGGAAACCCCCCTCTTTTCCAAAAGTTGTGTCCAAAGTTTCACACAGGGGTGGTCATGATCTTCAACCGAACCAATTTTGGCTTTGGGGTTTTAAAGGAGTAAAGAGTTGTTCAGCAAAAAAGGGGGTTTATTCAAAAACCTCCCTAAAAATAATGCGGGGGGGTAAATTAGATTTAGAAGTTTTAATCTCCTGGGGCGTGGTTTTAACGCTGAAGAAAAACATTTATTGGTCTTACCTTTTTGCTTCAGGGTATAGATGGAATCAAGTCCTGTTTGGGGGAAAAATTACACTCAGAGGGTGCCCGCAAGGAGTTTCTCTCGCACCATTTCTTTCTGATAGTGGTTGGGAAATACAGACGGCTGCCCAGTGCCAAGTGACCAGTGACCTGGATGGGGGCCCAAAAATGGGGGGTCAAAGGAGCCCCTTTCTAGATGATCCTACACAGGGAAAAGAAAGGGGTTTTTACCCTAATCACGCAAAACGTGAAATTTTTCCCTTACAAAATGATAGACGGAGTGAGATAAAAATCCCAGAAGCATCAGTCAATCCCCCCGGGAAATAGCGTTTTGCTTGGAGCATTTTGGGAAAGTGATCCCATTGAGTCATTTCAGGAAGAAAGGAAAGGGATTTTGGGGAAAAATGGAACAAGAATAGGAAATCCTGCACCCAAAGTTTTTTGTAATTCAATTTATATTTTATATAATATTTTATAATTTTTTTTAAAATATTATATTTATATATATATATATATTATTTATTTTTATATTTTATTTTAATTTTTTGTCGTGCCGAAAGTAAATGGTCAATTAGAAAGAACCTTTTTAAATTAAGTCCTTTCTAAAATTTTCTCTTTCGTTTAAAGATATATTTTTTTCATTAATGTTAAGTAAAAATTTTAAATTTTTGACCAAAGAATCTTAAAAAATTTATTAACCTTATTATGCAAGAACAATTTTTTAGCTAACCCAACTATATAAATTTAGATTTGCTTACAATAATTTAATTACTAAAAAAAACAGGAAATTTTTTTTTTCGTTAGGTTTTGAATCATTTTGGCTAAAAAAAATTGCATACACAAATTCTACTTGTCTTCATGGCAAGAGAGCGTTGTATTTAAGCCAAGATCGCAAGTTCTGCCTTTCGGGACGCTTTATATATATTATTTTTTTTATATATAAAATTTTTTAAAAAAATAAAAATATATATATTATATATATTTTTATATATATATTTTTTATATATATATATTTTATTATATATATAATTTTTATATTATTTTTATTTTTATATATTATTATATTTTAAAAGAAATCACGAAACGTGATTTTTAAAATTTTTTACCAAACTGCGGCAGGCCAGGACTCTATACAAAACCCTTGGGGCCACCTTAGAGACAGCATAATGACGCATCACCCTTTCCCCTAGGCCCGTGATCCTAAAGAACAAGCAAACCCGCATGGACTATGTGATTGCCTTATCTGAGGGTGCTCGTGGGGTGGATCTCAAGGATTTTAATTTCGCCCCATCCTGTTTGAATACCCAATTAAAAAACAGTCTATAAGCAATGAAATCAGAAAACTGGTTTTAAAAAAACTTTCAAACCGGAGGCCCCCCCCGAATTGGCCGTCCGGAAAAAAATGACCTTTTCCTTTCCCTTTGCCGTTACTTTCGGGGGAAAGGACTTTTCAAAGTTTTTGTCATTCCGGCAAATTTTGATGAAAAAAGTTAAATTGATTTTTTTAAAAAGATTCTGTAAACCGGGGGTCCCTTTTTTAATAAAATTAAATTTTCCAAAAAACGGCTGGCGGGGGCCCCTCACCTTGGGAAAAAAAAAAAACTTCTTAAAAACCAAAGGTTTTCCCCCAAGGGTTTAAAATTTTCTCTACCACCCCCATTTTAAAAAATTTTAAAAAAAATAATAAGGGGTTTTTAAAAACATTTGGTAAAAAACCGGTCACTGAAATTTTTTATCCACTCCCGGCGGTGGGCCCCTCCAGAAGAAATTTTCCTCGGAAAACAGTCCTGAAAACGGAACTTCCCCCCCTTATTTTTTTTTAAGACTAGTGAATGTAAAAGGACCTTCTTTCCCTATCGCGGGGGAAAACTCCAGGAATTGTCAGGGCTTTGGAGCTTTTCCCCTTCTGTTTTAAAAAATTGTGAAAAACTCACCTTTTGAGGGCCAGGGAACAACAGATGGTTTTCCCCTTGGGAAAAGGTGTTTTTGGGGGGTGTGGTCGTATTTAGTGGTGGTGGTTGGGTTTATTGGTTTGGGGTGTTTTGAAAATGGATGTGTTTGGATTTTTGGCTTTGCTTTGTTTTGGAATATTTGCTTTGCATAAGTATAAGGGAAAAATAAAAAGGAATTCTTGTGTTGTGGTCTTACACCAGTTAAACCTGGGAAAAAAGGCAATGTCAAAAGGAACCTATTTTGCCCCCCCCCCCCCCCCCCGGGAAAAAATGATGATAGCTTCCAGACCTTTTAAAGTAAACAAAGAGAAAAAAGTGAGAAAGGGTAAAAGGGGTCGACTGCGACTCATTGATGTACACAATGTGTACTAAACTCCTTGGGCACAGAGGTGCAAAAAGTCTTTCTTCAAAAAGGGAAAAATGTGTTAAGCTGAACTTCCCGACA
>NC_069450.1:2436974-2459677 GCF_026875155.1 Cherax quadricarinatus | reverse complement strand
CCCCAAAGGGCCCACATGCAAACGGTCGACCACCCCATCTAAGGCGTTTATGGACATCCCCTCTCTAACCAATACAGTGGATCATCCACATACCCTATGAAAACAGGCCAAACGCCCTCAGTACCCCCCCAACCCCTTCACAACGCCCATATGGCGCTCCACCATTCTATAAAAGGGGTCCTGTATGCACGCAAATAAAAGCTGTGACATAGGACACCCCTGTCAAAGGGACCTCTGCCCATTACAATCCTCCCCTAATCTTCATTAATTTTGTACTCTCACCATTGCCCCTCTATATAACGCCCTTACCCATCCCACTATTTCTTCCCCATAGCCCTGTTTCCTAAGGATAGCTCTCCAACGCCTCTTGCTCCACCCTATCAAAGCCCTTGCAAGTCTAGGCAACCAACCCCCCCCCCCTTCCCCCCTTTTTCTTCCACGAAATCCCTTAAAAGACCATGTCCCACCCCCATAGACCTACCTGGAAACCCCAAAACTGGGTTTCCCGATACAACCCTCCCTACAACACACTTGATCCTATTTCCTAAAATTTTTGCAAATAACTTATAATCCGCGCATAACAACGATATTTTTTCTATAGTCCCTGACGAACGCTGTTCCTTACCCTTCGGTACCAAACAACTACAGCTGTTGCCTGTCTTTCAACCCAACCTTCCCCTTACCTTCATCAAGTTCAGTAACCTCACCAAAAAAACTTTTATTAACCCCAATGCTGTTGATAAAACTCCGCCGGCAGTCCATCGTTTCCCCGGTGCTTTGCCCTTTTGCATGGCACTCAAAGCTCTCCATTTTTCCCCCCCTCAGTTATGTCCCCCCCCAAAGTTTCCCCTTTAATCACTGTGTCCTAACCTACATGGCACACTTCCAACACCCCTCTAAATCCCCTAATCCTACCCCTTCCTCCCCCCCAATACTTTTCGTACCCCTGTCCGCAAACAAACCCATCCCATCCGTAGTGTGGATAACCTGACCCGCCCTATAAACCCCCCCACCGACTCAAGAACCTCCAAACGAATAGTTGTTGCCTGCCGACGTTGTTTTGTCTGCGCAACACACACGAAGACGGCCCATCCCCCATAACACCTTTCCCCCACCCCCGCCATTACTCTCACCGCTTGGAACCGCTCGTCCTGAATTTCCGCAACCGCTCTTAGTATCATAATGTCCCTCCATCGGATAGACAACCCCTCTACTGCCCTTTTACATAACAACCCCGTAAAACCTTCCTCCAAATAATTAATCAACCCAAATTATTAAAGAATTAATCCTTTTCCCCTCCCTCACATAATAATGCCGAATCCGGTCCCCTTTGCCACCCCCATCCCACCACGTCACCACGTCCTCCACACCTTTTACCTCCTCATTTAATCTCTCCCAGCTCCGTAAAACCCCCCAACCCCTCCCTCATCTCCAACAGACTCGTATTTTAATTTCCAATATCCCCTAAGATACAAGCTAGAGAATCCCACTCTACTTCTGCGACAACCGCCCTATGATCTGAAAAAGCTAGTTCAATAGTACGGACAGACGTTGACAATACCTTATGGATATATACAACCTGTCAACCTAGCTGCGTAACCTCGCCTCACGAAAGTATGCTCCAAACCCCCCACGCTCCCCCACCTACCACATCCCTCAACTGAACCCTTCCACCAAAAAAATTGCGTAATGCTGTCAACATATGCCCCGCCCCTCTGTTCCACATCCGCTCTCCTGATCACACAATTCCAGTCCCCACCTAGATGGCCACTTCATTTAACCAGGGAAAGAAAAAAAACTAGTCATCACACACAAAATCCCTTGACTTTCAATATCATTTTCAGTGGTGCATACACACTTAAAAGGTTACCCTCTGCCCCCACCCCATCCACACCAACCCCCCCCCCCCCCCCCCCCTTCACGCTTTTCAACACAAAAGGGCTGCCCCTTTTTCAAAAACCCCCCCACCCCCCTTTTAAACGTGCCCATGGGAGAGTCAACACCGTAACCCCTCCACCTCAGAGCACTTACCCTCCCTGAAATTATGCTCCTGTAGAAAGGACTCGTCCATCTGTATCGACGTTAAGAGATACGAAAGCATTCCCTCCTTTACACACAGTACACAGTCCACTTCACTCACAGTCATGCACTTAAGGCCTTTCTTGAAGATTCACCCTTTCTCCTCTCAACCTCCCAGGGCCTCCTGCTCCTGGGGTCACATGTGGTTTGTCACCGTCCACCCCCCCCTTCCGATGCCTCTTATCCTGGCTGTCTCCGAGAAATATACATTCCTTTCTCCAGACCTCTGCGCGGGCGTCAGGACATAATCTGAGTCTGACGCACGCCGCCCTCTTCTCGTAACACTCTCTACCTGCCATACCTGTCTCTACCGAAGATTCCTCACAGTGAACACAACCTCTACTGTGACCTTGGTCGCACTGAGATCGGTGACTTCCTCTCTGTGACTGCAGTTGTCTCCTTCCTTCCCGGTGCCTGTCCCACTACACTCTCCTTTCAAATCTGGAACCATTTCCACGGACCAAGCCTTTTCACTCGCCGAAGAAGGTATAAGTTTTCAATACCTCGTCGAGCTCTACTCCAGTCTTGCACCTCCTGACGGAATGAGCACTTCCTCCCCCGTCACCGGCAAAAAAAAAAAGTTGGGGGGGGGGGGCCATTTTCGTGGCTCCACACACTCGTGCCGCCCAACATGCACCACAAGAGACTCTTCTGCAATTTCACTCCACAGACGGACATCTCCTCGGTTTCCTTTGGATTCCTCCTCTACGAACATCACACCTGCTAACTGGTGCACCACCTGTTTGCGCCCGGCGCCCCTCCACTGCCTCCCTCACGTCGCCGACATAATGGTCATACTCTCACACAACCTGCATTTGTCCGACGCCTGCCCAGCATTACGCCACAAGAATTTGGGTAGGTCCTAAACTCCGGCACACGACGTATGACGGGATCGTGTGCCTCAGTGTCATTTTGAGGGAGAATGTACCCTCCGGGACGTCCAGTACGCACCTGCCGCCCCCACTTGCCTTGGATGCCAGATGCACGGTCCCATAAGCTGCAGGACACTTCCCGTAAGTCCTCCTCGTCACGCCTCGAAGGGGGACATTGCGCAACTTCACCCACGTATAGTGGCGAGGAAACGTCTATGAGTCGCACTTTGTCTGCTGGAGTTACTTCAATACTCACATGCTCAAATTCGTCACTAACGGACTCGTACACAGCGTCGAATTTAACTTGACCGAATAGACGATAGGCCCCATTCAGGGGCCACACCATAACCTCATCATCCTGCACTCCGTACGTTTCCCTGATGATTGCGGAAGAACACTGCGCCGTTAGAGGGGGAAATACGCCCCCAAGCAGGCTACACGCCGACAGTGTTCACCCTACGTCGGATACTCAGCGTCCATATTGTTGCTTGAGAGCTCTCTGACCAAAAAGCAAGGGGTGCTGTGCACAACCACACTCCACGCATTTCGGGCAGCTAATGTGGCAATTAAGGAGTTTGCCCGCTTTTTAGATTTGTCAGTGTCAAAAATGACATTTATTGCAGTTTGGGTCTTCTATGTGTTTAAACCCAAATTGTTTTTCAGAAAAACAAGTGATTAAACTCAATATGTAATTCAATCTTTGGGAAATGACTTTTCAAGAATTTTTCCTGACTTCAATAAAGATAAAGGTCTATTTCCCAGTTGGTGGATGTCTTTTTGGGGCTTAGCAAGAAAGATCACCCTAGCGTCTTAAAAACAACTGGAAAAAATGTCCTGAGGCCAAGAGGGAAAAATTAAAAATTTTTACCAAGGATGTTTGAAATTTTTCTGGGTTATACTTTTTTTGTTTCTTGTTACCCAGAGAGGCCAGGGGGCTCTTTTTCCCATTCCCAAAAACCCTGACTTTCTTATAATGAATGGGTCTAGTAAGGGGGGGGGTACTTAAAATTTTTGAAGTATCGATGGGGTAGGGGTTGTAGATCACCAATTTCTCTCTCTCCATTCATTTACAAACGATAATGATTATTATTAAATCACGTTATTGGGGAAAAATTTTCTCCATCATCACCATAAATACCCCGGGGGCCCTGGGGATGTCAAGTTTAATTTCAACATTTTCCCATCCTCTCATGAAGTATGAACAGGTATTAGGCCCCTTGTGCTTTTTCCCCAAAAGTTGTGGAAATTTTACTCCAAATTTTCTGGTTCACGTTTTATTGATTATTTGAAAACTAGAAATTTCCTATGTCTCGTTTGTGTTGAAAATCATGTTAATTAATTCGTCCCTTAATCGGTGCGTGTAGCTCTGGTGGTTGTCGCTTTTGGATGCCTTCGACATTCTGCTTGAAATTTCTTAAAGTGTCTCTAAATTTCTCTAGTCGTTTATATTTTTGGATATCTTGTGGAAGCAAATTGGGAAGTTGCAAGGGGGTTTGCTTCAATTTTCGATTAGCAGGGCCTGATTGTTCATCAATTGCACTGGAAGTAGATTTTCCAAGGACACAATTTTCCTCATCCAGATATCCCCTGAAGGGGCAAACCAGGGTTTTAAAGGGTTTGGGGGTTTGGAGTTACAGGTATTCAAAGGGGGAAAAAGAAGTTTGTATTGTATAAACAGGGATTTTGTCGATCCACGTTTCCACCGGGATATACGACAGTGAAAGATGTCACATCTCTGTCAGAAATAATCGGTGTTCCTGGGGAGGCCCAAATGTAGATTTGAAGAATGGCCTTGAAATCAGGTTTTACTGTCTGATTTTAAAGGTGTTTTTTTTTTAAAAAGTCCCCCAGTGGAACCGCTCCCAGTTGGGGGGGCAGGGTATGGCATTAAAATCTCCAGCTAAAATTTTTGGAATATTTCTGCTTAATATCCATGCGGGGAAATTGACTCAATTTTAGGCGTTCGGGGGAAAATACCAGTTCCCTATCATATTTGTCCATGCGACTTTGTTAGTTCTTTTTGCAAGAATTTATCTTCATCAATGAATATTTTTAAATGTTATCCTATTTAACAAGATGGCTACACCACAAGGGTCCTCTCGATTTCTCCCAGTACGTATCCACGAAATTTTAATATGTTGACAACCTTGCGCTGTCTCTTTAAAAAAGTATAACATCGGGATTGTGTTATGTAGTTAACCTCAAGAAGGTAAGGTTTAAAAAGAAATGTTGAACTTAATTTGGAAAAAATTGTAACCCCCCATTTTTCTTTTTCGTTCGTACACTGCTTTGAACGCCTCAAGTAATGTTATGTGTTGTTTACACATCCCTGCTGGACTCGTCAAGGGGAAGAGGGGAAAATTTTGCTGGATGTTGTGTATTAAAAATGCCCTCATCTTCACAGAGGCAGTAATTTACAACTCATTAGAATCTTAGATCGTTAGAGTACTCATAAAAATGATTATGCTATCTCAGTTTTAGGAAGCGGGCCGTGAGAGTTAATGGGGGGTTGTAGGCTCCAAGGGGAAAATTTTTGACGGCCCAAAGGGGAGTTACCTTGGGAAAGTTTCCCGTTTAACCGGAACTACAATAGGGGAGAGTAGGCACCCCTTTCTGGGGGGCATTGTTAAGTTCAGGGTTGATTATTGGGTGAGAGTGACAACCTGGGTTTGGAGGGGGGGCGATCCCGGCAGGGATGATTAGGCTTATTTTTTATGTAGAGTATGGACTACTTTTTTATGAAAGGCTGGGGGAAAACCCCTTTACATTTTCAGGGGTAGGACGGAGGATCCCATTATCCATTAACAGCATTTAAAACCCGAGAGCAGGTTTCATGCACCACCCGTAGTCTTTGGCCAAGTACTTTGTTGTGCTTGTTAATCCCCCCTGTGGTACCCGAGCATATGAGATGCGACGAACCTTGTTGTTGTTTCTGTTGTAAGTGAGGGTTAGATTGGGGCGCCCAAGGGGCAGAATTCCAAACATTGGAACCCTTGGTAGAACCTGAGGAGTCCCATTTTATCCCGGCAAGGGTGGGAAGGAAGCTTGGGACATGGTTCGGTGCCCGGGGAGTGGTTTCTTAGAAGTAGAAGTTTCTTGGCGTAAAAATTTTCTGCATTTCCTTTTTCTTTTAGGGCAATGCAGAAAAAGCATGGTTTTCATTACGGGGCACATTTAGGTTATTTTTTTTGGGACAATCACGATGGGGGTTGGCCCAAAACAAAGACAAAATTTTCCCTTGTGTACTGCATTTGTTGTTTTTTATGACCAAAGGCATAACACTTGAAAAATTTTGTCACAGACAAAGCGTTCCAAGAAATTTGGGCAATGTAATCTGGTTTCTGAAAACATTTGAAGCCATTTTGAAAAACAAGTTTTGGGTCCCCAGGTGTCTTGAGTATAATTTTAAAAGTTCCTTATTTTTGTTGGGATTTGAGAAATTTTTGGCTTCTACATCCCTAAGGGAGAATTCTCGGTTTAAGTTTCAACAATTTCATTACAGTGCTGTGTTTCATAAAAATGTTGTTCTGGCCCAAACCAGTCCCCTGAGCTTTATAGCTTCAGGGGAACTGGGGAACACCCCAAAATCTTCAGTTTATCCAAGACTCATGTTTAGTAGTTGAAGTAAATCTTCTTTGAAGAAGGAGAAGTACTGCTCCAGCGTGGGTTTTTAAAAAATCCACTGGAGCAACGTTGAGTTCGGCAAAAAACAATTGAGAATGTTTTCATGGACATTTGATTTCCTTAATACTAATTCTTCCGAATCCCGCCAGATCCTGGGAAAGGGGCATCTGGCAGGGAGTTGCTTAACAAAAAGGGACTTTCCTTAAGTTAGCCAAATCCTATTTCAGCTGACTTTTGAAGGTCAGCCCCCAAAATGCCTACCCGAGTAGTGAGGGGAAAAGGGCCCCAAGGGAAAGATCGGCTGGATTTTAAAAAAAACCCACGGGTACCCGATGGTCAAAGCTTGTGTTAACTCGCCAAAGCGAAGTTCCCAAAAAGAAAAAGATAGGACAGTCAGAAGGATAGCAATGTATGTAGTGTGTTAAGTGTGTGGGCCAGTGTTGTTGTATGGGTGAGGGAGGATGGGGAAGGATGGGGGGATGGGGATGAGAGGGGTGAAAAAGCAAGCAAGCCCACCGCCTTACCCTCTTGATGGGATGGGGCTCGAAGTGACTGCAAGCAAGTCTCCTCTCAGCTCTGGTGAAGAACTACTCAGGATAACCCAAGTAAATTCTCGAGCAACAGTGTTCAGAGTTGCTCAGCTAAAGAGCAGGAACGACGACGTCTTCTCTCCACGGTGGCTGGGCTGCAACTCATTTGTCCAATCCTCGCTCTGAGGTTAGGTTAGGTAAGGTTCGTCAGGAAACAGGACAAATGTTTCCTGACGCGGGTCTTAGTCAGATGATGACCCGCCTTTGGAGCTTTTGGTCATCTGACCGAGGCCTTCCGCTGGCTTACCGGTCCACCCCTTTAAAAATTATGGTCGTTTATAACCATCGTTTATAACCTCGCTCTGAGAGACTCATTGAGCTTATATGCCTTACCCCAAAAGTATTGCGTCATGATTTTTGTACACCCCCCCCCTCCGACGCCACCATGTAATGCGGTTCACACCCAAGGTAGAAAATCACACGCTCTTCTCCTTACCGAACACCTGCGTCAACTCAGGTCAGTCAGACGGCATGTAATGCGTTTCACACCCAAGGTAGAAAAATCACACCTGGGTCAACTCAGGACAGACAGATGGCATGTAATGCGATTCACACCCATGGTAGAAATATTTACTCGATTTCCGAATAGAAACACTTTCCTCGCTCTGAGAGACTCATTAAGCTTATATGGGCCGCCCCTTCCCCCCGACGCCACTGTGTAATGCGTTTCACACCCAAGGTAGAAAAATCACACCTGGGTCAACACAGGTCAGTCAGTCGTCGCCCTAAAGTAACTAATTTTGATGAGGCAGTCCCGCTCCACATTAACTGCGTCCCCTTATTAACTTTATTGAACTAAAAGTATTATATATCTTGAAAACCCATTAACACTTACAGTGTACAAGTCACCTCTCTATGGTAAACACCCTTTTTAGTTCATTCAACTTAAAGAGAGGAAGCTTTTAGATCATTTTAAAATAATAAGGGGAAGATGTTGAACTTGACAACATACACATCTGCTGACGTTGATATATTTCGTTATCCATCAAGGATTATCATTGCCGGTTATTCAAATAGTGGCAAATCTTATTTCGCATCAAAATTAATAAAGTTATACCACGAGAAATTTCATAACATTATAATATGCGGGGTGACATCACATCCCTTAGAACAAGATTCAGAGATAACTCATAAATTAACATTAAGTAACGATATTATCGACCCACAGAATGTCATTGCATCACCTGATGAAAATACAATAATTATTGTTGATGATCTATTTTTAAAAGCTGGTAACAGTGAAATTATTCTCGAATGTTTTACTAAAGGTAGACATCATAATATAAGCATTATTCTGATTACTCAAAATATATTTCACGGAGGACGATATAGTCGTACCATGGCTTTAAACGCCACGCATTTTGCTTTATTTAAAATGAGGGATCTTGGACAAGTAGAGATTCTGGGGCGACAAGTGTTCAGAAAAAATAAGAAATTTGTAAATATATATAAATCTGCTATAAAACGATCACCCTTTGGTTATTTATTCATAGACCTTGCATTAAATACACCAGAAGCATTACAGTTGCGAACCAATGTGTTACGGCAGGATTCCTAATAAATTGTATACCAATGGAGCGAGCAAAATTAATTGAAAAGGTTTATAGAGATCCTGGATCTGCTGGGTCATTCTCTGGTGTAAACAGTTTATATACAGCTGTAAAAAAGATCGATCCGTCCATAACCTTGAAAGAGATCAGAAATTTCTTAAATTCAGAAAGATCATATACTTTATACGTTCTTAAACCTAAGAAGTTTCCTCGTAGAAAAATAATTGCTCCTAAACCCAGAGTGATATTAACCTGTGATTTGGGTGATATGTCTAAATTATCCAGATATAATGATGGATATAAATACATTCTCGTGTGTATCGATGTTTTTTCAAGATATTTACAAGCAGTACACATGAAAAAGAAAGACGGGCCGAGCACTTTACATGCATTACAAAACATATTGGAGAATGAAAAGGCGAAGAATATATCGAGATTATTTACAGATAAAGGCAGGGAGTTTCTAAATAAACAGGTATAGAATTATCTCCAGAGTAAGCATATAAAGTTATATCATGTATTTTCGAAAGAAACAAAAGCTTCCATTGCAGAGAGAGGCTTGCAAACGTTGAAACGTAAATTATACAAGTATATGACAAGTGCCAATACATTTAATTATTCAAAAGTGTTAAATGATTTAGTAGATGCGTATAATTCAACTCCACACTCGGGGATTGGCGGTAAAACCCCATTGCAAGTCCATGGTATTACGACATTGAATGATATAAGGAATCAGTTTCGGATAAATTATAAAAATGGAAGATCCAATAAGAAACGAATCAGTAAGAAATTGGCTGTTGGAGACACAACAAGAGTGACTCTTAGCAGATCATCCGCGTTTTAAACCGAGGGTTTTCACACACAAAATACAGAGGAAATATTTAAAATATATAGAATTAATAATTCTCAACCTATAACAACATATCATTTGAAAGATTTGAAAGGTGAAAAGATTAAAGGAACATTTTATCGCTAAGAATTGACCCCAGTCATACCACCTCCAGAATATATTATCGACAGAGTATTGAAACGAAAAAAAATTGGTGGAATTACGCATTATTTGGTATCTTATAAAGGTTATGATTCCACTTTTAATTCGTGGGTCAAAGAAGGAGATTTGTTGAAGGTACAATGAAAATATCATTATTAGAAAAATTTAAAGAATTAATTACATTACTTAATAGTCTCCCACGCAATCAACGGAAGAGTTTATTACAACAGTTTAAGAAAACACACATAAGTTGTATCAGTGAGATTTTCAAGAATTTGATTAAGAATAAAATACCATTAGACCCTAAAATATTTAAAAAGTACAAGAACGAGATTAAATCACTAGCTTGTAAGAAAAGGGGAAATGGATGAATTCCCTGCTATGTTTGTTAACTGTTCATTACTCTGTAATTTGTCTATGATTGTAATCATGTGATAACGTGTTTATCATTCATTACCTTTGAAACTTGTCATGATCTTGACCAGCTCTACCTGGAGCTCATTACCTTTGTAAATTCTCATGATTAATGTGTTTATGATTCATTACCTTTGCAATTATTCATGAGTGTGACCAGCTCTACCTGGAGCTCATTGCCTTTGTAACTTGGTCATGATTATGACCAGATCTAGTTCATTACCTTTGTAACTTGCTCAGCTATCAAAACTTTGGAGTCCAGTCCCTGGACCAATTATGTACCTCTGTAATCTTTTGACTACCGCCCACAGGATGGGTATGGGGTGCATAATAAACATATTAAACTGAACTAAGAAAATCGGTTTTCAGCGTAAAAAGAAATATTTGCTGAGTATCAGAGGTGGAAATCTTCTTAGTATTATATTACCTCTAGCAGTAAATATTATTTCGAGATTGTTTAATAAATCATGAAAGAATTTTATCTTGTACCAACTTCAGTTATGAATCGGAAACCTCTCGAGTTAGTAAAATCGGAGGGTGATGAGAATTTAGAAGGAGGTGGTGGTGGTGCATGCTTGAAGCGTGGTGTTAAACGTAAGTTTAAGACTACTCCCGCTAGGCAGGTCAACCCACCTGCTCTCACCTCGGTGAAACCTCAGAAAACCCCAGATTTGTCAAGATTCATGCACATAAGAGTGAGTGCGAGAAATATAGAATATGTGAAATCAATGTTGGTATTATTGCAAAGAAATCCTTTGGTGAGTTGGGATGAGAATGGTGACCTTCTTACCCCCATTACTGGACGTAATATTATTGAAATATTAAATGTTTTATCAGAAAACAATGTGAAATCAGCGAGAAGAATCGATTCTGATTACTTAACAGAAATAAAGCATTTATTAAATACGTATATCAGGTATACATTTTGATTTTGTGAGGAATACAAAAGTGAGAAAACAATTATTACATAAAGGAGGCGGTGCAAGGAGAGAAACATCGTGGATATCATATTAGGTGAGTATATAAACTCTGTGATGTTATGTTTTTATTTAGTGTGTGTTATAAGAGTGTAGAGATGGCTGAACGTCTTCTATACGTCTGTAGCGATTCAAGTCTCGATTTATTTCCCGCCAATACACCTTCGGCTTTCATTAATAAATTATATGATCCCATTATATTAGATAATAAAATTGATTATGAGGTTGCTCTGAAAAATATAATTTACCCCAAGACGCATTATATACCGTAAAAGAATTTGAAGATATGTATTACATATGAGAAATCTACATTAAATAAATATATCCATAAAATTGATATGAGCAAAATTATTGGAGGTGATATGACAAGGATTTTAGAGGCAATAAATGAGGATATTAATGAAAATCTGCTAATAGCAGTTAAACATATAACGGGTATTATCATCCCCAAAAACTCAATTGTGTTCACATATCATCCAGGAATAAACAGAGTGGTTATTAACTTGAAAAAAAAATTATTCTACCTTCTGATATTACTAGCGGCTATGTGGGGTTGGAATTTGATAAAGAAGGAAGCGATATGTTAGGGTTCTCAGGTAATGAAATTTTGTATGTCTTTTGGTGTAAAGGCGGTAAACCCACCCGATCCTGAATCAGGTATTAATTATATGTTAATATATAGTGATTTGATTGATCCCATTAATTTTGGCGATCAGTTAGTATCTCTTTTGGGAGTAGTTGATATTAATACATTAAGATCTAATTATGATCCCACAATGTACAAACCACTTAATAAAAAGATAATTGATCAAGTGAGTATTAAGTTCGCTGATCAGAAAGGAAGGTTAATTCAATATAATGATAAGTGTTCTACTGTATGTGTACTACATTTAAGACCTATAAAACGAGAGTGAATGATCAAGTTGAGTTAATATTGAACGAACCGTCAAGATGAGAACCAGTTTCTCTCCTCCTTCAGTGGAATCATTCCTGAAACTCTTTGATACTTCGAGGGTGAAAGGGGGAGGTTTAGATGATATCATATTATATAAAGCTAGAGGGAGGGGCGGAGGATTATTGTCATTTCTCTGTGGGATGGCCAGAAAAGCAATACCATTCTTATTGAATACCTTTGCTCCGGGAGTATTACAATACGGACAAAATGTGTTGAACGATGTTAATAATGGTATTGCATTGAAAAATTCTGCGAGAAATAGAGGTGTAGAAACATTGAAGGGTGTGGGACAAAAGTTATTATCCGGAGGAAGTAGAAAGATTGGCTTGAAACGATTGAAATTTAATAATAAAAGAAAGTGGAATATTTAATTAATTTTAGTTTATTGTTAACTTTCATATTGTTAGTATGTCGGCTGGTGCTCTATACGTTACACCAGGGGGGCTCAACACCCCCGTTCCCAGTTATTCTCATTCCATAATTACCAGGACACGCCATTATTGAATCCTGGATAGCATCTAGACGCACATGTGAAGTATTACCAGTAAATCAGGGATCTGATAAATTTCTCGAATTTAGAATACAAAGTTCAGAAGGACATTTTTTAGATTTAACGAGTCTGGCCTTGGAAATGAACATAAATATAACAAAGGAGGATGGGAGTGCACTGGGAGACGGAGATAAATATAACAAAGGAGGATGGGAGTGCACTGGGAGACGGAGATAAGGTCATATTTGTGAACTCTATAAGTCAGACAATATTCAAATCTGTGTGTTTGTATCTCAATGAACAACTTATAGAATCGAATCCATTTTATTCATATACGGGTTATATTAAACTGCTTAAGCATTTATCCCAATCGAAATTAGATACATTGGGAAGAATAGCATTCTTTCGTAATAATGAGACAGTTAGTTTAATATGTTTATTATGCACCCCATACCCATCCAGTGGGCGGTAGTCACCCCATACCCATCCTGTGGGCGGTAGTCAAAAGATTACAGAGGTACATAATTGGTCCAGGGACTGGACTCCAAAGTTTTGATAGCTGAGCAAGTTACAAAGGTAATGAACTAGATCTGGTCATAATCATGACCAAGTTACAAAGGTAATGAGCTCCAGGTTGAGCTGGTCACACTCATGAATAATTGCAAAGGTAATGAATCATAAACACATTAATCATGAAAATTTACAAAGGTAATGAGCTCCAGGTAGAGCTGGTCACAATCATGACAAGTTTCAAAGGTAATGAATGATAAACACGTTATCACATGATTACAATCATAGACAAATTACAGAGTAATGAGCAGTTAACAAACATAGTAGGGAATTCATCCATTGCCCCAACAACAGATGTTGCTAGGTGCCTGTCTCTCCTCGGTAGACAGCCATTGCAAACAGCAGCAAGTTGCCCTGGGATCTGCTGCTTGCACGAGCACCATCGACCCTCCCCAAGAGGTCCAAGAAGCCAGTGGCTCCGTTAGCAGCCCGATGCAGAGCTCCCCTAGGGATATGTCAGCGTCCTGGTGGACGCCAAGTTGATTGAAGATCCCAGGCCCTCGTGTGCACGGATGTTGATGCTTGAGGAACTGAGTACACACTGCCTGTGGCACACCTGACAGCTGCCTCGCGGTCGAACTCCACGATGCTGTCCCTGTAGTGGAAGTTCCTGTGAGCCCGGCACTCCCTGCAGTGCCATCGCTGACATCGTGGGTTAGGGGAGAAGTACCCTCTACAGATGGGGTGGCGCTGGGAGTTGGGTGGGTGAGGCGGGGGAGACGCGCAGGGGTGAGGCGTTATGAGAGGGTCACTGTTTACTACACACGGCCTCCCCCTCCCCCCCAGCGTAGAGGGGGGGAGGCGCTTACTGGTCCTGACTCGCCTGTAGGTCTATCCGGGAACTGATATATATAATGAGACAGCAAGTAGTACTATTACAACTGCTGATTTCGATGCTATTAGGAAAGACGAAGGTAAATTATCGAATGAAGTGAATACTTGTTTCCCTTTGATGCTGGATGTGAGTAGTTTTCACGAATATATCCTGGATAGTGTCGAATGTTGATTGAGACTTGAATTGCATTCACCCGCATGGGCAATTATGACTCCATTAAGCGGAAAAACATATAAATATAATATTAATTCCATTAAATTATGGATCGATAAAGTTATTCCGTATACGAATGCATTAATTGCATTGAATTCGAGCATGAGGGTAAACTCGCAGGGGTGTGAATATCTGTTCAAGAAGACATTATTTAAATCATATATTCTGGCTTCTAATCAAACACAATTGATCGCAGATAATCCTTGTGGACAAGTCATACCCGATAAGATATTTACTATAATAGTCGATATGAAGACATATGATGGAGGATACAATTTTAATCCATTATATTTTCAGCATGAAGATTTGACTCATTTCGGGGTTACAATTAATTCAGAAATGATTCTTAATATTGACTGTAAGTTCCCTACCCACGCGAGTAGGTTATATTACGCAACCTTGAAATCTCTGGGTTTGGAGACTGATCATCTGATTACAGATAAGAGTTTTCTCCAAGGCAGAACTATATTAGGTGTTGAACTGAGAAGTGAACAGGTCAAGAATGCTATATCTGTCGAGAAGAATGATAATTTGAGAATAGATATGACATTTGGTAAACCGAAAGATGAGAATAGAATTTGTCTGATGTTTGGTGAAACTAATGCGATTTTAAATATAAATGAAAATAGAACAGTGATAGTGCATACGCGAGTATAGATCATGAATTGTGAAGAGATAAATATTGCCTTGAAACATCATACGGGAAGATATGCCTCGTATTTGGGATGTTTTTGCCGCAAATAATATAAATGAAGTTATTATGAGGATAAAAGATAAGCCGGTAATTTTCATCATTAATATATTGAACGATCAAGATGAAAATATGGGTCATTGGATTACTATATACAAGGCCGGATTACCGCATAGGCAAACTAGGCATTTGCCTAGGGCCCCACGCATTTGGGGGCCCCGCAGTCCAAGGGGTTCAGGGGCTCATCCAAGACTGCGCACATGGTGCAAGTGCAAAGGGGTCCCTACCTAAAAAGTTCAAGTGTTTGGAGAGTAAAATTGATTTTTAAAAATTAATCAAAAAAAAAAAAATAAATAATGAAATAAAATAAAATAAATATAAATAAACCTAACCATAGATGGCAACACTCAACATGTCTTTGTTTACATCAGAACAGCTGTGTTTTCCCGTTAATGGGTGAGTATGGGAGATTCCTCTCCAATTTTCTGTAGTTTATATGATTTGATAGTCTTATGCATGATGCAATGATAACAATAATGGTCAGTGATTTATAAAGGGAATAATAGTGCTGTAGTGGTTATGCTGAATATAATAGGTACATGATGTCACTACTTTAATAGCCTAATCTAGTAATACTATGCTGTCTTGAGTTTATTCTCTTTAAAATGCATGATTTAATGAGATAGTTATAATGGCTGTTGGTAAATGGTTTTGGTTGTCTTGATGTACTTTCCCTATTAAATTTAATCTAAATAGCCAGAATGTATTTAATTAGACTTTAAACAGGCTCACACCGAACCCCCCCCACCCCCAAGCTGGAAGGGGTCGCTTCGCTTACCCGTAACTCAAAGGGGCCCCGCCAATCTGAATAGCCTAGGGCCCTGACTATATATGTGAACAAACACATATTAATATATTTAGATAGATTCGGGGTGGATTTAAAACATTATACAAATATATATGAGAAAATTATATACAAGAGAAATTTCATGTACGGTATTAATCAGAGGATTCAACATGAAAAATCATTGTTGTGCGGCTTATATGCTATATATTTTGTGTATAAGTTAGCAAATTATAGCGTAAAGAAAATTATACCATATTTGTTTAAAGATTTTAGTAGAAACAAATTAAAGAATGATCAATTTATATTGAAATATGCATATGAGCATTTCAATATACCCTCATGTTCAAGTGTATTTGCTAATAATTCAACGTGGAATTATGAAAATCTGTGTAAAATATTGGAATTATCGTACGGCGGGTAGAGCCTGAGGCGTTTAGAGCTGGAGCAAAGGTCACAACACTGGTATAAAATGCCTGTGTTGGGTCACTGTTTGGAGTATCAATCACCCACAGTTAAGTAACCCTTCTAGTTATAGCAGACTGATGCTGGCCAGTTAGGTATGTTGTAATTGGATAGGTTATGAGTGATCCAGCTACATCAAGTGACCACCAGAGAACATCTGGTAAGTGGTGGGATTATGTACAAATGTTTTTCCTTGATGGATGTATCCATGTGTATCCTACCCCCCCCCCCCCCTTCATTCAGCTAAACTAATATAATCTATACAGTCCACAATTAATTAGTAGCGCCGTGCTTGAGGGTGCTACCCAATTTATACTGGTCTCGGATAGATGTGGACAAGATTGTGAGGGTCGAGGGGCCACCTGTAGTGACCAGAGGTTGTTTAAGTTTTCTCACATGTCTACACGGGGTGACTACGATAAACAATATGGTTGTCTCCCAATGAGATTACTTGTATGTATATAATGTTGAGGTACATACAGATAAGCACCCTATAAAATTTTCCCACCACTTACCAGATGTTCTCTGGTGGTCACTTGATGTAGCTGGATCACTCATAACCTATCAAATTACAACATACCTAACTGGCCAGCATCAGTCTGCTATAACTAGAAGGGTTACTTAACTGTGGGTGATTGATACTCCTTATTTCCTCCATTCCCCATCTCATTTCGATGTCCTGCTACACCGACATGGTTCTTATTCCGGCAGGACGAGGTATCCGTCGGTTTGTCCCGGTTTAGAAGTCGTGATTCCATAAAGCTTCATTATCCTCGGTACGAGAGTCACACGTTCACTCGGAGCAGGGCGATCTATTTCACATCCCGCATTCTCTTAACTCAATGTTATTATCACTGATTACATTACCATTCACAAGACGATTTAACATCTCATGACTTATACACATTAGAGGTCACTTCATTAAGATCTGAGGCCGATGAGCGAGGATTAACACACGGGTATTTCCCCTGGACACACACCATGGCCGTGCACCTGTCACACCCGGTCGAACATTATTCACTAATTTTACCACCCTTTTACGGTGGTCCCGTAAATCACGTTCCCTCACTCTTCACTAGGGACAGTCACGACACTTCCTATTATGAATTGAGGCCTATATTGATCCTTAGGCCGCCGTGAACGCCAGTTTCCTCATTCCCGGTTTTCTCAGCCTCCTCACCCATTCAAAACACTCCCGCCACCTGCTGCCCCAGCTCGACCCCCCACCCCCCTGCACATCTGCGCAGGCGCAGCGGGAACCCAGCTGGTTCCATTAAAAATGCAAATACATTTTGACCCAAATCAACACATTAAACACTTATTAGGCACTATAGCTTCGGAAATTAAATAATTTCCACACTGTGGCCGGGCGGAAGTCGTTGTTAGACGACTTAAATTGCGTCATCCTCCAGGAGACGATTCCAGCCCTCTCTAGATTGCACTGCTGTTTTCCTAGTGGGTCTTACTACAGTTTCTTCTTGCATTACCCGGTCAGTGTCTTCAATATCACTCGTGTCACTTTCCCTTAGATTTCCATCTGCACTGGATTGAACACCATTTAATTCTAAGGGAATTAATTTATTAATGGTACGCAAACTTTCCTGACCACGACACAACACTTTGACGTTTCTGACAACACCTTGTGCATCTGGGTATAATGTAACTACCTTGCCCAGAGGCCACAATGTTCGATGTTGTTCAGTATCAATTAACACAATGTCACCTGGTTGAATGTTCTGTCGGTTTACTGCCTCTGGCGCACCATAAAAGTGTTCACGTAGTGTAAGAAGATATTCTTTACGCCACACATCAGACCAATGAATAATTACCTTATTTAACATCTTGAACTTGTCACTCAACACAGTCACGTTATTGTAATCCTCATCACTTCCCTCGGGATTATCTCTATAGATAGGTGCAGCTTCTAACCTTTGTCCACATATTAGGTGAGAGGGAGTCAGTATCTCCACGTCAGGAGTGTCGCTCATGTATGACAGAGGGCGATTGTTCACCCGATTCTCTGCTTCCACCAACACTGCACGGAATTCCTCCAAATCAATTCTCTTCCTGTGTAGCACCTTACGAAGACTTATTTTCACTGTACCTATCATTCTTTCGTACAGTCCTCCCTGCCAAGGGGCTCTGGGAGTAATAAATTTCCAGACACACCCTCGCTGGGTCAACAAAGACTGTACATCATCACTCTTATTTAATTTCATCAAGTGTTGAGCACCTGCTACAAAATTGGTGGCATTATCTGAGATCATCAATCTTGGACAGGATCGTCTAGCTGCAAATTTCCGGAACAGCTGTATGAACTGTTCTGCAGAAAAGTCCTGAGCCACTTCTAGATGAACAGCCCTAGTAGCTGTACAAGTAAATAGACATACGTACACCTTCAAGGGGACACCATCTGAAGTACCTGTTAAAATGATTGGCCCACTATAGTCCACTCCGGTCACATCAAATGGTTTTACCAACTGCTCGCTTTCCTTGGGCAATGGTGGAGGACCTGGGTACATGTAGGTTCTGGCATCCACCCGGCGACATATTACACACGACTTGATAACCCTTTTTACACTTTGCCGTCCTTGTGGAATCCAGAAGGTTTCCCAAATACAGTTTAAGGTATCCTGTACCCCACCGTGCATCACGTTATTATGGGAATTAAAGACAATCAAGGTTGTCAGGTGATGAGTTTTGGGCAGCAAGATAGAGTGCTTAGCATATTCCCCCAATTCAGCATTTTGTAACCTGCCTCTGCACCTAATTACATCATCCTCTAAATACAGCCCCAGCTTTTCTATTATTGAGCCTTTCACAATTTTTCCATCCATCATGAATTTAATCTCATCCCTGTAGGTTTCTTCTTGTACCCTCTGTAGCCAGTATTTCAGGGGAAGGGGAAAATTATGTGAGATATTCATCTTACTTATAAATTTAAACACTAACCTTGTCACACTAATCAGCTTAGGTAAGGAAGAATACCTATTCATATCAATGGCTAAGGAGGGACTACTGACTGGAGCGGTGCTCACCGTAATTTCGACAGGAGCAATATGTGCCTTTTGCACCGGCCAGTTAATTTTGTCCACCAGCCAACTTGGCCCTTTAAACCACGATAAAGCACTTGTGGAGAAATTTTCTCCAAGAGGGGGGTATCAGCCCCCTTCAGCCCCTTCAGCCCTTTCAGCCCTGAGGGGCCACTCAGAAGGGGCGAGCATCTTGTTTACTGCTAGAGTGAGTAATTGATCACAGATGCCGTATGAGTGGTCAAATGACCTCTGCTCCTTGCAGCGGTGTTGCAAAGTGTATTTTTATAAGAGACAGTACATCTCTTACTTAGCAGGACAATTAAGGAAAATCCTGCTCCCACTTTATTACCATAGTAAAAATAGTGTACATTGTTGTCTCTGCTTAAGACAGCAAGAAACAAACATTCTGCTTTGCTTCATCGAGGAGGTGACAAGGATGCAAGGTACTAGGTCAGCGTTTTTTTTGTGCTGGGGGCAGAGACGTCATGGAGCACTGTGGCGTCTGGCCGGACTAACTTTGACTCTACTACGAGACACTGACGCCAGGATAACCAGCAAAGGACACTGATCTGTGCGTTAGTGTGAACAAAGTGTCACTAACACAAACACTTAGAGAAGTGTGATCAGCTTCTCTTGTGATACATTTTGAACAATAAAGACGAATCTTGTGGAACATAGTGTACCAGTGTGCGTTTCCTAGACAATGGAAGACGTGGACATCCAAGGACACTTCAGCTTCTATCAAGTCACCGATATCTGTCGAAGGTGTTGAGAACACCATAGCTCACGTTACAAAGAGCAAGGTATGTTACGAATTTCTTGTAGCTCGGGGGATTGCGCAATTCTTGAGTCACAAGGAGTTTGTAATCAACCTATAATCGGCAGTAAGGTGTGGACCTTTGAGTCCAAACAAGTAAGTATTCGTCAGCCATCATCGAATGAAATATGCTGACATAACACCCCCTAGGGGTAATTTATACTTACAAATTGTATCTCTTGACAGCCCACTGTTGTGATGGTTTCGACAGCTTCTAGACCTCGTCTGCAGGGGCGGCTGTGTAGACGATTTGCTGTCATTTATCAGCTAAGTGTTCATTATATATAATTATATCTTAGCTGGTAAGGCCAAAAATTCTCAACAGAGTTTTTGGTCGTGCTCGAACCGGATAAAGACCACACTGTGGTCCAAACATGTTGTACTACAGTGTACAAATAACCTATGAGCCAAGGTCCTTCGAAAAAAGCTGTAAAACTAGTGTTTTACAATATAAATCAGTATAAATGAGTCCCTCCAGACTCAATCACAGAGAATGGGCAGCCAAAAGAAAACGGGCGCTCACCCAGCGTTCACCCAAAAGAAAACGGGCGCTCACCCAGTGGACACCCAAAGAAAACGGGAGCTGGGTGACTCACCCACACCCTGCAACCACTGCTCCAATCTCGAGAAAATGCTGATTAATACAACAACTACCCAAATGATGTTGTTTGTCTGAGTGTATATATACACACAGTGTTTATAATGTTTATAGACAGAAATTAAGAGACAAGATTGTGTTAAAGTTTGTTTCTTATAGATCTACCTGTTATATTAAAGGAACTTATATATAAAGTGTAAGCTTTCAAATATATATTAACAGTGAAATTTATATATGTGTAAGTAATATTCACGTGTGATTACAGTTATACAGTGACATTTATAGTGTACCTGGAGTTTACCTGGAGAGAGTTTCGGGGGTCAACGCCCCCGCGGCCCGGTCTGTGACCAGGCCTCCTGGTGGATCAGCGCCTGATCAACCAGGCTGTTGCTGCTGGCTGCACGCAAACCAACGTACGAGCCACAGCCCGGCTGATCAGGAACTGTCTTTAGGTGCTTGTCCAGTGCCAGCTTGAAGACTGCCAGGGGTCTGTTGGTAATCCCCCTTATGTGTGCTGGGAGGCAGTTGAACAGTCTCGGGCCCCTGACACTTATTGTATGGTCTCTTAACGTGCTAGTGACACCCCTGCTTTTCATTGGGGGGATGGTGCATCGTCTGCCAAGTCTTTTGCTTTCGTAGTGAGTGATTTTCGTGTGCAAGTTTGGTACTAGTCCCTCTAGGATTTTCCAGGTGTATATAATCATGTATCTCTCCCTCCTGCGTTCCAGGGAATACAGGTTTAGAAACCTCAAGCGCTCCCAGTAATTGAGGTGTTTTATCTCCGTTATGCGCGCCGTGAAAGTTCTCTGTACATTTTCTAGGTCGGCAATTTCACCTGCCTTGAAAGGTGCTGTTAGAGTGCAGCAATATTCCAGCCTAGATAGAACAAGTGACCTGAAGAGTGTCATCATGGGCTTGGCCTCCCTAGTTTTGAAGGTTCTCATTATCCATCCTGTCATTTTCTAGCAGATGCGATTGATACAATGTTATGGTCCTGAAGGTGAGATCCTCCGACATAATCACTCCTAGGTCTTTGACGTTGGTGTTTTCGCTCTATTTTGTGGCCAAATTTGTTTTGTACTCTGATGAAGATTTAATTTCCTCATTTTTTACCATATCTGAGTAATTGAAATTTCTCATCGTTAAATTTTCCCATATTGTTTCTGCAGCCCACTGAAAGATTTGGTTGATGTCCCCCCGGAGCCTTGCATGTTCTGCAATGGAAGACACTGTCATGCAGATTCGGTGTCATCTGAAAAGGAAGACACGTCTGTGGCTGACATCCTTGTCTATGTCGGATATGAGGATGGGGAACAAGATGGGAGCTAGTACTGTGCCTTGTGGGACAGAGCTTTTCACCGTAGCTGCCTCGGACTTTACTCTGTTGACGACTACTCTCTGTTTTCTGTTAGTGAGGAAATTATAGATCCATCGACCGACTTTTCCTGTTATTCCTTTAGCGCCATTTTGTCCCGTATTACGCCATGGTCACACTTGTCGAAGGTTTTTTGCAAAGTCTTATATATTACATCTGCATTCTTTTTGTCTTCTAGTGCATTTAGGACCTTGTCGTAGTGATCCAGTAGTTGAGACAGACAGGAGCGACCTGTTCTAAACCCATGTTGCCCTGGGGTTTTGTAACTGATGGGTTTCTAGATGGGTGGTGATCTTGCTTCTTTGGACCCTTTCAAAGATTTTTATGATAGGGATGTTAGTGCTATTGGTCTGTAGTTCTTTGCTGTTGCTTTACTGCCCCCTTTGTGGGGTGGGGCTATGTCTGTTGTTTTTAGTAACTGAGGGACGACCCCCGTGTCCATGCTCCCTCCCATAGGATGGAAAAGGCTCGTGATAGGGGCTTCTTGCAGTTCTTGATGAACACAGAGTTCCATGAGTCTGGCCCCGGGCAGAGTGCATGGGCATGTCATTTATCGCCTGTTCGAAGTCATTTGGCGTCAGGATAACATCGGATAGGCTTGTGTTAGTCAAATTTTGTGGCTCTCTCATAAAAAATTCATTTTTGGGCTTCGACTCTCAGTCTGGTTAGCGCTGCTAAAAACTGAGTCATATTGGGACTTGAGTAGCTACTCTTTCCC
>NC_069450.1:2412224-2436474 GCF_026875155.1 Cherax quadricarinatus | reverse complement strand
TTTTGGGGTTTTTCTATCTCCTTGCAGTGCCCCCCTTTCCTTTGTATTTGACGGGCTCGTTTTCCTTATTTCCCACTTTTTACCACTACCACTACTACTACCTCTTCTTCTTCTACTACATCTTCTGAAAAAAATTAGACACATGTGCGCGTCTGGTTGTCTTTGTTGTAGACGTTTCGCCATCCAGTGGCTGGCGGATGGCGAAACGTCTACGGTGAGGATCCCCGGGGTTTTGTGCGTGTGTCATTTCATCCTGTCGGTATTATATACAATTCTTGTACTACTACTACTACTACTACTACTACCACTACTACTACCTCCACCTCTTCCTGCCTATATATAGCCGTCCTGCTCCTCCTCTGTTAGTGTGACTTTGTCAATGGTCCAAGTCGGACCGAAACGTCGTCGTAAGCTTCTGTCTTTTATGTGCGGGTTATTTGTGCATGAACACAAACCTAATACACAAACACCTAGTACATGATCACCATCAACTGAAAACATATCTTGTACACACATAATTCTAAGACAACCACCATCAACAAACGCCCATATTCACTTACCTCAAAAACCACTAATACCACAGAAGACACTCATTTCTTATAAACATTCACACAAAAAAATCATATTTGTCAATTTCTAAGCGCACTCACCTCACTACCACCAACACACGATGTCACACCTCACAGGACCGGCGAGGTCACCTCCACTGACGTCACACTCCCATCTGTGTTTACTTGGTGGTCACATCACACCTAACCCCCCTTGTTTCAACCTGTTGTAGCACATTATCTAAGAACACTATAACCAAGACGATTACCAGATTTTATGACCCCACCACTAATATCACAGAAAACACTCATTTTTATAATCATTCACACAAAAATCACGATCACCAATTCCATATCATGTTTACCATCTTCTATCAACCCTCATCACCAAGATCACCAAAAATCTAAGATCATGCATCTCAAAACTACTATGATCACTGAAAACACTTATTTTTTAAACATTCGCACAAAAATAAGACAAAAAATACCACGACACTTCCACCAACATCTATAACATAACGTGAGCACTATAACATATCACCATCACCAAAAAAAAAAAAAAAAATAAAAAAAAAAAATACACACACACACCCACAACTTATACATTTCAATCACAAATTTAAGACATGAGACATACACACCAAATCTAAGACATTCACCTCCAACTAAGACATACACATCATAACTAAGACATACACCAAAACCTATAATTGACATATTGACAATAAATATAAGACATAAGCACACAAAAAATTTACCATGTCATGAAACATTACCAGAACTAAGTCACACACCTCCAACTAATACACAATCACTTTACTAAGTTCATGTTAACTATTCATCAACTAAAAATATTAATACAATTTACCCACCAAATTTGTTATAATCAAAAAATAAAACTGTTTTACACATTTTTTCTCAAACTAAATATTCATACCACATTTATCATTTCTCACCTATGCTACATATCATATTTCTCATCCACATCAACCCTAAAACATCCTTCCTTATTCATCCGTATATCACCTAGAGATGTTTTAACCACGACGACCCATCACGACGTAGGAGCCAGAGCAACCATCACCACTCCAACACCACCTACTACACTCTGGCTCCTAGTATGCTTGAAGCGTGGTGTTAAACGCAAGATTAAGCTCAGTCCGGTCAGGGAAGTCAACCCACCTGCTCTCACCTCGGTGAAACCTCAGAAAACCCCAGATTTGTCAAGATTCATGCACATAAGAGTGAGTGCGAGAAATATAGAATATGTAAAATCAATGGTGGTATTATTGCAAAGAAATCCTTTGGTGAGTTGGGATGAGAATGGTGACCTTCTTACCCCCATTACTGGACGTAATATTATTGAAATATTAAATGTTCTATCAGAAAACAATGTGAAATCAGCGAGAAGAATCGATTCTGATTACTTAACAGAAATAAAGCATTTATTAAATATAACAGGTATACATTTTGATTTTGTGAGGAATACAAAAGCGAGAAGACAATTATTACATAAAGGGGGTTTGGTGTATGGAAAAGGTACCATCGTGGATAACATATTAGGTGAGAAATAAAAACTCTGTGATGATATGTTTTTACTCAGTGTGTGTTATAAGAGTTTGGAGATGGCCTGAACGTCTTCTATACGTCTGTAGTGATTCCAGTTTTGATTTATTTCCCGCCAATACACCTTCGCATTCATTAAAAAATTTATATGATCCATTATATTAGATAAAAAAATTTGATTATGAGGTTGCTCTGAAAAATATAATTCCCCCCAAGACGCATTATATACCGAAAAAGAATTTGAAGATATGTATTAAATATGAGAAATCTACATTAAATAAATATATGCATAAATTTATATGAGCAAAATTTTTGGGAGGTGATATGACAAGGATTTAGGGGCAATAAATGAGGATATTAATGTAAATCTGCTAATAGCAGTTAAAAAGATAACGGATTATCATCCCCAAAAAACTCAATTGTGTTCATATATCATCCAGGAATAAACAAGTGGTTATTAACTTGAAAAAAAAAAATTATACTACCTTCTGATTTTAACCAGTGGCTATGTGGGGTTGGAATTTGATAAAGAAGGAAGCGATATGTTAGGGTTCTCACGAAATGAAATTTTGTATGTCTTTACCAATAAAAAAGAGATTATTTTTAACGAGTCTGGTGTGAAGGAGGTAAACCCACCCGATTCTGAATCAGGTACTAAAATATGTTAATAATATGATTTGATTTATCCCCATTAATTTTGGGCGATCAGTTGGTATCACTTTGGGAGTAGTTGATATTAATACATTAAGATCTAATTATGACCCCACAATGTATAAACCACTTAATAAAAAAATAATTGATCAAGTGAGTATTAAGCTCGCTGATCAGAAAGGAAGGTTAATTCAATATAATGACAATGTTACTGTATGTGTACTACATTAAGACCTATAAAACGAGAGTGAATGATCAAGTTGAGTTTAAAATTGAACGAACCGTCAAGATGAGAACGATTTCCCCTCCTCCTTCAGTTTGGAAATCATTCCTGAAACTCTTTTATACTTCGAGGGTGAAAGGGGGAGGTTAGATGATATTATAAATTTTATAAAGCTAGAGGGGGGCGGAGGATTATTGTCATTTCTCGGGGGGATGGCCAGAAAAGCATTACCATCTTATTTAATACCTTTGCTCCGGGAGTATTACAAAAACGGACAAAATGTGTTGAAGATGTTAATAATGGTATTGCATTGAAAAATTCTGCGAGAAATAGAGGTGTTTGAACATTGAAAAGGGGTCGGACAAAGTTATTATCCGGAGGAAGTAGAAAGATTGGTTTGAAACGATTGAAATTTAATAAAAAGAAAGTGGGAATATTTATTAATTTTAGTTTATTGTTAACTGTCATATTGTTAGTATGTCGGCTGGTGCTCTATTACGTTTCACCAGGGGACTCAACGCCCCCGTTCCCCGTTATTCTCATTCCATAACGATGGAAATTTCCCCAAAAATTTCCAGGACACACCATTTTTGAAACCTCAATAGCACTAGACGCACATGTGAAATATTACCATAAATCAGGGGTCTGATAAATTTCTCGAATTAGAATAAAAAAGTTCGAAGGTCATTTAAGATTTAAAAACGAGTCTGACCTTGGAAATGAACATAAATATAACAAATGAGGATGGGAGTGCACTGGGAGACGGAGATAAGGCGATATTTGTGAATTCTATAAGTCAGACAATATTCAAATCTGTGTGTTTGTATCTCAATGAACAACTTATAGAATCGAATCCATTTTATTCATATGCGGGTTATATTAAACTGCTTAAGCATTTATTCCCATCAAAATTAGATACATTGGGAAGAATAGCATTCTTTCGTAATAATGAGACAACAAGTAGTACTATTACAACTGCTGATTTGTGTAAGAATGGTATGTAATACCGACAAGATGAAATTAAGACATATGTGCAACATCTGGGTATCTTTATTTTAGACGTTTCGCCATCCAGTGGCTTTATCAATACAAATTCTAGGACATAACTTGAAGACAGTAGAACTATGTACAGAAGATGAGGTAATCAGTCCCTCAACCTAGGAGTAGGTGCGAAGAGCACCATAGTCGTGGAGATTCTGAAGCAGAAGAAAGGAGCCTGGCGCTTATATAGTAACGTCAGGTGTAGCAGACGAGGGCAGAGTCACTGGTAGGCGGGATTCCCCAGTGGAAGTAGGTCCTTCCCAAAGAGATGGGTTAGTTGTAGTAGTATTTGTCGTAAACCTTGAAGGTTATGTACATGTCCTCAGAATCAATATTCTATGATGTTGCAGTGTCTGACAAGTTGTGTAAGAATGGTATATAATACCTGACGTTACTATATAAGCGCCAGGCTCCTTTCTTCTGCTTCAGAATCTCCACGACTATGGTGCTCTTCGCACCTACTCCTAGGTTGAGGGACTGATTACCTCATCTTCTGTACATAGTTCTACTGTCTTCAAGTTATGTCCTAGAATTTGTATTGATAAAGCCACTGGATGGCGAAACGTCTACAATAAAGATACCCAGATGTTGCACATGTGTCTTAATTTCAACTGCTGATTTCGAAGCTATTAAGAAAGACGAAGGTAAATTATCGAAAGAAGTGAATACTTGTTTCCCTTTGATGCTGGATGTGAGTAGTTTTCACGAATATATCCTGGATAGTGTCGAATGTCGATTGAGACTTGAATTGCATTCACCCGCATGGGCAATTATGACTCCATTAAGCGGAAAAACATATAAATGTAATATTAATTCCATTAAATTATGGATCGATAAAGTTATTCCGTATACTAATGCATTAATTGCATTGAATTCAAGCATGAGGGTAAACCCGCAGGGGTGTGAATATCTGTTCAAGAAGACATTATTTAAATCATATATTCTGGCTTCTAATCAAACACAATTGATGGCAGATAATCCTTGGGGGCAAGTCATACCCGATAAGATATTTATTATAATAGTTGATATGAAGACATATGATGGAGGATATAATTTTAATCCATTATATTTTCAACATGAAGATTTTAATCATTTCGGGGTTACAATTAATTCAGAAATGTTTTCTTAATATTGACTGTAAGTTTCCTACCCACGCGAGTAGGTTATATTACGCTACCTTGAAATCTCTGGGTTTGGAGAGTGAACACCTGATTACATATAAGAGTTTTCTCCAAGGCAGAACTATATTAGGTGTTGAGCTGAGAAGTGAACAGGTCAAGAATGCTATATCTGTCGAGAAGAAGGGTAATTTGAAAATAGAAAATGACATTTGGTAAACCGAAAGATAAAGAAAAGAATTTGTCTGATGTTTGGTGAAACTAAGTGATTTCAAATATAAATAAAAATAGAACAGTGATAGTGCATACACGAGTATAGACCATGAATTGTGAAGAAATAAATTTTTGCCTTGAAACATATCGGGAAGATATCCCTCGTATTTGGGATGTTTTTCCGCAAATAATATAAATGAAGTTATTATGAGGATAAAAGTTTAAGCCGGTAATTTTCATCATTAATATATTGAAAATCAAGATGAAAATATTGGTCATTGGTTTACTATATATGTGAAAAAACACATATTATTATATTTAGATAGTTTCGGGGTGGATTTAAAAACATTATACAAATTTTATGAGAAAATTTATATACAAGAGAAATTTCATGTATGGTATTAATCAGAGGATTCAACATGAAAAATTATTGTTGTGCGTTTTATATGCTATATATTTTGTGTTTTAAGTTAACAAATTATAGCATAAAGAAAATTATACCATATTTGTTAAAAGATTTTGGTAGAAATAAATTAAAGAATGATCAATTTATATTGAAATATGCATATGAGCATTTCAATATACCTTCATGTTCAAGTGTATTTGCTAATAATTCAACGTGGAATTATGAAAATCTGTGTAAAATATTGGAATTATCGTACGGTGGGGTAGAGCCTGAGACGTTTGGAGGCGGAGCAAAGGTCACAACTCTGGTATAAATGACCGTGCTGGGTCACTGTTTGGATCTACTGTAATTCAAGAACAAGTAGGGTCAAGGATGAATCCAATTCAGTATCCCGTTGGAGGTGTCTGCGAGGAGGAGGGAAGACAGTATCCCTGTGTATGTTGGATTAATCAACTTCATCCTCCTGCGGTAAATGGTAAGTGATTTTTGTCCATTAACCAAGTGAATCTTGTTGTAATAGTGGAAAAATCTTTTTCTTTTACACATAAATGGTTTTTAGAAGTGTATGTATTAACCAGTAAAAACTTTTATACTTTAATGCAATTAAAGGTACACCTTATTCTTCTAATCGGGAATTTTTTTTTTCTTTGCCAGATGTGAATATAATGCGGATGTTGGAACTTATTCCCCGCAAATCAAAATCCGACAGGAGCAAATGATTTGCGATTTGATGGGTTTGTTAGGGGGCGAGATCCACCCAGCCCCCCTACCCACCCATATGGAGATGCTGCTGCTGCCCCTCCTACCATCGCGTCTTCTCCCCGACCTCATGTGGATGTTGAGAATGTGCCTCCTACTCAGGGGGTTTGGATGTTAACGCTTTTATCCAGGATATTGTAATCCTACCACGCCGAGATCGCACCTTCTCCCCGGGTCTCATGTGGGTGCCGCTACGTGGTAGCACTAATTTAAAATGAATGAAGAGATTAATATGAGAGGAGAATGTGCCAGTAGTTGTTTTTGTGATAAATGTGTATGGAGTGAGATGGAATATTTCATGACAAATTCCCAACCTAGTTCATGTAATGATGAGGATTCCCCGTTTTCCCCCCCTAAATTATCCACCAGCTTCCCCACCATCATCCTCCCCAGAAGTTTATTATATATCAGATGACGATGAAGAAGAAGATCCAGAACAAAATGCACAGAATTTCTTCAAGAGAAGAAAAAATTTCTCTACGTTGATTTTAGTCAATGAAATTTTACCTTTTTTCAATGAATTTGTATTTTTTTTTTTGTATTACCAGAAATGTATATGAAATGTAAAGGTTGAATAATAAATAAATAATTTAAATATTGTGTATTAGTGTTATCCTGAAATGTGAAATTTTGGGTTATCCTGGGGTTTAAAAGTGAAAATGTTTTCCCTATGTTGTATATGAAATGTGTAATACTGAGATGGTGACGACGAAGATTGATTTCCCGAACAAAAAATACATAGAATTTCTTCAAAGAAAAAATATGTTGATTTTAGTCAATGAATTTTTACCTTTTTTTAATTTAATTTATTTTGTTGGATGTATATGAAATGCATTGGTTGTATAATAAATAGTGTTATCCTGCATTTTAAGTTATTGTCTGCTCGACAAGATTCAGCCTGTGTGTGCTGTCATCACGTGACGTCACGACATTTGGGGGAAGTCGACAAGATTCAGCCTGTGTGCGGGGTCATCACGTGACGTCACTGACATAGGGGGAAGTCGACAAGATTCAGCCTTTATGTGTGAGGTCATCACGTGACGCCCCTGACCATAGGGGGGAAGTCGACAAGATTTAGCCTGTATGTGTGGGTCATCACGTGACGTCACTGACATTTGGGGGAAGTCGTAAAATTCAGCCCGGTGTGCGGGGTCATCACGTGACGTCACTGGGCATAGGGGGAAGTCGACAAGATTCAGCCTTTATGTGTGAGGTCATCACGTGACGCCACTGACATAGGGGGAAGTCGACAAGATTCAGCCTGTATGTGTGCGGTCATCACGTGACGTCACTGACATAGGGGGAAGTCGACCCAAAATTCAGCATGTGTGTGCGGTCATTTACGTGACGTCACTGACATAGGGGGAAAGTCGACAAAATTCAGCCTGTATGTGTGAGGTCATCACGTGACGTCCCCTGACCGCGAGTAAACACAGGTGGGGGGACTCACACTTGTTTAGACCTGTAGTAAAAGAAGTACCATGCCCCATAGGGGAGTTCATTTGAAGCTTACCCCAGAGGGGGGAATCCAAAAACTTGATCCAAGGAGATGGAGTCTTTGTATTATCGAGAAACCTTGATCCAAGGAGATGGAGGAGAAAATTGGGGTTGGGAAAATGGGAGTCATTTTGAATGCTTACCCCAGAGGGGGAAATCCAAAAAACTTGATCCGAGGAAGTAGAGCAGGAACATTTGGGGTGAAAGTGGGAGTTCCAAATTTGAATGCTACACCCAGAGGGGGAATCCAAAAAACTTTATCCGAGGAGATGGAGATCATAAGAAAAATGAAATTCAAAAAAATTCGAAAAAAATTGGGATGGGGGTGAAAGTGGGAGGGGGAACCTCAAAAACTTGATCCGAGGAGATGGAGACCACAAGAAAATGAAATTCAAAAAAAGGAAAACGAAAATCGGGAAAAAATTCGGGGGTGGGGGCGATGCAGAAGGCGCTGCAGAAGGCACGGGCGAGGCCGCGGGCGGGGGGGCGCCCGGGCGGGCGCGAGGGCGCGGGCGGGCGGCGCGGGCGGGCGTGAGGGTGGGCACGGGTCGGCACGGGCGGGCCCCTGGTCGGGCAGGCGTGTGGGGCGAGGGTGGGGGGGGGGGTGGGGGGGCGTGGGGGTTGAGGGTGGGGGGGTTGAGGGCGAGGTTGTTGAGGGTGAGGTTAAGGTCATTAGCATAAAGGTGTGAAAAGGAGTCCGCTCAGGAATACAGCGCTCAGCCGCTTTGACACCTACTTATATATATATATATATTATATATATATATATATATATATATATATATATATATATATATATATATATACATATATATATATATATATATATATATAATATGCAATAAGATCACAGTAAACAGGTGATTTCAGAATATGCAAAACAACCACTCTGAAAGAATAAAGAAATTCCAAGCGCTTTCGTGACTACTCACATTATCAAGGAACTATGAAAGTAAGGCATCCAAGGAAGCTATATAAGGGTCTGGCCAGCACCTCACTATCAGATCCCACAACGGTTTAAACACCTGACGCGCGCCGACCCAACTTGGATAGGTCCTTTGCACAACTCACCCCACAAACTATTCTACCCAAGAAAATTTAAAAATTATTTGTCCAGTGTATTATTAAATTCTTCCCAAATTCTATTAATTATAAATGGATCTAATTTATATAAACCAAAGGAAATATTCATATTATTGTCAAAACTGCTTTTTATGAAACAAGATTCAATTATATTCCTGTCGACAATGGACTTGCTTGATACTACTTTCTCAACTTTTTGAAAATCAATTGGATGGTTAAAATCTCTTACATGAATAAATAGAGCATTGGAATCTTGTCCAGTTCTAATGCTATATTTATGTTGTTTTAATCTTAGTTCGAGACTTTTACCAGTTTGACCGTAATAAACTTTATCGCAAATTTTACAAGGAATCTTATAGACACATCCATCAGCATTTTGGGGGGAATTCTTTATCATTAAATACAAATTTTGCATCAACAATGCAAAGTTTAATAAGTTTAATGATAGTAGGAACTGGCAATGGTAAATCAGAAACATATTGAAATATATAAAATACAGGAGAAAGAAACATTCAAAATATTGAGAAACAAAAAATACTCTTTTAATCAGGCCATTCCATCAGAATGGAAACACAGTATGTTGGATCATTGCTATAATAAACTCAGAAGAATTTGTAATGAACTCAAGAGCAAACTACAAAGAAAATTAGACATTTTAATTGAAAATAGTGATTGGACAAAGCATGCTAATAACAATTTTGTAATTAACTTATCAGATGAAATTTTAGACAAACATACAACTGCTGCTCTAGGTTTTGGCCTAAGTTTTGCAACTTCAAAAAAGCTTAATAATGTTGAAATTGCAAAAGCCTTTTGTAATTTTGAAAAATTTTCTGATTTATCCTCTGATGAAATTAATATTAGTAAAGGAATGGTATATAGCTCTATGTTAAAACCAAACATTCCCAATTGCCCTCAAAGATTCTTTAAGTCTTATGATACACTTAATAACAATAAAAATTTGCGCCTTACTAAAGCAGACAAAATAAATGCAATAGTAATTATGAAAGAAAATGATTACCAAGAAAAAATGAATAATCTCTTAGATGATACTGAAACCTATTCTAAACTTAGGAAAAATCCCCTAGAAACCGTTAACAGCAATTTCAATAAAACAATAAAACTTCTACTGAAAGGCAAAGATGAATTAGTCAAACAATTTACTTCCACTAATCCATCTTTGCCTTACATGTATGGACTAATAAAAAACACACAAACCAGGGAATCCAGTCAGACCAATTATTAGCTCCATAGGGTCAGTTTCATATAAAATTATCCAAATGGCTTGTTGATATTTTGAGCCCTATTGTTGGCAAAATTTCTAACTTTAATGTTAAAAACAACATAGACTTGGTTGATAAATTAAGCTCCTTGACTGACTTAAATGATTTTAACATGGTTAGTTTTGATGTTACTTCCTTGTTTACGAAAGTTCCTGTTGATGATTTATTAAGTTTCTTATCTGAAGAACTCGTTAACTATGATTTACCATTGCCAGTTCCTGCTATCATTAAACTTATTAAACTTTGCATTGTTGATGCAAAATTTGTATTTAATAATAAGTTTTACACTCAGAAGTTTGGTATGGCAATGGGAAATCCTCTTTCACCTGTTCTTAGTAACCTATACATGGAATTTTTTGAAACAAGGTTACTTAACACAATCCTCCCTAATAGAGCTAAATGGTTCAGATATGTTGATGATATTTTGTCTTATGCCCAAAAATGTAGATATACACCATTTCCTAGGAAAATTAAATAGCTTAGCCCATTCTATAAACTTTACTGTTGAGTTTGGAGAAAATAACTCATTGCCTTTTCTAGATGTTTTAATTATTAAGGGTAATAATGAATTCAAATTTAAAATTTACAGAAAACCTACAAATAACTGTTCCTATGTCCACTATTATTCCTCGCATGAAGATAGAGTCAAACTGTCTGTTTTCTCATCAATGTTTTTGAGAGCTTTACGAATTTGTAGTCCTGAGTTCATAGATGAGGAAATATCCAAAATTTATGAAATAGGTAATGATTTAAAATACCCAAGAAATGTAATTGATAAATCTTTTAAAGTTGCTAGAAATACTTTTTACAATCCAAAAAAGGGACAACCAGCCTTATTCAACTAAAAATATGTTGGTTCTCCCTTACCATGAAAACTTGGTTGATATGCCTTCTCTTCTTAAGAATTTTAATATTAAAGTTGTATTAAAAAATCTTGATACAGTAAAAAAAACTTTTCATAAAGAATTCCCCCCAAAATGCTGATGGATGTGTCTATAAGATTCCTTGTAAAATTTGCGATAAAGTTTATTACGGTCAAACTGGTAAAAGTCTCGAACTAAGATTAAAACAACATAAATATAGCATTAGAACTGGACAAGATTCCAATGCTCTATTTATTCATGTAAGAGATTTTAACCATCCAATTGATTTTCAAAAAGCTGAGAAAGTAGTATCAAGCAAGTCCATTGTCGACAGGAATATAATTGAATCTTGTTTCATAAAAAGCAGTTTTGACAATAATATGAATATTATATAAATTAGATCCATTTATAATTAATAGAATTTGGGAAGAATTTAATAATACACTGGACAAATAATTTTTAAATTTTCTTTGGTAGAATAGTTTGTGGGGTGAGTTGTGCAAAGGACCTATCCAAGTTGGGTCGGCGCGCGTCAGGTGTTTAACCGTTGTGGGATCTGATAGTGAGGTGCTGGCCAGACCCCTTATATAGCTTCCTTGGATGCCTTACTTTCATAGTTCCTTGATAATGTGAGTAGTCACGAAAGCGCTTGGAATTTCTCTATTCTTTCAGAGTGGTTGTTTTGCATATATATTATATATATATATATATATATATATATATATATATATAATATATATATATATATATATATATATATATATTATATAGGATGGGGTCCACCTCTGGTGTAAATTGTGGGACCCATATATATATATATATATATATATATATATATATTATATATATATATATATATATATATATATATATATATATATATATATATGTCGTGCCGAATATGTAAAACTGGCCAATTAGCAAGAACTCATTTAAAATTAAGTCATTTCTAAAATTTCCTCTTATACGTTTAAAGATATATTTTTTCAATTATGTTCATGTAAAAATTTTTAATTTTGCACCAAAAGAAACTTAGAAAACTTACCTAACCTTATTATAACAAGAACAATTTATTTTAGCCTAACCCAACTAAATATATTTTAGATTTGTTTACAGAAATTTAATACTAAACAAACACAGTGAAATATATTTTTTTCGTTAGGTTCAGAATGATTTTGGCGAAATTATTGCATACACAAATTTTCACTTGTCCTATATGGCAAGATGAGCGTTGCTACTTAAGCCAAGATCGCAATTTCTGCCTATTCGGCACGACATATATATATATATATTATATATTATATATATATATATATATATATATATATATTATATATATATATATATATATATATGTATGTATATATATACGTTAATGCTAATATTGTTAGTGTTAATATTTGTTATATTGTTTGTTAGGAGTTATATTATATTGTTTGTTAGGCGTTATATTAAGAATGTGAGTTTCATGGAAACCACTGATTAGAGCTCCGGTTTTTAGTTCAGTTACTGGCCTGCCTCCCGCCAAGTCATGTGGTCTAACCTGACGTCAGCTTACCAGTCACTCTGTCAGGGCACTAGGTTCCCACACTCACTCAGAGTAAGCTCATGGCACTCGCTCTGAGTAGGTTCCCACACTCAGGGCACTAGGTTCCCACACTCAGAGTAGGTTCACAGCACTCGTTATAAGTAGGTTCACGACAATCACACTGAGTAGCATCATACACTCTTCTGAGCAGATTCAGACGCTCAGCCTTTAATACAATTCCTCGCTGTACAATATTACTTAGTCCCAGACAGTCATCTCTGACTCAGTGTTAGCTTGTTATTAGCTAAGATTTCGGTCTGTCTATACTTTAAGAGAGACTTCTGGCTTTAAAGGATTATCGTGCTTTAAATTAATATATGTATAGTCTCGACTAGTATCTAATACGAATCTGTCTATAAGGAGACGATAGTTTCATCTGATACAATTCAGAGCCTTCATGTAAATGAATTGTATAAGACTCATGTCATTGAGTATAAACATTGTACACAAACATTTACATAAAGATATACTTAATACAGAAAACAGTCGTATGTCGACTGTTTTCTGTATTAAGTATATCTTTATGTATTACACCATAAGAGAGAGAACTTTGTATCATGTATTAAGTTTTATATGAATTCTTTTGTAATAAAGAACACATTTGATTTAGTCGGATGGGTCTCCTAATGGTAATCCCCATATTAAAATGACATTTGTCTAAGGACAGCTAGACAGCTAGAAAGGGGCCAAAACAGGCCTTTAGACATGTCCCTTGACGTAACAATATATATATATTATATATATATATTATATATATATATATATATATATATATATATATGGTGCCGGCCAGACCCCTTATATAGCTTCCTTGGATGCTTTACTTTCATAGTTCCTTGATAATGTGAGTAGTCACGAAAGCGCTTGGAATTTCTCTATTCTTTCAGAGTGGTTGTTTTGCATATATATATATATATATATATATATTATATATATATATATATATATATATATATATATATTATATATATATATATATATACATATATATATTTTTTATTTTTTTATTATCACACTGGCCGATTCACACCAAGGCAGGGTGACCCGAAAAAGAAAAACTTTCACCATCATTCACTCCATCACTGTCTTGCCAGAAGGGTGCTTTACACTACAGTTTTTAAACTGCAACATTAACACCCCTCCTTCAGAGTGCAGGCACTGCACTTCCCATCTCCAGGACACAAGTCCGGCCTGCCGGTTTCCCTGAACCCTTCATAAATGGTACTTTGCTCACACTCCAACAGCACGTCAAGTATTAAAAACCATTTGTCTCCATTCACTCCTATCAAAGACGCTCACGCATGCCTGCTGGAAGTCCAAGCCCCTCGCACACAAAACCTCCTTTACCCCCTCTCTCTCCAACCTTTCCTAGGCCGACCCCTAACCCGCCTTCCTTCCACTACAGACTGATACACTCTTGAAGTCATTCTGTTTCGCTCCATTCTCTCTACATGTCCGAACCACCTCAACAACCCTTCCTCAGCCCTCTGGACAACAGTTTTGGTAATCCCGCACCTCCTCCTAACTTCCAAACTACGAATTCTCTGCATTATATTCATACCACACATTGCCCTCAGACATGACATCTCCACTGCCTCCAGCCTTCTCCTCGCTGCAACATTCATCACCCATGCTTCACACCCATATAAGAGCGTTGGTAAAACTATACCTTCATACATTCCCCTCTTTGCCTCCAAGGACAAAGTTCTTTGTCTCCACAGACTCCTAAGTGCACCACTCACTCTTTTCCCCTCATCAATTCTATGATTCACCTCATCTTTCATAGACCCATCCGCTGACACGTCCACTCCCAAATATCTGAATACATTCACCTCCTCCATACTCTCTCCCTCCAGTCTGATATTCAATCTTTCATCACCTAGTCTTTTTGTTATCCTCATAACCTTACTCTTTCCTGTATTCACCTTTAATTTTCTTCTTTTGCACACCCTACCAAATTCATCCACCAATCTCTGCAAGTTCTCTTCAGAATCTCCCAAGAGCACAGTGTCATCAGCAAAGAGCAGCTGTGACAACTCCCACTTTGTGTGTGATTCTTTATCTTTTAACTCCACGCCTCTTGCCAAGACCCTCGCATTTACTTCTCTTACAACCCCATCTATAAATATATTAAACAACCACGGTGACATCACACATCCTTGTCTAAGGCCTACTTTTACTGGGAAATAATTTCCCTCTTTCCAACATACTCTAACTTGAGCCTCACTATCCTCGTAAAAACTCTTCACTGCTTTCAGTAACCTACCTCCTACACCATACACTTGCAACATCTGCCACATTGCCCCCCTATCCACCCTGTCATACGCCTTTTCCAAATCCATAAATGCCTTATCTAAATACTGTTCACTTATATGTTTCACTGTAAACACCTGGTCCACACACCCCCTACCTTTCCTAAAGCCTCCTTGTTCATCTGCTATCCTATTCTCCGTCTTACTCTTAATTCTTTCAATAATAACTCTATCATACGCTTTACCAGGTATACTCAGCAGACTTATCCGCCTATAATTTTTGCACTCTCTTTTATCCCCTTTGCCTTTATACAAAGGAACTATGCATGCTCTTTGCCAATCCCTAGGTACCTTACCCTCTTCCATACATTTATTAAATAATTGCACCAACCACTCCAAAACTATATCCCCACCTGCTTTTAACATTTATATATATATATATATATATATATATATATATATATATATATATATATATATATATATATATATATATATACATATATATATATATATTATATGTCGTGCCGAATAGGCAGAACTTGCGATCTTGGCTTAAATAGCAACGCTCATCTTGCCATATATGACAAGTGAAAATTTGTGAATGCAATAATTTCGCCAAAATCATTCTGAACCTAACGAAAAAAATATATTTCACTGTGTTTGTTTAGTATTAAATTATTGTAAACAAATCTAAAATATATTTAGTTGGGTTAGCCTAAAATAAATTGTTCTTGTTATAATAAGGTTAGGTAAGTTTTCTAAGTTCCTTTTGGTGCAAAATTAAAATTTTTTACATTAACATTAATCAAAAAAATATATCTTTAAACGAATAAGAGAAAATTTTAGAAAGGACTTAATTTTAAATGAGTTCTTGCTAATTGACCAGTTTTACATATTCGGCACGACATATATATATATATATATATATATATATTATATATATATATATATATATATATATATATATATAAAAAAATATAGGGAGGTACCACCTCTAGAACTGTCATGGGGACCCTCATCCTCAGAGAAAAAAATAAACTTGCTTCAGGGAAAACTCAAGATTCTCCCTGAAGCTGTTTGAGAATTTTCTCTACCACCCCCTATATTATGTATATATATTTTATTTAAAGACAAAATACATTGACGAAACATTCACAAAAATATGATACAAAGTAAAACAACATAGGTAACTCAGAGCTACATCTCGAATACTTCGTCCAGCTCCCCTGCGGTGGGCCGCGTTCCCAGAATGCTGCAGGCATTTCCTCTCTGGATCGCAACACTGAGTCTCTGAAAGAGGAAGCTGGTCGCCCTGTGGTCCTTGGTTTCTATAATGAGCTTTTCACCCAGCTCTTTGAGGAACTTTAGAGCACACTTGCCCCATGCTCCAAGGGTCTCCGACCCTATTGGAATGAAGTTATAGCAAGGGGGAAGGTCTTCATATTTTCGGATCTTCTGGGTCTCCCTGTGGCTGGCAGCTCCACCCCCTTCCACTACAGAGTATGGCAAGTAGGTGTCTGCCAATGTGGCAGCACAGGTGTAGTCCCAGGCAATCTGCTTTCCATCCTTCCAGGGTAGCATAGTGGCTCCATCAGGACGCTTTTGACTTCCATCAGACCTCTGTACTTGGGGTTCCCGTTGAGCTGGGCAACGGGCTGTGGCGAGGCTTCTCTTTATTATGTCATTGATCTCCTCATGTCTGGCATACTTCCCTTCTGCTGTGTGACACACGAGACCATGGAGTCCGAATTGATCAGCTGTCGCCCTGCCGCAAATACACCTATGTTCGGTGAGGATGGGGGCGGCTAGGCGAAGAGCAACACCAATCCGAATGGCCTGTGGGTCGAGACGGGTGCCCAGGGAGGAATTGGGAACAGCTAACAGGAAATCTCCTGAGTGTGGTGCCTTCACTGCCAGGAGACGAGCTTTGTTCTTTCCTGAAGCATTGGAGAGCATTGTGTTGGCGATTTTTTCCATGATCGGTTTGTCCCAGTGGGACTGTTTGTGCTGTTTGGGAGGAGCTGGTCTACTGGAGGAGTCTGTAAGGGTGTCCCACCGAATTGCTGCTTCAGTAAACCTGGGGTCTTGAGCTCCTACCAAGTCTCTCAAGCGTTCGGGCACTATCTTCTTGACTAATGCACTGGAAGCCAAACACGAAGACAGAAAAGCAGGTAAAGCAACATGCGTTGCTTTACGCACCCCTATACCTCCCAGTCGCACTGGGAGGGTTGCCTGATCCCATTGCTCATCCTCTAGTGACAGGTTCAGTGCCTTCTTAAAAGTTGATCTCAGGTGTGCGTCATATATATAATATATATATATGCAATAAGATCACAGTAAACAGGTGATTTCAGAATATGAAAGAATAAAGAAATTCCAAGCGCTTTCGTGACTACTCACATTATCAAGGAACTATGAAAGTAAAGCATTCAAGGAAACTATATAAGGGGGTCGGGCCAACACCTCACTATCAGATCCCACAACGGTTAAACACCTGACGCGCGCCGATCCAACTTGGATAAGTCTTTTGCACAACTCACCCACAAACTATTCTACCCAAGAAAATTTAAAAATTATTATTCGTCCAGTGTATTATTAAATTCTTCCAAAAATTCTATTAATTATAAATGGATCTAATTTATATAAACCAAAGGAAATATTCATATTATTGTCAAAACTGCTTTTTATGAAACAAGATTCAATTATATTCCTGTCGACCATGGACTTGCTTTGATACTACTTTCTCAACTTTTTGAAATCAATTTAATGGTTAAAATCTCTTAACATGAATAAATAGAGCATTGGAATCTTGTCCAGTTCTAATGCTATATTCATGTTGTTTTAATCTTAGTTCGAATTTTTTACCAGTTTGACCGTAATAAACTTTATCGCAAATTTTACAAGGAATCTTATAGACACATCCATCAGCATTTTGGGGAATTTTTTATCAAAAGTTTTTTTACTGTATCAAGATTTGAATACAATTTTTAATATTAAAAGTCTTAAGAAGAGAAGGCATATCAACCAAGCTTTCATGGTAAGGGAGAACCAACATATTTTTAGTTGAATAAGGCTGGTTGTCCCTTTTTGGGTATTTTAAATCATTACCTATTTCATAAATTTTGGATATTTCCTCATCTATGAACTCAGGACTACAAATTCGTAAAGCTCTCAAAAACATTGATGAGAAAACAGACAGTTTGACTCTATCTTCATGCGAGGAATAATAGTGGACATAGGAACAGTTATTTGTAGGTTTTCTGTAAATTTTAAATTTGAATTCATTATTACCCTTAATAATTAAAACATCCAGAAAAGGCAATGAGTTATTTTCTTCAAACTCAACAGTAAAGTTTATAGAATGGGCTAAGCTATTTAATTTTCCAAGGAAATGGTGTATATCTACATTTTTGGCATAAGACACAAAATATCATCAACATATCTGAACCATTTAAAGCTCTATTAAGGGGGGATTGTGTTAAGCAACCTGTTTAAAAAAAATTCCATGTATAGTTACTAAGAACAGGTGAAAGAGGATTTCCCATTGCCATACCAAACTTCTGAGTGTAAAACTTATCTTTAAATACAAATTTTGCATCAACAATGCAAAGTTTAATAAGTTTAATGTATAGGAACTGGCAATGGTAAATCATAGTTAACGAGTTCTTCAGTAAGAAACTTAATAAATCATCAACAGGAACTTTCGTAAAACAAAGAAGTAACATCAAAACTAATCATGTTAAAATCATTTAAGTCAGTCAAGGAGCTTAATTATAAACCAAGTCTATGTTGTTTTTTAACATTAAAGTTACAAATTTTGCCAACAATAGGGCTCAAAATATCAACAAGCCATTTGGATAATTTATATGAAACTGACCCTATGGAGTTAATAATTGGTCTGACTGGATTCCCTGGTTTGTGGGGTTTTTTATTAGCCCATTAGTGTGACAAAGTCACACTGTGACTTTGTCAATGGTCCAAGTCGGATCGAAACGTCGTCGTAAGCTTCTCTCTTTTATGTGCGGGTTATTCGTGTACAAGGATTCTTGTTTAGCTGGGAGGGTTCCTGGGCAGCTAGAAGGATTCTTGTGTAGCTTAGAGGGTTCCTGTGCAGCTAGAAGGATTCTTGTTTAGCTGGGACGGTTGCTGTGCAGCTAGAAGGATTCTTGTGTAGCTGAGAGGGTTCCTGTGCAGCTAGAAGGATTCTTGTTTAGCTGGGAGGGTTCCTGGGCAGGTAGAAGAATTCTTGTGTAGCTTAGAGGGTTCCTGTGCAGCTGGAAGGATTCTTGTTTAGCTGGGAGGGTTCCTGTGCAGCTAGAAGGATTCTTGTTTAGCTGGTAGGGTTCCTGGGAACTACAAGGATTCTTGTGTAGCTTAGAGGTTCCTGTGCATTTTAGAAGGTTTCTTGTGTAGCTGGGAGGGTTCCTGTGTAGCTACAAGGATTCTTTTGTAGCTGGGGGGGTTTCCTGTGCAGCTAGAAGATTCTTGTGTAGTTGGGAGGGTTTCCTGTGCACTAGAAGGATTCTTGTGTAGCGGGGAGGGCTCCTTTGCAGCTAGAAGGATTCTTGTGTAGCTGGGAGGGTTCCTGTGCAGCAGGGAGGGTTCTTGTGTAGGTGAGAGGGTTCCTGTGCAGCAGGAAGGGTTCTTGTGTAGCTAACAAGAACCTTTATCTCACTCTGAACGTCTGTTAAATACTGTAACATGTATTTATTGAAAGAGTACATAGTTACATTTCTGAATCTGTTGAATATATTGTAACCACAGTGACTAACTCAGTTAGGAAGTAATCCTTAATACTAAAGTACCTAGTGCACGTATAACGTATAATGACTTTCACTGTTGGAAGAATACCTTTGAAACTATCGTAATTACTGAGCCATAGTGACTTCACAGCTGCTGGAAGGAAACCTGTTAAACAGACAAGAATAACTAAAATAATTAGTCTCATATATCTACACAAGTCTAACTTTGGTACCAGCCTGTGCTAGTGAAACAGATCAAAGCTGTACACAGTGTTAGACAGAATTGTAAAATATATTTATGAAGAAGACTGTTTAACAATAGTTAACAAAAATACGTTATGCAAGACTTATGGTACTACAATTTTAAATGAATAAAATCATTGCAAAAAAGAGCAATACTGGAGACAGTAACAATGAGACAAACTACCAGGTTGCAGGAAGGGCCCAAACCGAAATCGTTATGGTGGTCAGATCGAGACTATCATGATGGTCGACTTTATTACCTGAGAGTTACTGATTTTTGGTGTGTATTGTGAATAGGTTTATTTAGATTAACATTTTAAGTCTGAGAAAAGTACAAATAAGAAAAAGGGATTTCTGGAAGATGTTAATTTGAAATGTTTTTTAATGTTGAGTGATGCAAGAGATATAAATGTCAGTGTGGGAGACACTGTTGAGTAAGACGCAGTGGGAAAGTTTGTAGTGATTGGTGTATATAGCAGAGTAGAACCTTAAGCTTACGTCAAGCTACAGAACGGTAAAGACATACATAAAATCGGTACAGCAAAACACAACATCAGTACACTGGAAAAGAGCACTAAAGTCAGTTCAGGATACATGTGACCTTAACCACAATTTTGTCTGTATCAACAGACAATTTACATCCAAGAACACTACAGTAACTTAAAACGTACAGTAAGTACACTGCAAACAGACAAGAACATAACAGTAAGATCAGCACAGTAACACATAAACAGTAAAATATTAAACAGTGACACACAAAACAATAATAGTAAACACATGAAAAAAAAATAATAACACATAAAACAGTATGGTGACATATAAAGCAGTTTAGTAATAAATAAAAGAAGTTTAGTAAAAAATAAAACAGTAAAATAACACATAAAACAGTATAGTAAAACATAAAACGTATAATAACACATAAAACAGCATACTAGATCATAAAACACCAGAGTAACACACAAAACAATAAAGAACAATACAGTAACACAGAGGAACAGTACAATAACACAACAAAAGTAAATTACAATAATAAAGCTGCAACATACATGACCTGTACAGTACACAATACAGAAGAACATACAGCAACACAGAAGACCAATACGCAACACAGAACACCAGTACAGTACAGAAAAAACAGAAGACCATACAGTAACACAAACCACCAGTACAGTAACACCGGGAAAACCTATACAGTAACACAGAAGACCAGTACAGTACAGTAACACAGGAGACCAGTACAGTAACACGGAAAGTCAGTAAAGTAACACAGAAGACCTAAACAGTAACACAAAAGACCAGTATAGTACAGTAACACAGATGGCCAATACAGTAACACAGAAGACCAGTACAGCACAGTACAAAGAAGAACAGTATAGTACAGTAACATAGAAGATCAGTACAGTTACACAGGAGAACAGTACAGTAAACAAAAGAGCAGTACAGTAACACAGAAGAACGGTACAGTACAGAGAGGAACAGTACAATAACATAGAAGAACAGTACTGTACACAAAACAAGAGTACAGTACAAAGAGGAACAGTATAGTGCAGTAACACAGAAGAGCAGTACAGTAACACAGAAGAACAGTACAGTAACACAGAAAAACAGTACAGTAACACAGAAGAACAGTACAGTTACACAGAAGAACAGTACAGTAACACAGAAGACCAGTACAGTAACACAGAAGAACAGTACAGTAACACAGAAGAACCGTACAGTAACACAGAAGACCAGTACAGTAACACAGAAGAACAGTACAGTAACACAGAAGAACAGTACAGTAACACAGAAGAACCGTACAGTAACACAGAAGACCAGTACAGTAACACAGAAGAACAGTACAGTAACACCCGAAGAACAGTACAGTAACACAGAAGAACGTACAGTAACACAGAAGAACCATACAGTAACACAGAAAACCAGTACAGTAACACAGAAGAACCCGTACAGTAACACAGAAAACAGTACAGTAACACAGAAGACCAGTACAGTAACACAGAAAACATACAGTAACACAGAAGAAACAGTACAGTAACACAGAAGAACAGTATAGTTACACAGAAGAACAGTACAGTAACACAGAAGACCAGTACAGTAACACAGAAGAACAGTACAGTAACACAGAAGAACCGTACAGTAACACAGAAGACCAGTACAGTAACACAGAAGAACAGTACAGTAAAACAGAAGAACAGTACAGTAACACAGAAGAACAGTACATAAAACAGAAGAACAGTACAGTAACACAGAACAGTACAGTAAACACAGAAGAAAAATTACAGTAACACAGAAGAACCGTACAGTAACACAGAAGACCATACAGTAAACACAGAAGAACAGTACAGTAACACAGAAGAAAAAGTACAGTAACACAGAAGACCAGTAAAGTAACACAGAAAGAACAGTACAGTAAAAGAAGAACAGTACAGTAACACAGAAGAACCGTACAGTAACACAGAAGACCAGTACAGTAACACAGACGAACAGTACAGTAACACAGAAGAACAGTACAGTAACACAGAAGAACAGTACAGTAACACAGAAGAACAGTACAGTAACACAGAAGAACAGTACAGTAACACAGAAGAACAGTACAGTAACACAGAAGAACAGTACAGTACAAAGAGGAACAGTATAGTAGAGTAACACAGAAGACCAGTACAGTAACACAGAAGAACAGTACAGTAACACAGAAGAACAGTACAGTAACACAGAAGAACAGTACAGTAACACAGAAGAACAGTACAGTAACACAGAAGAACAGTACAGTACAAAGAGGAACAGTTTTAGTAGAGTAACACAGAAGCCAGTACAGTAACACAGAAGAACAGTACAGTAACACAGAAGAACAGTACAGTAACACAGAAGAACAGTACAGTACAAAGAGGAACAGTATAGTAGAGTAACACAGAAGACCAGTACAGTAACACAGAAGAACAATACAGTAACACAGAAGAACAGTACAGTACAAAGAGGAACAGTATAGTAGAGTAACACAGAAGAACAGTACATTAACACAGAAGAACAGTACAGTACAAAGAGGAACAGTATAGTAGAGTAACACAGAAGACCAGTACAATAACACAGAAGAACAATACAGTAACACAGAAGAACAGTACAGTAACACAGAAGAACAGTACAGTACAAAGAGGAACAGTACAGTAACACAGAAGAACAGTACAGTAACACAGAAGAACAGTACAGTACAAAGAGGAACAGTATAGTAGAGTAACACAGAAGACCAGTACAGTAACACAGAAGAACAATACAGTAACACAGAAGAACAGTAACATCAGCAGCGTAAGAAGTCTATCAGTCAGGTTGTAACATCAGCAACATAAAGTAACAGTATTCAAGATATTAACAACAGTTCTATCAGTCAGATTGCAACATCAACAGCAGAAAATCGTTGTGACAGAGTTCGAGTCTCACAGTTTGTAGTCATTGTTTTATTCCCAAGATTTTTTTTTTGTGTTTGTGATTGGGGAGTGTTTTTCTCAATATAGAGAAAGTGAGAGAAATGAAGATATGAAAAATTAAAAATTAAGGGAGTCTTTAGTTTTTTAACAATTATTTCAGCTTACTTCTTACCTTCCATAAGATATTTCATAAACATCTTTTTTACTTTATCCAAGACAAGTTTCTCTCAATTATTACTTCTTTATATCTTCACATTTCTCATTAAGGGTATTTTCAAAATATTATATAACAACATTCTCCGCTCGTTTATTCTAAATTATGTTAAAATTTATACTCAAGAATTTCTTATTTTCCCTCATTGTCTGTCAAGTATAATTTAAATCTAATAATTTTGAGAGAAAGTACACATATGTGAGTAACATTCGAAATACTATGCATTTGTGTGTGTGTGTGTGTGTGTGTGTGTGTCTGCGTGTTTGTGTGTGTGTGTGTGTGTGTGTGTGTGTGTGTGTGTGTCTGCGTGTTTGTGTGTGGTGTGTGTGTGTGTGTGTGTGTGTGTGTGTGTGTGTGTGTGTTGTGGGGTTGTGTGTGTGTGTCTGTGTGTGTGTGCGTGTGTGCGTGTTGTGTGTGTGTGTGTCTGTGTGTGTCATGTCTGTGTGTGTGTGTGTGTTTTTTGGGGTGTTGTGTGTGTGTGTGTGTGTGTGTGTGTGTGTGTGTGTGTGTGTGTGTGTGTGTGTGTGTGTGTCTGCGT
>NC_069450.1:2398664-2411724 GCF_026875155.1 Cherax quadricarinatus | reverse complement strand
TCAACAGCTAAATGCAAACTGTATTTATCCTCCTGCCGGTGTACTCCGCCATGTCTGAACAGTGAAAACTGCGCAGAAACCAGTTGTAGTGGGAGCTACTGCACAGTGCGTCCGCACGGCCCAACAGCGATGCGAACAATATAACTCAATTGTGTTCACATATCACCCAGGAATAAACAGAGTGGTTATTAATTTGAAAAAAAAAATATACTACCTTCTGATATTACTAGCGGCTATGTGGGGTTGGAATTTGATAAAGAAGGAAGCGATATGTTAGGGTTCTCAGGTAATGAAATTTTGTATGTTTTTACCAATAAAAAAGAGATTATTTTTAACGAGTCTGGTGTGAAGGCGGTAAACCCGCCCGATCCTGAATCAGGTATTAATTATATGTTAATATATAGTGATTTGATTGATCCCATTAATTTTGGCGATCAGTTAGTATCTCTTTTGGGAGTAGTTGATATTAATACATTAAGATCTAATTATGACCCCACAATGTACAAACCACTTAATAAAAAGATAATTGATCAAGTGAGTATTAAGCTCGCTGATCAGAAAGGAAGGTTAATTCAATATAATGATAAGTGTTCTACTGTATGTGTACTACATTTAAGACCTATAAAACGAGAGTGAATGATCAAGTTGAGTTAATATTGAACGATCCGTCAAGATGAGAACCAGTTTCTCTCCTCCTTCAGTGGAATCATTCCTGAAACTCTTTGATACTTCGAGGGTGAAAGGAGCAGGATTAGATGATATCATATTATATAAAGCTAGAGGGAGGGGCGGAGGATTATTGTCATTTCTCGGTGGGATGGCCAGAAAAGCAATACCATTCTTATTGAATATCTTTGCTCCGGGAGTATTACAATACGGACGAAATGTGTTGAACGATGTTAATAATGGTATTGCACTGAAAAATTCTGCGAGAAATAGAGGTGCAGAAACATTGAAGGTGTCGGACAGAAGTTATTATCCGGAGGAAGTAGAAAGATTGGTTTGAAACGATTGAAATTTAATAATAAAAGAAAGTGGAATATTTAATTAATTTTAGTTTATTATTAACTGTCATATTGTTAGTATGTCGGCTGGTGCTCTATACGTTACACCAGGGGGGCTCAACCCCCAGTCCCCAGTTATTCTCATTCCATAACTGATGGATTTCCAAAATTACCAGGACACGCCATTATTGAATCCTCAATAGCAGCTAGACGCACATGTGAAGTATTACCAGTAAATCAAGGATCTGATAAATTTCTAGAATTTTGAATACAAAGTTCAAAAGGACATTTTTTAGATTTAAGGACTCTGACCTTGGAAATGAACATAAATATAACAAAGGAGGATGGGAGTGCACTGGGAGACGGAGATAAGGCCATATTTGTGAATTCTATAAGTTAGACAATATTCAAATCTGTGTGTTTGTATCTCAATGAACAACTTATAGAATCGAATCCATTTTATTCATATGCGGGTTATATTAAACTGCTTAAGCATTTATCACCATCAAAATTAGATACATTGGGAAGAATAGCATTCTTTCGTAATAATGAGACAGCAAGTAGTACTATTACAACGGCTGATTTCGATGTTATTAAGAAAGACGAAGATAAATTATCGAATGAAGTGAATACTTGTTTCCCTTTGATGTTGGATGTGAGTAGTTTTCACGAATATATCCTGGATAGTGTCGAATGTCGATTGAGACTTGAATTGCATTCACCCGCATGGGCAATTATGACACCATTAAGCGGAAAAACATATACATATAATATTAATTCCATTAAATTATGGATCGATAAAGTTATTCCGTATACGAATGCATTAATTGCATTGAATTCAAGCATGAGGGTAAACCCGCAGGGGTGTGAATATCTGTTCAAGAAGACATTATTTAAATTTAATTGAGTGTTCAGTGGTCAGTCGTCAGTGTTCAGTGGTCAGTCGCCAGTGTTCAGTGGTCAGTCGTCACGTGAGGTCACAGACCCTGAGCTGCTTGGGGATTAGCGTGGACGGTTACAAAGCATGGCTTGCTTCTACAGTGTTTTAAAAGCTGAGGTTGGAGAGTTGAAGGAGGAGGTCTTGCTTCTCCAGGAGGAGATTAGGAGGCTGAAGGTCCACCTCAATGGGCCTGGGAGAGAGTGTGAGGTGGTTGGAGATGTGGGGAATGAGGCTTCTAGCAGTGAGGTGCAGTCTGTCTCTCACGTGAGGAGGCTGTAGGTGGGGTGGTAGCAACGGCTACCAGCAGTGGGTGCAGCCCAAGCACCTGCTACAAGTGGCGAGTTGTTCACAGTAATGGGAGGCGCATCAGAGTAAGGAAAGTTAAGAGTGGCAGATCTGAAGGAGGAAATCGCTTCTCTTTCTCCAGGATGAATGTACTTCATGCCAGTGAAGGTAAGGGTACTACTGCCCCTGCTAATGAAGGTAAGCGCATTCTTGTGGTTGGTGACTCTCAGGTAAGATATGTTGATCGTGCTTTTTGTAATAGGAATAAGAAGATGAGAGATAGAGTGTGCTTCCCGGGAGCTGGTGTTGGGGACATTGTCAACAGACGGGATAATATCATGTCAGGTAATGGGAACAAGCCCATTATCTGTCTCGGGTGCTGGTGGAAATGATATTGGGAAGGGTAGGAGAAAAAGACTGCTAGATAAGTACAGGTCACTATAGATTTCATTAAGTCAAAGGGGAGGGATCCCAATCATATGTAGCATCTTGCCTAGAAGGGGAGTAGGAAATGAAGGGTTTTGTCTAGGGCAATTGGTGTAAATTGCTGGCTAGACAATACTGCAAGGAACTTGCAATCCCATTCATTGACAACTGGAACAACTTTTGGCAAACATGATATGTATGCAAGGGATGGGGTTCATCTCTCTGGGCAGGGGGGTAGCACTTGCAGACTCGATGAGAAGGCCATTGGTGAAATGCCTATGATTTAAACTGATGGAAGATAGAGGTAGGGGTTGTGTGTGGGAAACAAGCAGGTTTTGCAACACTAGGGTTGGAAACATTTAAAAGATAAAAGGCATTCAGCATGAAGTTATAAATAAAGACAATAAACAGGGCAGCAAACAAAGGGGACAGCAGAGGGCAGCAAGGGACTAGCTCCCTTTAAAGGTTTTACTATACTAATAGCAGGATGTTAGAAATAAGATAGATGAGCTAAGATTAATTGCAAGTGCAGGAAACATAGATATTATTGCTATAACAGAGACCTGGCCAATCTGAAAGATAGAGAGATGCCCTCTGAATGTCCCCATACAAGGCTATAAATTATTCCACACTGACAGGGTCAACAGGAAAGGTGGGGGAGTAGCGATGTATTCAGAGACAATTAAATTGTTGTGTTAGACAAGATATTAAAATTTGAAGCGTCCCGCCACTGAATCGTTTGGTTACAGCTTCTCGAGGCCGAGAAAAACTAATTTAGGTGTGATTTACAGGGCCCCAAATCTTGATAAGGGAGTGCAGTAAACTTCTATGGACGAAATTCGAAGGCACTACATACGAAAATGTTGTGCTAATGGGAGATTTCAACTATGCCCGATTGACGGAGCAATTTGACAGGAAATTTAGAGTCGGTGACTTTCTTGATACGATCCAGGATTGTTTTTTTAAAAAAGTTTGGGCAGAGCCAACTAGGGGAAATAACCTCCTTGACTTGGTTCTTCCAGTAGGAAACACTAATTAATAATCTTGAGGTTAATGATGACTTGGGGGGAGTGATCACAAATCACTCCCGTTTTAACATATCATGGAATTCCCCTAATAATGGCAATCAAGTCTCCGTCCCTGACTTCGCTTGGCTGATTTCATAGGACGAAAAATTACTTAGGTGGGCTGAACTGGAATGACCTACTAGGGGTCAGGAGTGGTGATGGTTGCCGATATGATGCTTTCCAGGGCATAGTTCCAGCTGCTCAGTCAAATTATGTTCCAAATAGGGAAATCAAAATCAAACAAAAATGATCCTAAATGGATGAACAATAGATTAAAATATCTGATTGGTCAAAAGAGAGGCATAATATAGGCAAATAAAAGAAGGAGAGGGCAATTAAGAAATCGATATAATTCAGTTAAAAGAGAGAAAATAAAAAAGGGAAATTAGAAAACAAATAGAGATTATAGGTTAAAGTTGCAAGAGAATCGAAGACTAACCCAAAAGGATCTTTCAGGTATACAGAAGTAAGATCAGGGACAAGATAGGCCCACTCAAAAGTTCCTCGGGTCAGCTCAAATGACAGTGATAAGGAAATGTTTTAGAATTTTTAACACATACTTCCTCTCAGTTTTTACACAGAGATACCAGAGATATTCCATAATGATAAATTATTTAAAAACAGGACATAAAAACTGTGCACTATTAGGGTCACAAGTGACAGGGTCCTTAGGCAAATAGATAAATTAAAACCTAACAAATCCCCAGGCCCTGATGAACTGTATGCAAGGGTTCAAAGGAATGTAAAGAGGAGCTTAGCACACCTTTGGCTAATCTTTTAAACATATCACTACAAACTGGCATGGTGCCAGAAAAAGGGAAAATGGCAAATGTGATACCTATTTTCAAAACGGGTTTACAGGTCCTTAGCTTCGAACTATAGACCAAAAAGCCTAACCTCCATAGTGGGAAAATTTATGGAATCAAAAAATTGCCGAGGCATTTCGTAGCCACCTTGAAAAGCATAAATTAATCAACGAATCTCAGAAATGGTTTTACAAAGGGGGCTTTCCTGCCTTTACGAATTTATTAACTTTTTTCACTAAGGTATTTGAGGAGGTAGATCATGGTATTGAATATATATTGGGGAAATAGACTTCAGTAAGGGGCTTTTGACAGGGTCCCACATCAGAGACAAATTGAGAAAATTAAACAAATGGAATAGGAGGAGAAATTTTTCCTGATAGGGGCAGGTTGACAAATAGCAGCAGAGAGTTTCCCATAAAGGGGGAGAAAATCAGAGTGGGGAAGCGCACGAGGGGTGTTCCACAGGGGTCAGTGTTGGGCCCCCTGCTGTTCACAATCTACATAAACGACATAGATGAGGGCATAAAGAGCGACATCGCAAGTTTGCCGATGACACCAAAATAGGGCCCTCCCAATTCATTCTGACGAGGGCATTCGAGCACTCCAGGAAGATTTGAATAAAACTGATGCAGTGGTCGGAGAAGTGGCAGATGAAGTTTAATATAACAAATGCAAAGTTCAAATGTTTGGGCAGGACATTTAAACCCTGGCCACATATAAACTAAATAATGTAGATCTTTAAAATTACGGATTCAAAAAAATTTAGGAGTTCTGGTTAGCAGTAACTAAACCAAAACAACAGTGGGATAAGTGTTCGCAATAAAGCTAATAGAATCCTTTGGGTTCATATCAGAAGCATAAATAATAGGAGTCCCAGGTTTTTCTTCAACTCTATACATCCTTGGGTTGGGCCCATTAGATTATGCTGCACAGTTTTGGTCACCTTTTAACAGAATGGATATAAATTCTCGGGAAAATGTACAAAGGAGGAGACAAAGAGACCCCTTTTATCAAAACCCTTTCCCCTATGGGAAGACAAAGGGGCCCCTGAAACTGCATCTCTAAAAGACTAAATTTGGGGGGGAATGTTTGGGGTTTATAAGTGGAAGACAGGAATAAAAAAAGGGGTTTAAATATGTGCTGAAAATATCTACTAGACAGGACTCGCACAAGGTTTTAATTTGGGAAAAAATTTCAGTTTCAGGGGGGTATAGGAAATACTGTGGTAATAGATGTGGAGATGGAACAACCCCCAAGTACCGTTTTTAAGGGGCCCAGAACTTTGTGTAGTTTTAAAATAGTTGGATAAATCAGATAGATGGGTGGGTGTGTTTTGGACCGATGCTTTTGCAAGGGGGCGGTTGCCGGTTCCTCCCTTAAGTCAATTGACCTGACCTGACTAGTTGGGTGCATTGGCTTAACCCGGGAGGACTTGGACCTGCCTCGCATGGCCAGTAGCCTTCTGCAGTTTTCCCCTTCGTTCTATTTCTTATGTTCTTAATTTTCTCTTCTAATCAAACACAATTGTGGCGAAATCCTTGGGGACAATTTAAAACCCGAAAAAATATTTTTTAATTAGTTGAATGAAGACATAATGGAGGATAAATTTTTAATCCATTATATTTTCAACATAAAGATTTGAACATTTGGGGTTAAAATTTAAATTCAAAAAATTCTTAATTTGATTTTAATTTCCCCCCACGCAGTAGGTTATATTACCACCTTAAAATCCGGGGGTTTGAACTGACATCTGTTACATATAAGAGTTTTCTCCAAGGAGAACTATATTAGGTGTTGACCTAGAATGAAAAAGGTCAAAATGCAAAATCTGCGAAAGAAAGGTAATTTGAGAATAGATATGACATTTGGTAAACCGAAAGATAGAAAGAATTTGTCTGATTTTGGTGAAACTAATGCATTTTAAATATAAATGAAAATAGAAAAGTGATGTGCATACACGGGAAAGACATGATTTTTTTAAGAGATAAAAATTGCCTTGAAACAAAAATACGGGAAGATATGCCCGTATTTGGGGTGTTTTGGGCCCCAAATAATAAAAAAGAAGTTATTAGAGGAAAAAAATAAGCCGGTAATTTTCACATTAAAATATTTAACGACAAGATGAAAAAATTGGGCATTGGGTTACATAAAGTGAACAAACACATATTATTAATTAATAGTTTCGGGTGGATTTAAAAAAATTTTACAAATATATATGAAAAATTTTATACAAGAGAAATTTCATGTACGGTATTAAACAAGAATTCAATAGAAAAATCATTGGGTTTTGCGTCTTATACTATTATTTTTGCGCACAAGTTAACAAATTTTAGGTAAAGAAAATTAAACAATTTATTTAAAGATTTTGGTAGAAATAAAATTTAAAAAAGAACAATTTATATTGAAATATGCATAGGGCATTTTACTAACCCTCTTTCAAGTAATTTTTCTAATAATTTAACCTGGAAATCTGTGTAAAATATTGGAATTATCGTACTGCGGGGAGAGCCTGAGGCGTTTAGAGGCGGAGCAAAGGTCACAACTCTGGTATAAATGACCAGTGCTGGGTCCACTGTTAGGATCACTGTAATTCAAGAACAATTAGGGTCAAAGATGAATCCAAATCAGTATCCCGTTGGAGGTAGTCTGCGAGGAGGAGGAAGACAGTATCCTCTGAGTATGTTGGATTATAATCAACCTCATCTTCCTGCAGTAAACGGTAAGTGATTTTTTGTCCATTAACTAAGTGAAATCTTGTTGTAATAGTTGGAAAAATCTTTTTCTTTTACGACATAAAATGATTTTTTAGAAGTGTAATGTATTAACCCCTAAAAACTTTATACTTTAATGCAATTAAAGGTACACCTTATACTTCCTAATCGGGAAATTTTTTTTTTTCCTTGCCAGATGTGAATATAATGCGGATGTTGGAACTTATTCGCGCAAATCAAATCGCGACCAGGGCAAATGATTTTTTTTGCGAGTTGATGGTTTGTTAGGAGCGAGATCCACCCCACCCTCCACCCACTCCGTATGGAGATGCTGCTGCTGCCCGGCCCTCCTACCTCGCGGTCTTCTCCCAACCTCAAATGTGGATGTTGAGAATATCCTCCTACTCACAGAGTTGATGCTTAACGCTTTTATTTCCAGGATATTGTAACCCTACCACGCCGAGATCGCACCTTCTCCCCAGTCCTCATGTGGGTGCCGCTACGTGTAGGCACTAATAATAATATAATGAAGAGATTAATATGAGAGGAGAATGTGCCAGTAGTTGTTATTGTGATAAATTTTAACGGAGTGAAGAGTGGAATATTTCATGACTAAATTTCCAATCTAGTTTCATGTATTTGATGAGGATTCCCCCGTCTATTCCCCGCATAAATTTATCCACCGGCTTCCCCACCATCATCCTCCCCAGAAGTTTATTATATATCAGATGACGATGAAGAAGAAGATCCAGAACAAAATGCACAGAATTTCTTCAAGAGAAGAAAATTACTCTACGTTGATTTTAGTCAATGAATTGTACCTTTTTTCAATGAATATGTATTTTTTTTGTATTACCAGAAATGTATATGAAATTTAATGGTTGTATAATAAATAAATAATGAAAATATTGTGTATTAGTGTTATCCTGAAATGTGAAAATGTTTTCCCTATGTTGTATATGAAATGTGTAATACTGAGATGGTGACGACGAAGAAGATCCAGAACAAAAAATGCATAGAATTTCTTCAAGAGAAAAATATGTTGATTTTAGTCAATGAATTGTATCTTTATTCAATTAATTTTTTTTGTTGGATGTATATGAAATGTATTGGTTGTATAATAAATAGTGTTATCCTGCATTTTAAGTTATTGTCTGCTCGACAAGATTCAGCCTGTGTGTGCTGTCATCACATGACGTCACTGACATAGGGGGAAGTCGACAAGATTCAGCCTGTGTGTGCGGTCATCACGTGACGTCACTGACATAGGGGGAAGTCGACAAGATTTAGCCTGTGTGTGCGGTCATCACGTGACGTCACTGACATAGGGGGAAGTCGACAAGATTCAGCCTGTATGTGTGAGGTCATCACGTGACGTCACTGACATAGGGTGAAAGTCGACAAGATTCAGCCTGTATGTGTGCGGTCATCACGTGACGTCACTGACATAGGGAGAAGTCGACAAGATTCAGCCTGTGTGTGCTGTCATCACGTGACATCACTGACATAGGGGGAAGTCGACAAGATTCAGCCTGTATGTGTGAGGTCATCACGTGACGTCATTGTCATAGGGTGAAAGTCGACAAGATTCAGCCTGTATGTGTGAGGTCATCACGTGACGTCACTGACCGCCGAGTAAACACAGGTGGGGTGACGTCACACTTGTTTAGACCTGTAGTAAGAGAAAGTACCATGCCCCATAGGAGGAGTTCATTTGAATGCTTACCCCTAGAGGGGAGAATCCAAGGAGATGGAGTCTTGGTATTATTTGATATCGAGAAAAAACTTGATCCAAGGAGATGGAGCTTTTGTATTATCGAGAAAAACTTGATCCAAGGAGATGGAGGAGAAATATTTGGGGTAGAAGTGGATGGTGGGGGAAATCTTTGTATTATTGATACCGAGAAAAACTTGATCCGAGGAGATGGAGGAGAAATACTTGGGGTGGAAGTGGGAGTCCATTTTGAATGCTTACCCCCAGAGGGGGGAATCCAAAAAGCTTGATCCGAGGAAGTAGAGCAGGAATATTTGTGGTGAAAGTGGGAGTTCATTTTGAATGCTTACCCCCAGAGGGGGGAATCCAAAAAACTTGATCCAAGGAAGTAGAGCAGGAATATTTGGGGTGAAAGTGGGAGTCCATTTTGAATGCTTACACCCAGAGGGGGGAATCCATAAAACTTGATCCGAGGAGATGGAGATCATAAGAAAATGAAATTCAAAAAAATTCGAAAAAAAATTTGGGATGGGGGTGAAAGTGGGAGGGGGAACCTCAAAAACTTGATCCGAGGAGATGGAGACCACAAGAAAATGAAATTCCAAAAAAAATCGAAAAAAATCGGGAAAAAATTCGGGGAGTGGGGGCGATGCAGAAGGCGCTGCAGAAGGCGCGGGCGAGGGCGCGGGCGGGAGGCGCGGGCGGGCGCGAGGGCGCGAGCGGGCGCGAGGGCGCGGGCGGGCAGCGCGGGCGGGCGTGAGGGTTGGCACGGGTCGGCACGGGCGGGCCCTGGTCGGGCAGGCGTGTGGGGCGAGGGTGGGGGGCGTGGGTGGGGGGCGTGGGTGGGGGGTTGAGGGTGGGGGGCTTGAGGGCAAGATGGTTGAGGGTGAGGTGGTTGAAGGTGAGGTTAAGGTCATTAGCATAAAGGTGTGAAAAGGTGTCTGCTCAGGAATACAGCGCTCAGCCGCTTTGACACCTACTTATATATATATATATATATATATATATATATATATATATATATATATATATATATATATATATATATATATATATATATATATAATATATATATATATGTTAATGCTAATATTGTTAGTGTTAATATTTGTTATATTGTTTGTTAGGCGTTATATTATATTGTTTGTTAGGCGTTATATTATATTGTTTGTTAGGCGTTATATTATATTGTTTGTTAGGCGTTATATTATATTGTTTGTTAGGCGTTATATTATATTGTTTGTTAGGCGGTTATATTATATTGTTTGTTAGGCGTTATATTATATTGTTTGTTAGGCGTTATATTATATTGTTTGTTAGGCGTTATATTATATTGTTTGTTAGGCGTTATATTATATTGTTTGTTAGGCGTTATATTATATTGTTTGTTAGGCGTTATATTAAGAATGTGAGTTTCATGGAAACAACTGATTAGAGCTCCGGTTTTTAGTTCAGTTACTGGCCTGCCTCCCGCCAAGTCATGTGGTCTAACTTGACGTCAGCTTACCAGTCACTCTGTCAGGGCAGTAGGTTCCCACACTCACTCAGAGTAGGTTCATGGCACTCGCTCTGAGTAGGTTCCCACACTCAGGGCAGTAGGTTCCCACACTCACTCAAAGTAGGTTCACAGCACTCGCTCTGAGTAGGTTCCCACACTCAGGGCAGTAGGTTCCCACACTCACTCAGAGTAGGTTCACAGCACTCGCTCTGAGTAGGTTCCCACACTCAGGGCAGTAGGTTCCCACACTCACTCAGAGTAGGTTCATGGCACTCGCTCTGAGTAGGTTCCCACACTCAGGGCAGCAGGTTCCCACACTCACTCAGAGTAGGTTCACAGCACTCGCTCTGAGTAGGTTCCCACACTCAAGGCAGTAGGTTCCCACACTCACTCAGAGTAGGTTCACAGCACTCGCTATAAGTAGGTTCACGACAATCACACTAAGTAGCTTCATACACTCTTCTGAGCAGATTCAGACGCTCAGCCTTTAATACAATTCCTCGCTGTACAATATTACTTATTCCCAGACAGTCATCTCTGACTCAGTGTTAGCTTGTTATTAGCTAAGATTTCGGTCTGTCTATACTTTAAGAGAGACTTCTGGCTTTAAAGGATTATCGTGCTTTAAATTAATATATGTATAGTCTCGACTAGTATCTAATACGAATCTGTCTTTAAGGAGACGATAGTTTCATCTGATACAATTCAGAGCCTTCATGTAAATGAATTGTATAAGACTCATGTCATTGAGTATAAACATTGTACACAAACATTTACATAAAGATATACTTAATACAGAAAACAGTCGTATGTCGACTGTTTTCTGTATTAAGTATATCTTTATGTATTACACCATAAGAGAGAGAACTTTGTATCATGTATTAAGTTTTATATGAATTCTTTTGTAATAAAGAACACATTTGATTTAGTCGGATCGGTCTCCTAATGGTAATACCCATATTAAAATGACATTTGTCTTAGGACAGATAGACAGCTAGAAAGGGCCAAAACAGGCCTATAGACATGTCCCTTGACCGTAACAATATATATAATATATATATATATATATATATATTATATATATATATTATATTTAATATTTATATATATTTAATATATTTTATATTTTATATATATATATATATTATATATATATATATATTATATATATTATATATAATATATATATATATTTATATATATATATATATATATATAATATATTATGTCGTGCCGAATAGGCAGAACTTGCGATCTTCGCTTAAATAGCAACGCTCATCTTGCCATATATGACAAGTGAAAATTTGTGTATGCAATAATTTCGCCAAAATCATTCTGAACCTAACGAAAAAAATATATTTCACTGTGTTTGTTTAGTATTAAATTATTGTAAACAAACCTAAAATATATTTAGTTGGGTTAGGCTAAAATAAATTGTTCTTGTTATAATAAGGCTAGGTAAGTTTTCTAAGTTTCTTTTGGTGCAAAATTAAATTTTTTTACATTAACATTAATCAAAAAAATATATCTTTAAACGTATAAGAGAAAATTTTAGAAAGGACTTAATTTTAAATGAGTTCTTGCTAATTGACCAGTTTTTACATATTCGGCACGACATATATTATATATATATATATATATATATATATATATATATATATATATATATATATATATTTATATATATATATATATATATATAACCACATCGGCCGTTTCCCACCAAAGCAGGTGGCCTGAAAAAGAAAAGTTTTCATCATCATTCACTCCATCACTGTCTTACCAAAGGCATGCTTACACTACAGTTTTAAAACTGCAACATTAACACTCCTTCAGAGTGCAGGCACTGTACTTCCCATCTCCAGGAATCATGTCTGGCCTGCCGGTTTTCCTGAATCCCTTCATATATGCTACCTTGCTTTCACTCCAACAGCACGTCAAGTCCTAAAAACCATTTGTTTCCATTTGTTCCTATCTAGATAGATAATTTATAAGATAATTTGTTGGTTCAGTTTTCTATCAGTTATCTAAATGGGTAGTAGATATGTAGAGTCCAGTTGTTGCAAAAATTTCTAACTTTAATGTTAAAAACAATATAGATTGTTGATAAATTAAACACCATGAATTATTTAAATGAATGCAATATGGTTAACTTTAATGTTACTTCTTTGTTGACAAATATTCCAGTTGATGATTTATTAAGTTTCCTATATGAAGAACTTGTTAATTACGATTTACCATTGCCAATACCTTTATCATTGAGCTTATTGAACTTTGTATTGTTGATGCAAAGTTTGTGTTCAATGGCGAGATTTACACTGAGGAGTTTGGTATAGCAATGGGAAATCCTCCCTCACCTGTTCTCAGTAATTTGTATCTGGAATATTTTGAAACAAAACTGCTTAACAAAATCCATGCCATTAAAGCTAAGTGGTACGGATATACTGATGATGTTTTATGTCTTATGCCCAGAAATAAAAATTTAAAGATATTTATAAACCATTTCCCTTTTAAGTTAAATAGTCAAAGTCATTCCATAGATTTTACTATTGATTTCGAACAAATAGATTCATTGCCTTTTCTATATGTTTTAATTATTAAGATGAACC
>NC_069450.1:2383664-2396164 GCF_026875155.1 Cherax quadricarinatus | reverse complement strand
GTGTAGATGGAGCGTTCCCTGTGCAGCAGGGGGGGTTCCTGTGTAGCATGGAGGGTTCCAGAGCGCAGGGAGGGTCCTGTGTAGCATGGGGGGTTCCAAAGCGAGGGGGGGTTTCCTGGCAGCAGTGGGGTTCCGTGCGCAGGGGAGGGTTCCCCTGTGCACCCGGGGGAGGGTTCTTGTGTAGCTGGTAAGGTTTGCGCAGCCGGGAGGGATCTTGTGCCGGGGAGGGTTCCTGTGTAGCAGGGGGGGTTTCCCTGTGCACCGGAGGGGGTTCCGTGCAGAGTAAGGGTCATGTGCAGCAGGGGGGGTTTCCCTTGTGCAGGGAGGGTTCCTGTCAGGGAGAGGGTTCTGTGCAGCAGTAAGGTTTATGTGCACCGGGGGGAGGGTTCCTGTGCAGCGGGGGGGGTTTTTTGTGTAGCCGGGGGGGTTTCCCTGTGAAACAAGGGGGGTTTTTCTTGTGATCCGGAGGGTTCCAGTGTAGGGGAGGGTTCCTGGCAAAGGGGGCTCTTGTGGGTGGGGAGAGCCCTGTGCAGCAGAAAGGGTTCCTATGCAGTCAGGAGGGTTTCTGTGCAGCCGGGAGGGTTCCTGTTTAGGAGGGAGCTTTCCTGTGACCCGAGAGGATTTTTATGTAGTTGGGGGGGTTCCTGTGCAGCCGAGAGGGTTATTAGTAGTTGGGAGGGTTCCTGTGCAGCAAGGGGGGTTTCCCTGTGCAGAGGGAGGGTTCCTGGCGCGAAAGGGCTCCTGTGGGGCCCGGGGAAAGGGTTCCTGTGTAAGGGGAGATTTCCTGTGCGCGGGGAGTTTCCTGTGAAACCCGGAAGAGTTCCTGTGCAGTAGGGGGGGGTTCCGTGCAGCAGGGAAGTTCCTGTGCACCGGGGAATTCCCTTTTGAAACCGGGGGGTTCCGTACAGTAGGGGGGTTCCTGTCAGCAGGGGGGGTTCCCTTGCAGCGGGGAGATTTCCCTGTGCAGCAGAGGGGGTTCCCGTGCAACCGGGAGATTTCCCTGTGCACAGGGGGGTTTCCTGTGCGCAGGGAGGGGTTTGTGTGGTAGGGGGGGTTTCTTGTGAACCGAGTTCCTGTGTGCGAAAAGGGTTTCCTGTGCAGCCGCAAAGGTTCTTGTACAGCGGGAGGTTCCTTCACCCGGGAGGGTTCGTGTGTAGGCGGGGGGGTTCCTTTGTAGGGGAAAGGTTTCCCTGTGAAGCATGGACGGTTCCTGTCAGCCGGAAGGGTTCCTGTGTAGGAAGGAGGGTTCATGTGTAGGAGGGAGGGTTCTAGGAGGGAGGGTTCCTGTGCAGCAGGGAGGGGTCTTGTGTGGTAGGGAGGGTTCTTGTGAACCAGAGTTCCTGTGTAGCGAAAGGGTTTCCCTGTGCACCCCGCAAAGGTTCTTGTACAGCCGGGGGAGGTTCCTGTGCAGCCAGGAGGGTTCGTGTGTAGGCGGGAGGGTTCCTTTGTAGGAGGAAGGATTCCTGTGCAGCATGGACGGTTCCTGTGCAGCCGGAAGGGTTCCTGTGTAGGAAGGAGGGTTCATGTGTAGGAGGGAGGGTTCCAGGAGGGAGGGTTCCTGTTCAGCAGGGAGGGTTCCTGTGCTGCCCGGGGGGTTTTCATGTGTGGAGGGAGGGTTCTGTGCAACAGAGAGGGGTTCTTGCAGCAAAAGGGGGTTTCCTGGGGGGCCGGGAAGGTTCCTGTGTAACTGGGAGGGGTTCCTTGCACGGGGGGGGAGGGTTCCTGGCAGCGGGGGGTTTCCCCGTGCAGAGGGTGAGTTCCTGGCAACCGGGAGATTTTCCCGTGCAGTAGGAGGGTTCCTGTTGCGCGGGGGGGTTCCTGTGCGCGGGGAAGTTCCTGGCAGAGGGGGGTTCCTGTGCAACGGGGAGAGTTCCTGTGCGCGGGGAGGGTTCCTGTGGAGCGGGGAGGGGTTTGTGTGGTGGGGGGGTTTTGGCCCCAGAGTTCCGTGTAGCGTAAGGGTTCTGTGCAGCCGCAAAGGTTTTTACACCCGGGGAAGAGTTCCGTGCAGCCAGGAGGTTCGTGTGTAGGGGGGGGGGTTTCCCTTTGTAGGGGGAAAGGTTCCCTGTGAAGCATGGAGGGTTCCTGGCACCCGGAAGGGTTCCTGGTGGGGAAAGGAGGGTCATGTGTGGAGGGGGGGTTTCCCCTGTGCAGCAGAGGGGTTTCTTGCAGCTTTTGTAGGATTCCTGGCAGGCAGGAGGGTTTGTGCAGCAGGAAATTTCCCTGTGCAATAAGGGGGTTTTTTTGTGGGGGGGGGGTTTCCTGTGCATCCGGGAGGATTCTTGAGATCAAGAAAAGTTTTGGCATAAACGGGGTTTTCCTGTGCTCCCAGAGTTCCTGTTGGGAGAGGGTTTTTCCTGCCCAGCAAAGGGGGTTTCCCTGTGCAGAAGGAGGATTCCTTGTCAGCAGGGAGGTCTGCAACGGGGGTTCCTGTGCAGGGGAGAGGGTTCCTGTGCAGCGGAGAGGGTTCCGTGCAATAACGAGCGTTCCTGTGCAGCGGGAGGTTCTTATGAACCCGGAGGGCCCTGTGCAGTGGGGAATGTATCTGTGCGCGGGGAGGGTTCTTTTGATCCATGGGGTTTCCCTGTACAGCTAGAAGGTTTCTTGTGTACCCGGGAAGGGGTTTAAGGGGCAGTTAAAAGGATTCTTGTGTAGCTGGGGGGTTCTGTGCAGTAAAAAGACTTTTTTGGCTGGGAGGGTTCCTGTCCAGCTAGAAGGTTTCTTGTTTTGGGGGGACGGTTCCTGTGCAGCTAAAAGGATTGTTAGTGGGAGGGTTCCTGTGCAGCTTAAAGGGATTCTTGTGTATCGGGGAGGTTTCCCTGTGAGCTAGAAGGATTCTGTGTAGCTGAAGGGGTTCCTTTTGCGCTAAAAGGATTCTGGTGTAGCTGGGAGGGTTCCTGTGCATAAAGGTTTTTGGGGAAGCCTGGTTTTCCCCTGGCAGCTAGAAGGATTTTTTGCGTAGCGAAGGTTCCTTGCAGCTGGGATTTTTGGGTTTTGCCTGGAGGGTTCCTGTGCGCAGGGAGGGTTTTGTGTACGGGAGGGTTTGTGCAGCTACAAGGATTCTTGTGTATTGGAAGATTCCTGTGCACTAGAAAAATTTTGTTAGCTGAGAGGACTCCTGTGCAGCAGGGATTCTTGTGTAGCTGGGGGGGTTCCTGTGCACTAAAGGTTTTGTGTAGCGGGATTTTCCGTGCAGCTAAAGGATTCTTGTGTAGCGGGGACGGTTCCTGTGCAGCTAGAAGATTCTTTTTTTACTGGGAGGTTTCCTTGCAGCTAGAAGGATTCTTGTGAAAAACCTGGGGGGTTTCCCTGTGCAGCTAAAAGGGGTTTTGTGTAGTGGGGGGGCCCCTGTGCTGCGGGGGGGTTCATGTGTAGTGGGGGGTTCCTGTGCGCTAAAAGGTTTGTGTAGGTGGGAGGGTTTGTGCACCCAAAAGGATTTTGTGTAGCTGGTAGGGTTCCTGGAAGTTTTTTTTGTTTTTTAGTTGGTGTTCCTGTTCAGTTAAAAGGATTTTGTGTAGCTGGGAGGGTTCCTGTGTAGCTAAAAAGATTTTTTGTTGGGGGGGTTCCCTGTGCAGCTAAAGGATTCTTGTGTAGTGGGGGGTTTCCTGTGCGCTAAAGGATTCTTGTGTAGGGGGAGGGTTCCTGTCGCAGGGAGGGTTCTTGTGTAGGGAGGGTTCCTGGCAGCAGGAAGGGTTCTTGTGTAGCTAACAAGAATTTATCTCACTCTGAACGTTTTTAAATACTGTAACATTATTTATTGAAAGAGTACTTTTTACATTTCTAATCTTTAAATTTTTGAAACCCACGTGACAACTCTTAGGAATAACCTTAATACTAAAGTATTATTGCACGTAAAAGTTAATGACTTTCACTGTTGGAAGAATACCTTTGAAACTATCGAAATTACTGGCCATAGTGACTTCACAGCTGCTGGAAGGAAACTGTTAAATTCTGTAGCGCTGAAACTAGTGACTTCATGCGCGGGAAAGGGAAACCTGTTAAATTTGTAGTGCTGAAACTAGTGATTTCACTGTGCTAAAGAAACCTTTTTTAAAACTTCTGTAGCTGCTGAAAATGGATTTCACTGCTGGGAAGGAAACCTGTTAAACTGCTGTAGCTACTGAACCATAGTGATTCAGTCTTTTTAAAAAACACAAGGTTTGTAGCATGAAGCATTGTACAAAAAGTTATCTGTTAATAAGTTGTGCATTTCGCTGCTTTTTCTTCGCTTGTAAAAAGACAGAATAACAAAATAATTGTCCATATTCTACACAAGTCTTTTTTTGGTCCAGCCTGTGCTAGTGAAACAGATCAAAGCAGTACACAGTTTTAGACAGAATTGAAAAAAAAATATTTATGAAGAAACTGTTAAAAATAGTTTAAAAAAAAATGCAAAGAACAAGACTTTTGGTACTACAATTTTAAATGAAAAATCATTGCAAAAAGAGCAAAAACTGGGGACATAACAATGAGCAAATAGCCAGGTTGCAGGAATGGCCACCCAAAACGTTTTGGTGGCGATCGGATTCATGATGGTCGACTTTTTAAAATTTCTGAGATTATATTTTTGGTGTGTATTGGAAAAGGTTTTTTAATTAAAAATCTTAAACTGAGAAAAGTACAAATAAAAAAAGGGGTTCTGGAAGATGTTAATGAACGTTTTGTTATGTTTAGTGATGCAAAGATATGAATGTATGGGGGACACTGTTGATAAGACCCGTGGAAAATTTGTAGTGATGGTGTATTGCAAGGAAACCTTTAAGCTTACGTCAAGCTCAAGAACGGTAAAGCATACATAAAATCGGACAACAAAAACAACATCATACATGGAAAAGAGACTAAAGTACAGTTTTAGGATACTTTGTGACCTTAACCACAATGTTGTATCAACGACAATTTACATCCAAAAAACTACAGTAACTTAAAAAATAAGTAATACACTTGCATAAAAGACAAGAACGTAAATGAAGATCAGCACAGTAACACTAAACAGTAAAAAATTAAACAGAACCCAAAACAATTAAATAAAACCTAAAAAGAATAATAACACATAAAACAAAGGTGAATATAAAAAGTTTTAGTAATAAATAAAAAAAAGTTTAGTAAAAAATAAAACAAAAAAATAAACATAAAAAAGCATAGTAAAAACTAAAACGTAAAAACAATAAAAAGATACTAGATCATAAAACACCAGAGTAAAACACAAAAAAGAAGGGAACAATACAGTAACACAGAGGAACGTACAACATTTCAGAAGAACAGTACAAAAACAAACAAAAATAAAATTCAAAAAATAATGCGCAACATACATGACCGTACATACACAACACGAAGAACAGTTCAGTAAAAACCCGAAAACCCAAACAGCAAACAGAACACCCGTACAGTAAGCAACCAGAAGACCAGTACGTAAAAAAGACCAATACAGCAACACAACACCATCAGTACAGAACCAGAAGACCGTAAGTAACACAGAAGACCAATACAGCAACACGAAAAACCAGACAGTACAGAAAAAAAAAACCAATACAGCAAACAGAACACCAGACAGTAAAAAAACAGAAGGCAGTACACAAACAGAAACCAGTCAGTAACACAGGACCCTACAGCAAAACAGAACACCATACAGTACGAAAAAAACAGAAGAGGTACGCAAACAGAAGACCGTACAGTAAAACAGAAAACCAAAACAGCAACCAAAACACCCGTACAGAAGAACAAGAAGAGCAGTACAGAACACAGAAGACCAGTACAGTAACACAAAAGACCATTTTAGCAACACAGAACACCAGTACGACAAAACCAAAAAGACCAGTACGTAACAAGAACACCCGACAGTAACACCGAAGACCTATACAGTAAACAGAAGACCTACAGTACGTAAAACAGGAGCCGGTACAGTAACACAGAAAAATCAGTAATAACACAGAAAAACCTAAAGAAAACAGAAGACCCGTTTTCAGTAACACAGAAGACCAGTTAGTACAGTAACACGATGGCTAATACAGTAACACAAAAGCCCCTACAGCAGACAAAGAACAGTATAGTACGAAACAAAAGAGCAGTACATCACAAAGAACGGTACAGTACACAGAGGAAAAGCGTAAATAGAAGAACATATTACACAAAACACAGTCTTTTTTTAAAAGGGAAAAGTTAGTGGAAAATAACACAAAGAACAGTAAGTAAAAACAAAGAACCTACAGTAAAAAGAAGACCAGTCAGTAAAAAAGAAGAAAATAAGAAACAGAAAAACAGTCAGTAAAACAGAAGAACGTACGTAACCAGAAGACCCGTACAGTAACACGAAGACCATAAGTAAACAGAAAAAACGTACAGTAAAACAGAAACCAGTACAGTAACACAGAAGAACAGTCAGTAACACAGAAGACCGGGACAGTAACACAGAAGCCCCGTACAGAACACAGAAGAAAAGTACGTACAAAGGGGAACCGTATAGTACAGTAACACAGAAGAACATCAGTAACACAGAAAACCCGTACGTAACCAAAAAGAACAGTACAGTAAACAGAAACATACAGTAACACAGAAAAAAAGTACAGAAAACAGAAGCCCGTCAGTAACACAGAAAAAACAGTACAGTAAACAGAAGAACAGTACAGTAACACGAAGACCAGTACATAACACAGAAGAACATCAGTAACACGAAGACCATAAGTAACACAGAAGAAACAGTACAGAACAAGAAGACCCGTAAATAACACAGAAGAACAGTACAGTAACACAGAAAACATACCGTAACACAAAAACCCGTCGTAACAAGAAAAAATACGTAAACAGAAAACCATACAGTAACACGAAAGAAAAGTTCAGTAACACAGAAGACCGTCATAAAACAGAAGAACAGTCAGTACAAAGAGGAAAAGTTAAAAACAGTAACCAGAAAACAGTACAGTAACACAGAAGAACAGTCAGTAACACAGAAAAAGTACAGTACAAAGAGGAACAGTATAGTAAGTAACACAGAAGAACAGTACGTAACACAAAGAAAGTACGTAACCAGAAGAACCGTAAGTACAAAGAGGGGAACAGTATAGTACAGTAACACGAAGAAAAAAGTAATAACACAGAAGAAAAGTACAACACAGAAGAACAGTACAGTAACACAGAAGAAAAAGTACAGAACAAGAAAAACAGTACAGTAACACGAAGAACAGTACGTAACACAGAAGAAAAGACAGAACAAGAAAACCAGTAAGAAAAAAACAGAAGAACATACAGTAAAACAGAAGAACAGTACGTAACACGAAGACCCGTACAGTAAAACGAAGAAACAGTCAGAACACAGAAAACAGTACAGTAAAACAGAAGAACAGTACAGTAACACGAAGAACCCTACAGTAACACGAAGCCCGTCAGTAAAACAGAAGAACAGTACATAACACAGAAAAACCCGTACAGTAACAAGAAGAACAGTACAGTAAAAAGAAGAACAGAAAAGTAACAAGAAACGGTACATAACACAAAGACCAGTACGTAACAAGAAGAACAGTACGTAAACAGAAGACCGTAAGTACAAAGAGGGCATACGTCAGTAAAACAGAAGACCATACAGTAAACAGAAGAACAATACAGTACAAAGGGAACAGTATGTACGTAACACAGAAAACAGTACAGTAAACGAGAACAGTACAGTTTAAAACAGAAGAAAAGACAGTAAACAGAGAACAGTCAGTAACACAGAAGAACAGTACAGTAAACAGAAACCGTACAGTAAACAGAAGACCATAAGAAAAACAGAAAAACCAGTACAGTAAACAAAAAGACCAGTTTTACAGTAACCAAAGAACAGTACAAACACAGAAGACCCGTACGTAACACGAAGACCTACAGTAAAAACAGAAAAACCAGTACGTAACACAGAAGAACGTACAGTAACACAGAAGAACAGTACAGTAACACGAAGAAAAGTACAGTAACACAGAAAAAATACAGTAACCAGAAGACCCGTACAGTAAAACAGAAGAACAGTACAGAACAAAAAAAAGAACATCAGTAACAAGAAAACAGTTTTGTAACACAGAAGAACAGTAAAAGTAAACACAGAAGAACAGTACAGTACACAGAAGACCCGTACGTAAACAGAAGCCTACAGTAACACAAAGAACAGTCAGTAACACAGAAGAACAGTACAGTAAACAGAAAAACAGAAAGTAACACAGAAAACAGTCATAAACAGAAGACCGTACAGTAACAAAAGACCCTACAGTAACACAGAAGAACAGTACAGTAACAAGAAAAACATACAGTAAAAGAGGAAAAGTCAGTACAGTAACACAGGAACCCGTACAGAACACGAAGACCGTACAGTAAACGAAGACCAGTACAGTAACACAGAGACCAGTACTTTAAAATGAGAAAATACAGTAACACAGAAGAAAAGTAACTCAGCAGCGTAAGAAGTCTATCAGTCAGGGGGTAACTCAGCAAATAAAATAAAAACTATTCAAAATATTAAAAAAAATTCTATCAGTCAGATTGCAACATAACAGCAAAAATCTTGTGACAGAGTTCGAGTTCAGGTTTTTAGTCATTGTTTTATTCCCAGAGATTTTTTTTGTGTTTGTGATTGTGAGTGTTTTTCTCAAAAATAGAGAAATGAGAGAAAGAAGATATGAAAAAATTAAAAAAATTTAAAGGGGACTTTTTTTTTTTAACAATTATTTCAGTTACTTTTACCTTCCATAAATAATTCTGAACATTTTTTTTCTTTTTCAAGACAAAGTTTTCTCATTATTACTTCTTTATATCTTCACATTTTTCATTAAAGGAATTTTTAAAATATTTATAACAACATTCTCCGTCTCGTTTATTTGAATTTTTAAAAAATTTTACTCAGAATTTTTTATTTTTCCCCTTTTTGTCTTTTAAGAAAAATTTAAATCTAATAATTTTTAGAGAAAGTACCCAAAATGTGATTCGAAGTGTGCACATATGGGTACATTCGAAAAACAGCAGGGGTTTGTGTGTGTGTGTTTGTATCACCCGTTGTATCACCTAGTTGGGTTGGGGGGTCGAGCCGAGCCCTGGCCCCGCCTCTTCACTGATCGCTACAGGTCACTCTCCCCGGCCCTGAGCTTATCAACCCCTTTCTTAAAGCATTAGGATCCCGCCTCCCTCATCGCTTCCCAAAATATTCAATTACTGATATCTGTGGTGAAGAAATACTTCCCAAATCCCGTATTATCTGGTCTCAGTTCCAACTGTGTCCCCCCTTTTTACTGTTCCAATCTCGGAACATCCTGTCTTTGTCCCCCTGTCAATTCCTTCGTTTTTGTATTCGTTTTCATGTCCCCCCCTCTTCCGTCCTCCGTGTCGCAGGTTTATTTCCCTTAACCCCTTTTCGTAGGACATACCTCTTACTCTGGGATAGTCTTGTTGCAAAAACCCTTTTTACCCCCTAGTTTTTTCACGTGCTTGTAGGGGTGGGTTCCAAATGGTGCCCCATACTCCAAAACGGGCCCAAAAGTACACGGGGTACGAGTCCCGAATATTTCTTATTAAGATGTCGGAATGCTTTTTGAGGTTTGCTAGGCGCCCTTATGCTGCAGCAGTTATTGGGTGATGTGCGCCTTCAGGAGATATGCCTGGTGTTTATACTCACCCCAAGATTTTTTCTTGAGTGAGGTTTTTTTGTAGTCTCTGACCCCCTAGACTGTACTCTGTCTGCGGCTTTTTGCCATTCCCTAATCCTCTCATGACTTTGCATCTTGGTGGGATTGAACTCCAGGAAGCCAATTGCTGGACCAGGTGTGTGTGTGTGTTGTGTGTGTGTGTGGGTTTGTGTGTGTGTGTGTGTGTGTGTGTGTGTGGATGGTGTGTGTGTCGTGGTGTGTGTGTGTGTGTGTCTGTGTGTGTCTGGTGTGTCTGTGTGTGTCTGTGTGTGTGTGTGGTGCGTGTTTTGTGTCTGTGCGTGTGTTGTTTGTGGTGTGTGTCTGTGTGTTGTGCATGTCTGTGTGTGTTGTGTGTGTGTGTGGGTGTGTGTGTGTGTGTGTGTGTGTGTGTTGTGATGTGTGTGTGAGTGTTTGTGTGTTTGTGTGTGTGGTGTGTGTACTCACCTATTTGTGGTTGCAGGGTCGAGTCTTAGCTCCTGGCCCTGTGTGTGTGTGTGTGTGTGTGTGTGTGTCTGTGAGTGTGTATGATGTGTGTGTGTGTGTGTTGTGTTGTGTGTGTGTGTGTGTGTGTGTGTGTGTGTGTGTGTTTGTGTGTGGTGTCTGTGTGTGTCTCTGTGTGTGTCGTGTGTGTTTGTGTGCTGTGCGTGTGTGTGTTGTGGTGTGTGTGTGTGTGTGTGTGTGTGTGTGAGTTGTGTGTGTGTGTGTGTGTGTGTGTGTGTGTGTCTGTGCTGTGTGTATGTCTGTGTGTGTGTGTGTGTGTGTGTGTGTGTGTTTGTGTGTGTGTGTCTGTCTCAGTGCTGGAGGCAACGATGTTGACAGACGTAGGAGTGAAGACCTGATTAGAAGGTATAGGTCAGCAATAGAAATAATTAGGAGTAAGGGTGGGAACCATCTCATATGTGGTATTTTGCCAAGGAGAGGAGTTGGAAATGAATGGTTGTCCAGGGTAATTGGTGTCAATTGCTGGCTGGACAAATACTGTAAGGAAAATGCAGTAACATTCATTGACAACTGGGACCTCTTCTATGGCAGAAATGACATGTATGCCAGGGATGGGGTTCACTTATCTAGGTATGGGGTGAGTAGCACTGCATACTGCAATGGAGGGAGCAGTAGACTTTAAACTAGGAATAGTTAGTGGTATGGGTTTGGCAGGAAAACAATGAAGTCCCAGTGTAGTAAAATTATGAGTTCTAGGGAAACTAGTTAATAAGCAGAAACGATGTAGATATTGAAAGCCAGGGACTTAAAACTACTTCTGCTGGTAAAAAGTGATAATTATTACTACTAGGTGAACAAGTGATAACTACTACTTAACCACTAGAGTGAACAAGTGATAATAAAAACTACTCACTACTAGGTGTGAAATAGTGATAAACAATAACTTACTAGTGTGAACAAGTGAAAACAATAACTACATAGGTAAAAAAGTGATAAAACAATATTAAAAGGGTGAACAAGTGTAACAAAAAATTTACTAGGTGAAAAAATGAAAACAATAACTAACTATGGGTGAACAGGATAACAATAACTATTTAACACTATGAACAATGAAAAAAAAAACTATTTACCTAGGTAAAATTGATAAACAAAAAACACTCACTACAGAACATGTAAACTTAAACACTCACTCAATTTTAACAAGTGTAAAAATACTTAACACTAGGGAACAATGTTACTGTTCGTACTGTCACTCGTTACCGTATTGGTCTTTCTGTTACATGCTGGTTCTCTGTTACGTACTGTCCCCTTCTTTTTTGTTATGTACTGGTCTTCAGTATATGACCCGTTCTTCGTTTACTGTACTGGTCTTCTGTATATGTACCCCGTTCTCTTGTTATGTACTGGTTTTCGTAGTAGTGTCCCGTCTTCTGTTTTTTTCTGGCCGGGTGGTTACCCGTTCTTTGTTCTCGGTCCTTTTTGGGGGTGTTTTTTCCTTTTTAAGGGTTCTTTTTTGTTACCGGGAAGCTTTGGCCCTTCTCTTTATGTATTTTAACCCCCCCGGGGCGCGGTTTTCGAAAAACCCCGGGCTTCTGTTTATGTACGGGTCCAAAAAGTGCCTTTCTTCGGGAGAAACCCGAGTATTCCCCGCCGGGCTTTTCCCTTTTTGATAGTGTACCCTTCTTCGTGTTACTGTACTGGTCTTTGTAGAAGTGTACCCCGTTTTTCGTTTACTGTATGGTCTTCGTAGTATGTACCCCTTCGTGTTACTGTACTGGCTTCTGTTAGTTACTCTTTCTTCGGTTTTTAGGTTTCCGCGAAAACGTTCTCTATTTACAAGTGAAAAAGTGATAACAATAACTTTTTAAAACACTAGGTGAAAAAGTGATAACAAAAACTATCACTATGGGGAAAAAAGTGAAACAATCTACTTACTAAATGAAACAAGGTATAAACAATAACTACTACTACTAGGTGAAAGTGAAGCAATAATATTTTCACTATGAAAATTTTAAACAATAATAAAATAAAAAATTAAAAATTAATTTTACAGTGAACAAGTGTAAAAATAACTACTTACTCTAGGTGAACAAGTATCAATAACTATTTTACTACTAGTAAACAAGGACTAAATTTTAAAGTGGAAAAAAGGAAAACCTGCCGGATTGTCCGGTAAACACTGAATTTTTTTCCCACTGACCCACTGAGTTACCAACCTTGCAAAGTGGAGGCAAGTAGTTCGTTTTTTAAGGTCCCTTACTGTTTTTTTGAGGGTTTTCCCCCCAGGTTCATGTTCCCCCTCGATATTCTCCCTTTTCATTTCCATCCACATCAGTAATCTTGCACTAAGTCCCCCCGGTTCAGTTCCAAGCCCATCTGTGTCCCCTCAATATTCTCCCTTCTTCCCCTTTTCTTTCCAAAACCTTC
>NC_069450.1:2372950-2383164 GCF_026875155.1 Cherax quadricarinatus | reverse complement strand
CTTTGCCCCCTTTCCTTCCCCGCCGGGGACTGAGCCCCTTTCCCTTGCCCACCCGGGGTTTGCAGCCCCTTCCTCTTGCCCAGCCGGGGATTGAGCTCCTTCCCTTACCAGCCGGGGACTGTAGCTCCTTCCTTTACCCCCGGGGGCTGTAGCCCCTTCCTTTACCCAGCCTGGATGTAGTTTCTCCTTTACCCACCGGGGCTGTAGCTCCTTCCTCTTACCCAGCCTGGACTGTAGCCATTCCCTTACCAGCCTGGACTGTACTCCTTCCTCTTACCCAGCCTTGACGTACTTTTCCTTTTACCCCACCTGAGACAAGCTCCTTCCTTGACCACCTAACTGTAGCTCCTTCCTCTTCCCCCACCTGGGACTGTACCCCTTTCCTTTACCCAGCCTGGGAATGTAGCCCCTTTCCCTCTTCCCCAGCCTGGGACTGTGCTCCTTCCTTAAACCCAGTGGGACTGTAGCCCCTTTCCTCTTACCCACCTGGGATGTACCCCTTTTCCTTTACCAAGCCTGGACTTAGCCCTTCCCTTGACCAGCCCCCCAAGGGAGCCGGAGGCTACCTTACCCTGGGTCATCCCCCCCCTGTCACGTGGGAGGGGGGGGGAGGAAGTCTTCCTCGGCGCACGTCTTTCACTGCCAGGGCCCCGTCACGCCGAGTCCACGTCAAGCCGGGTCCACTCACTCCCAGGTCCAGTCACTCCCCAGGTTTCCCACGTCACTCCCAGGGTCCACGTCACTGCCAGGGTCCACGCCCACTGCCGGGAATCCACGTCACTACCATGGCCATGTTACTGCCGGGGTCCAGGTCACTCCCAGGATCCACTCACTGTCAGGGGTCCCTCCTGCCATGGTCCACGCCCTACCGGCCATGTTCTCCCAAAGGGTCCTGTCACTCCCAGGATCCAGTCACTACTGTGGTCCAGTACCCCAGGGCCCAGGTCACTGCCAGGATCCACGCACGCGGGTTTTCCCCTCACTACCATGTCCCACACGCTAGGGTCCAGCACACCAGCCACGTCACTGCCAGGGCCCACGCATTCCCAGGGTCCCTCTGCCGGGGGCCCCACTCACTGCCAAGGTTCACGTCACTGCCCGGGGCCCACGTCACTTCCAGGGTTCAGTCACTGCCGGGGGTCCACGTCACTGTCGGGTCCAGTCACTCCCGGGGTTCACGTCACTGCCAGGGCCCACTCACGTCAGGGTCCCTCTTTGCCAGGGTCCAAAACACTGCCGGGCCCACGCCCACTCCCCCAGGGTCCACTCACTGCCAGGGCCCACGTCACTGCCAGGGTTCACGTCCTGCCGGGTTTTACGTCACTCCAGGGTCCCACATCATTCCGGGGTTTCACGCACTGCCAGGGTCCAGCACTCCCGGGCCACGTCCTGCCAGGGCCACGCTTTGCAGGTCCACGCACTCCCAGGGCCCACGTCACTGCAGGGTTCACTCCTGCCAGGGTCCCGCCTTCCTGGTTCACGTCACGCCAGGGTCCACGTCACGCAGGGTCCACGCACTGCCGGGGTTCATCACTACCGGGGTTCACGTCCTGCCAGGGTCCCGCACGCCAGGGTCCACGTCACTGCCGGGTTCCGTCACTCCCGGGCCACCACTGCCGGGGCCCACGCATGCCAGGGTCCACGTCACTCCCAGGGTTCACGTCACTGCCAGGGTCCACGTCACTCCCAGGGCCACGTCACGGCCGGGGCCCAGTCACCCCAGGGTTCACGCCTGCCAGGGCCCGCACGCGGGGCCCCACGTCAGCCGGGGTTACGTCTACCAGGGTTCCGTCCCCTGCCAGGGTCCAGTCACCCCAGGGTTACGTCTTTGCCAGTGTCCACGCCCACTCCGGGGTTCACTCATCCCAGGGTTCACGTCACTGCCAGGTCCACGTCACTCCGGGGTTTCACGTCATTGCCATGTCCACTCACTCCCGGGGGTTATTTTTCATTGCCAGGGTCCACGCACTGCCAGGTTCACTCACTGCCAGGCCACGTCCTGCCGGGTTCACGCATTCCATGTCCCGTCACTGCCAGGGTTCACGTTTCCCGGGGGTCCACGTCACTCCAGGTTCACGTCACTCCCAGGGTCCACTCCTGCCGGGGTTCCTCATTCCGTGCCCCACTCACTGCCGGGGTTCACGTCACTGCCGGGGTTTAACGTCCCCCGCCAGGGTCCACTCACTGCCCAAATTGGCTCTACTTAAAACCCCCTTCCCAGAATGTACTTTTTCCCAAAAACCCAGTAACCCATCCAGTGACTAACAACATCCGTACGTAACTATCACCATGGACAAACTATCATCTAGTGGCGTAACTGCCATCCAGTGTCGTAACTACCATTCTTTTTGAGCTACCATCCATTACGAACTATCACTCTGTACGTAATAACATCCATGTACGAAACTATATCCAGGGAAACAAGATATCTAATGACGTAATTACCATCCAGTGACGAAATTACCGGGATAACCAAGAAAACCGGGTAAAAAACAAAGGATAACGAGTTACTATTTACTGCTAATTAGCATTTAACCTCTTATGCTAGCTGGCAGTTACTACTTACGCTAGTGAGCTATACTTACTGCTGGAGCTTTGCCACTTACTGCTAGCTGAGAAAAGTTCCCCACTTTTGTGCAAGCAGTTCCCTACTACGCTAGCGAGCATTACCTTACCTACCTATGCAAACAGAGCTTTTTACCTACTTACTGCTAATTGACATTAAATACTTACGCTAGCAGAGCAGTTCCTACTTACGCAGCGAGCATTACCACTTCTGCTGGAGCTTTACCTACTTATGCTAGCAGAGCAGTTCCCTATTTAAAGCAAGCGAGAAATTATTACTTACTGCAGGTAAGCTTTTTCCTACTACTGCAAAACTAGCAGTTACCTATTTACTGCTAACAAAATTTTCCTACTTACTGCAATTTGAGCATTACCACTTACTGCTAGCAAGCAGTTCCCTACTTATGCTACTGAGCTTTCCTACTTACTGCTAGAAAGGCATTAACCTATTTACTGCAAGCAGAGCAGTTATCAAACTTAGCTGGGTAAGCAGTTCCCTACTTACTGAGCGAGCATTTCCTATTTACTCTAACATAGCATTCCTACTTACTCTAATTGAGCATTACCTTTTCTGCTACAGAGCATTACCTACTTACTGTAGCGGCAGTTACCTACTTACTGCTACTAGCAGTTACCTGCTTACTGCAGCAAGCATTACCTACTTACGCTACAAGCACAGTTACCTACTTACTGTACAAGCAGTTACCTATTTACGCTAAGACATTACCTATTACGCTAGCAAGCATTACTACTTACTGCAGCAAAGCAGTTCCCTACTTACTGCTAGGGGCAGTTACCTCCTTACTGCAAGCAGAGCATTTACCAACTTACTGCTGGGTGGCATTCCCTACTTAGTGGTACAGTTACAAAGAAAAAGGAACATAAGAAAAAAGGGAAACCTGAGCAGGCCTACGGGCCCTGCGGGGGCAGGTAAAATCTCCTAAAGGCTTAAGCCAATGCCCCAACGTATCGGGGAAACCGCTTACTGCTAGCAAAAAGGAAAGCAAGTACCTTGAGGGTTTCGAGAGTTTGTTCCCCCGCACCCCAGCCCTGACCAGCTTTTCCGGTGCTTAACAGATGAACCGGGCGCTGCTGCTGGAGGCAGCCAAACAACATCACACCCTGGAATCGGCCCTGATAAGTCCCCTTTCCGCTTGAAGACTTCACATTTTTCCCAGCAGTGAATCGATATTTTTTAGTAATTTTCGAATAGTCTGGGGCCACGGGGTTGAACAGTGTTCTCTTTTGTGCCCCCAGCAACACTGCTTTTCATGGTTTTATTTTTTCACTTCCCCCCCATTTTCCCATTATTTTGTTATGGCAGAGTGTAGGGTTTGGCACTAGGGCCCCAGGAGATTAGTTTTCAGGTTTCCCACTCATACTGGTGAAGGGGCCAGGTGTAAAGGACTGTCAGGGACCTACTTCGCTAGGTGAGCAGGGACACAGGTGTAAGGGGAAATGATTTTGGTACCTATGTGGGAGGTGAGCAGGGCGGCAGGTGTGAGAAGACTATCCCCCAGGTACCCCCCCAGTGAACACGGCAAAGGTGTAAAGGGACTTCCACTTTGCAACACGTCAGGGAAATCGAACCAGGGCCTTGCTTTTGTCCCGGGTTGTTTACTGATAATTATAAGTTTCTGACATGACACTTTTAAAACAGTTTGGGATGATGGCCCCCAAAGAGACAGTGGTACGGTGCCCACCACTGAGACATAGTACGGTGCCCAAACGTGACAGCAGACGGTGCCCCCAAATTTTAAACAGTGCATGGGTCCCCACGTAACAGTGGCCGGGGCCCCACACGAGAAACGGCATGGGGCCCCCCAAATAGACCGTGGTAGGTACCCCCACGTAAAAGTGCACGGTGCTCACCACCGTAGATGTGTACGGGCCCCCACTTTTGATATGGGATGGGGCCCACCACTGTAAAATAGTGACCTGGTGCCCCCCACGTGACATGACACTGGGCCTAAACTGTAGACGTGGCACTGGTGCCCACCACTGTAGAGAGTGGACTGGTGCCAAAAGACTGAGAAGTGGTAAGGTGCCCCCACTGTAGACAGGGCATTCGTGCCCACCTCTGTAGATAGTGACACTGGTGCCCACCACTGTAGATATACACTGGTGCCCACCACTCAGACAATGGCACTGGTGCCCAACCCCTGTAGACAGTGGCACTGGCCACTATTACCAAAAAAGACCAAGAAGTAAAAAGGAAGTTTCACGATAAGGAGAGGTAGAGAAGGCAGTTCGAGGCCAGGGTCAGGGGAAACTGGGACTCAGGAGGACAGAGCCCCGAGAAGGGGACCTAGGCCTTTTATGTATGCTAGGAAGCAAAACAAGGACGACCCTTTTGGTGGGTGGTGGGGGGTGGGTGGTGTGGGGTGTGGTGGGTGTGGGGTTGGTGGTGTGGGGTTTGGGGGGTGGTGTGTTGTGGTAGTGTTGTGGTGGGTGTGGTGATGGGGGGGTGGCGGTGTGGGGGGGTGTGTTGTGGTTTGGGTGGTGGGGGTGGTGGGTGGGGTTGGTGGGTTGGGTTGGTGGTGTGTGGTGGGGTGGTGTAGTGGGGGTGTGGGTGTTTGGGGGTTGGTGTGTGGTTTTTTCATGGTGGTGTGGGGGTATTGGTGTTGTCATGTGGGGTGGGGGTGGTGACGGGGGTGGGGGTTTGGGGAGGTGTGGGGAGGATGGGTAGTTGGTTTTTGTGACACTAGCAGTGGAGAAATAAGCAGGGAAAGCTGGTAGTTGGATGTGGTGCACTGGGAGTTATGAGCGGGAGCATGGATTGTTGCGGGAGCACTGGTATTTGTAATGGTGGTACACGGTCCCGTGTGTTCGGGGAAACCATTTCGGAAACAAAAAGGCAAATTGGGTCTTTTCCCCTAAACTAGACAATCCCTTTTTTTTCATACCATTACCACTGCTGGAACCCCAAGTTTCTCCTAAGAAACTAATTTCGGAATGGTCTATTTGAACGTGAGGAGAGGCACTGTACTTATTTTTTAATTTCCCACAATCTTTACCCCGATAAGTCGGACCAAAACGCGTGAAACTTCTCTCTTCTGTTGCGGGTAATACGTATGCTTTACCTAAAGTTTGAAGTCGATCGATATGTATTTTGGAGATATACACAAAAGCTTTACCTGGATATAAAACTGTAGGTAACGTGGGACGGCTCTGGCATCATGCGTCCGTAATTAAGGGGTTTACTAAACTCATAAAATTCTAACTCTTTGCGAAAAAAACAGAATCTTTCCCGACACACAGAGTGGTCACTCCCCACCTCGTCGATTTATTTTTCTCATCTTTTGCGAAAGGTTTTAAGTTCCCCCACTGGGGTTTTTGGAAGTTTAAACCCCCCCCATACCAAGTTGTTGGGGAAAGGGTTCAAGAACTCGGGCACGGGGCCACCTGCCCGCCCTTTGTGCTAGTTTTCCCTTTACCGAAAAAAGTGTTGACAAAAATGAAAGGCACTGGCGAGTGTTCCCAGTTATGGCGAAAAAAAAAAGAAAGTTGGGGGAAGAAAAAAAAAATTCTGGCAACACTTCCAGGGTCCCCCTTCACCATGCAAATAAAAATAATAATAATAATAATAAAAATAATAAAAATAATGATAATAAATTATAAAAATAAAAATAAAAATAACAAAAATAACAACACTATTAATAATAAAATAATAATAATAATAATAAATAATAATAATAATAATAATAATAATAATAATAATAATAACCAATAATAATAATATTATTATTATTATTATTATTTTATTCATTATAAAATGTTAAACTCACATCATACTACTTTAGTTTAAGTAACTTAAAGGTGATGAGGACAGTGAACCTTGCAAGGTAACTTACAGGCACAACTGTGGGTGCACAACCAAGATACTGTGGGTACACAACCAAGATACTGTGGGTACACAACCAAGATACTGTGGGTACACAACCAAGATACTGTGGGTACACAACCAAGATACTGTGGGTACACAACCAAGATACTGTGGGTACACAACCAAGATACTGTGGGTACACAACGAAGAGACTGTGGGTACACAACCAAGATACTGTGGGTACAAAACCCAAGATACTGTGGGTACAAAACCCAAAGATACTGTGGGTACAAAAACCAAGTTTACTGTGGGTACACAACCAAGATACTGTGGGTACACAACCAAGATACTGTGGGTACACAACCAAGATACTGTGGGTACACAACCAAGATACTGTGGGTACACAACCAAGATACTGTGGGTACAAAAACCAAGATACTGTGGGTACAAAACCCAAAGATACTGTGGGTACACAACCAAGATACTGTGGGTACACAACCAAGATACTGTGGGTACACAACCAAGATACTGTGGGTACACAACCAAGATACTGTGGGACACAACCAAGTACTGTGGGTACACAACGAAGAGACTGTGGTACACAACCAAGATACTGTGGGTACAAAACCCAAAGATACTGTGGGTACACAACCAAGATCCCTGTGGGTACACAACCAAGTACTGTGGTACAAAAACCAAGATACTGTGGGTACACAACCAAGATACTGTGGGTACACAACCAAGATACTGGGGGTTTACACAACCAAGATACTGTGGGTACACAACCAAGATACGTGGGTACAAAACCCAAAGATACGTGGGTACACAACCAAGATACTGTGGGTACACAACGAAGAGACTGTGGGTACACAAACCAAGATACTGTGGGTACACAACCAAGATACTGTGGGTACACAACCAAGATACTTTTGGGTACACAACCAAGATACTGTGGGTAACAACCAAGAGACTGTGGGTACACAACCAAGATACTGTGGGTACACAACCAAGATACTGTGGGTACACAACCCAAGATACTGTGGGTACAAACCAAGATACTGTGGGTACACAACCAAGAGACTGAGGGTCCACAACCAAGATACTGTGGGTACACAACCAAGATACTGTGGGTACACAACCAAGATACTGTGGGTACACAACCAAGATACTGTGGGTACACAACCAAGAGACTGTGGGTACACAACCAAGATACTGTGGGTACACAACCAAGATACTGTGGGTACACAACCAAGATACTGTGGGTAACAAACCAAGATACTGGGGGTACACAACCAAGATACTGTGGGTACACAACCAAGATACTGTGGGTACACAACCAAGATACTGTGGGTACACAACCAAGATACTGTGGGTACACAACCAAGATACTGTGGGTACACAACCAAGATACTGTGGGTACACAACCAAGATACTGTGGGTACACTCCTGGGAGGTGAGACAGATGGACAAGCCTGCTAACACCTGCCTCAACGATGTATACACCATGTATATCTCTCATTGTATACACCATGTATATCTCTCATTGTATACACCATGTATATCTCTCATTGTATACACCATGTATATCTCTCATTGTATACACCATGTATATCTCTCATTGTATACACCATGTATATCTCTCATTGTATACACCATGTATATCTCTCATTGTATACACCATGTATATCTCTAATTGTATAACACCATGTATTTCCTCTTTGGGATACACCCCGGGAAAGTTGATTTAATCATTATTTTGGGGAAAATTTAAAGTATTTTTGACACAAAAGTAAAACAGGTGACGGGGCGGGATTTATTTTCCCTGGGTGAAAATTAGACAGGTTTTTTTAAATCCCCCAATTACCAAAAATTTTGTTGTGCTTTTTAAACTAGAAAAAAATGGGGTAATTAGTAGTTAGTGGGACTGTTTTGGGCATCCTGGGAGGGGGTTAGCCAAACCCTTTTAACCCTGTTGCTTTTTTTCCCCCCCCCCTAGCAGAAAAACGGGGTATGAAAAATTTAATGGCTGTGGGCTGCACCCTGGGGGAAGGGGAGGCCCTATGCCTTCTAACACCTATTTTTTTTTTAACTAGCATTTAAATTTTGGTCCCTAGAAAGTTAATCGACTGCTGTGGGTGGCACCCTGGTGAAGGGAAGTTAGCCCCTTTAAAAACCTTTTTAAGCCTGTTGTCCTGTTACCCTAGCAGAAAAATAGGCATTTTTAAATTTAATGAGGTGCTGTGGGTGGCTCCGGGAAAAGAAGTTCTAAGCTTTTCTAAAAACCTGTTGCTTCTTTAATTAACGTAAAACACAAAAGCTAGAAGCTGTGGACTGTGAGTGGACCAAAGGATCCCAAACAAAATCAGGACAAACGTTTGGTTTTTTTCATCTTCAATGAAGTTTTTGTGTGGGTGTGTGTGTGTGTGTGTGGGTGGGGGGGGTTTGTGGGGGGGTGTGTGTGGGTGGGGGTGGGTGGGGGGGGGGGGTGGGGGGGGTGGGGGGGTGGGGGTGGGGGGGGGTGGGGGGGGGGGGGGGGGGGTTGTGGGGGGGGTGGGGGGGGGTTGGGGGTGTGTGGGGGGGGGGGGGGGGGGTTTTGTGGTGGGGGGGGGGGGGGGGGGGTGGGGGGGTGGGGGGGGGGGTGGGGGGTGGGGTGGGGTTGGGGGGGGGTTTTGGGGGGTGGGGGGGTGGGGGGTGGGGGGGGGGGGGGGGGGTGGGGGGGGGGTTGTTTTGGGGTGGGGGGGTGTGGGTTGGGGGGGGGGGGGGGGGTGTGGGGGGGGTTGGGGGTGTGTGTGGGGGTGGGGGTGTGGGTGGGGGGGGGGGGTTTTGGGTGTGTGTGTGTGGGGGGGGTGTTTTGTGGGTGGTGGGGGTGTGGGGGTTTTGAGTGTAGGTGGGGTGTGTGTGTGTGTGTGGGGGTGTGTGTGGGGTTTTGTTGTGTGTGTGTGTGTGTGGTGTGTGTGTGGGTTTGGGTGGGTGTGTGTGTGTGTGTGTGTGTTTTTTTGTGTGTGTTTTGGTGTGTGTTTTGTGTGTTGTGTGTGTGTGAGTTTTATGTGTGTGTGTGGTTGTGTGTGTGTGTGGGTGTGTGTGTGTGTGTGTGGGGGGTTTTGGGGTGTGTGTGTGTGTGTGTGTGTGTGTGTGTGTGTGTGTGTTTTTGGTGAAATGTGTTTTGTTGTTTGTGTGTGTGTGTGTGTGTGTGAGTGTTTTGTGGGTTTTTTTTGTGTGTGTGGTGTGTGTGTGTGTGGGTGTGGTGTGTGTGAGTGTAGGGTGTGGGTGTGTGTGCGTGGGGTGTGTGTGGGGGTTTTTTAAATGTGTGTGGTGTGGGGTGTGTGTGTGTGTGTGTGTGAGTGTATGTGCGTGTGTGGTGTGGTGTGTGTGGTGTGGGGTGTGTGTGTGTGTGTGTGTGTGGTGTTTTGTGTGTGTGTGTGTTTTGCTTTGTGTGTGTGTGTGTGTGTGTGTGTGTGTGTGTGTGTGGTGTGTGTGTGTGTGTGGGTGTGTGTGTGTGTGGGGTGTGTACTCCCCTAGTTGAGGTTGGGGGGGGTCGAGTCCGAGCCCCCTGTGTGTATTGTGTGTGTATGTGTGTGTTTTGTGTGTGTATGTGTGTGTGTGGGGTTGGGTGTGTGTTTGTGTGTGTATGGGGTGTATTTTGTGGGTGCGTGTGTGTGTGTGAGTATTTTTGTGTGTGTGTGTGGTGTGTGTTTTTTGTGGGGGGTGTGGTGTGTGTGTGTGTGGGGTATGGTGTGTGTGTGTGTGTGTGTGTGTGTGTGTGGGTGTTTTGTGTTGTGTGTGTGTGAGTATGTTTGTGGGGTGGGGTAAAGTTGTGTGTGTG
>NC_069450.1:2332950-2367950 GCF_026875155.1 Cherax quadricarinatus | reverse complement strand
TTCTCTCTCTCTTGCTCTCTTCTCTTGCTCTCTCTCTCTCTTGCTCTCTCTCTCTCTTTGCTCTCTCTCTCTCTCTTAGCTCTCTCTCTTGCTTCTTCTTGCTCTCTTCTCCTCTCTTTGTCTCTCTCTCTCTTGCTCTCTCTTCTCTTGCTCTCGTCTCGCTCTCTTGCTCTCTCTCTCTCTCTTGTCTCTCTCCCTCTTCTTGCTCTCTCTCTCTCTTGCTTCTCATCTTGCTCTCTCTCTCTCTCTTGCTCTCTCTCTCTTGTCTCTCTCTCTGGCTCTCTCTTTGCTCTCTCTCTCTCTCTTCTTGCTCTCTCTCTCTCTCCTGCTCCTCTTCTGTCTCCTCTCTCTCTCTCTCTTGCTCTCTCTCTTGCTCTCTTTCTCTCCTCTCTTGCTCTCACTCTTGTTCTCTCTTGCTCTCTCTCTGTGCTCTTCTCTCTTCTCTGCTCTCTTCTTGATCTCTCTCTCTCTTGTGCTCTTCTCTCCTCCTCTCTTGCTCTACTCTCTCTCTTGCTCTCTCTCTTCTCTTGCTCTCTCTCTCTCTCTTGCTCTCTCTCTTGCTCTCTCTCTCTCTTGCTCTCTCTCATCTCTTGCTCTCTCTCTCTCTGCTCTCTCTCTCTCTTGCTCTCTCTCTCTCTTGCTCTCTTCCACTATTGTCTCTCTCTCTCTTCTCTCTCTCTTGCTCTCTCTCTCTGTGCTCTCTCTTCTTTTCTTTGCTCGCTCTCTTGCTCTCTCTCTCTCTCTTGCCTCTCTTCTCCTTCTTGCTCTCTCTCCTTCTTGCTCTTCTCTCTTGCTCTCTCTCTCTCCTCTTGCTCTCTCTCTTGCTCTCTCTCTCTTGTTCTCTCTCTTGCTTCTCTCTCTCTCTTGCTCTCTCTTTGCTCTTCTCTCTCTCCTGCTCTCTCTTTCTCTTGCTCTTCTCTCTCCTCTTGCTCTCTCTCTTCTCTTGCTCACTCTCGTCCCCATTTTCCACTTCTAACTCTCCCCCTCTCCTACTCTTCAAAAAAAAAAAAAAAATAAAAAAAAAAAAAAATGGTGGGGCTCGCAGGACCCAAGGATCAGATGAGAATGGTTGGGTAGGGAGGAGGTGGTATGGAGGAGCAGTGGAAAAGGATGGGAAACAAGAGTGGGAAGAGAAAATTAGGAGTAGCTTTCTGAATAAAAATGGGAAGAAAGAGCTCTCTGTGAACTTGGAAAGGTTGGTTGGAGAAGGAGACAAAGAATTGGGAGGCACAAGTCGATACTGCAGTAGCCAAATAATGGGTCTAGCACAGTAGATGAGATAAAATAGCTGAGCGAGTTACCGGGGCAGTACAGAAGAAGACACAGCATTGAGCTGCGCGAGCTGAACAGGAAGGAAGGAATTATGAATTATGCTAAGGTTCACATCAATCTTGCCAGGAGGACCAAGGAGTGAAAGGGAAGATCAACTGGTTGCAGATGGAGAGGAGTGATAGGTCGAATGCTGAGGCACAACAAGCTATCAAGAGCCCGTGGAAAAATTCAAGGGGAGGAAGAAAACTGACCACATACAGGCGGATCCAGAGTCCAAGGAGGGTGAGGCAAAGCGAGGAAGAAAGGGCAAAATCAGTGTTTATCCTATGGGCTTCAGGAGAGTGAGGAAAAGGACACACAACTGAAAGGAAGCATGGAAGGAAAGAAAAGGAAGGAGATTGAGAACAATTCATAACAGGGAAATAGGTGAAGAGAGGGACGAGAATTGTAAATTTTCAGGAGAATAGGGGGGTACTCGAAGGTGGAGAAACGACCAATCAGCGATTCTCTGGATCGGAAACAGTGCGGACAGGATCCTCCAAAGAGAAACCACGATTGAGAAATACTCGGAAGAGTACTAAGAGGGTGTTCCTAGACAGAGGAAGACAAAATCAGAACGACAGCAGCTGGAAGGGAGAGGGACCAAAAAAGCGAAAGGAGCTAGAAAAAGAGACAAGGAGGGAACCAGCAGAAGGTCTGTCAGCAGCAGGACAGAACAGCTAAGGGCAAGCACCACACACAACTCTCTCAGAACCATACTCACCTATCACACCATCCCAAACACACCTACAATCCATACCCACAGCCTCCAACCCAACACCAAGCATAAACCCCACCAGTATGCCACCAGGTCTCCACCCTCACAGGCCCCCCAACCACAGTGTTGGGAAAAGGAAACTGAAGGTTGGTACACAAAAGCTGGATGGAATAAACAATATAAGTGGGAGGCTAGTGGCAAGAATGAGTCAAAGGAAGCCATACGGACATCATAGCTCTCACAGAAACCAAGCTTATCTTACAGGTAGATAACCCAGATGCCATTCTTTCCAACGGGATACCAAATCCTAAGGAAAGACACAGAGGAACAGGGGGGGTGGAAGGAGTGTGCGCGTTGCTGATCAAAAATCGCTGGAATTTTGATGAGCTGGAGAGTAGAAGATAGCGGAGAAGAAGGTGATTACTTAGTGGGAAAACACTTCACTTGGAGGTCCCAAGGTCGGTAATAGCAGTTGATGTATAACCACCACAAGAACAGCAGGCCGAGGCCAAGGCAAGAGTACGTCGAGAGCAATAAGCGATGGTTGGACACACCTAGCTTAGAGTGGCCAGATGAGGGCTCATGCATGAGGGCAAAGCTCTGATTTTGGGTGTCACTTAACACAAGGAGATAGGATTTGGGAGGAGAACTTGGACCCAGACATGGGGGCAAGATACTTGGAGGGCTAAGATGATGGAGGTGGTACTGGAGAACTTCATGTAACCAAACGTTAAAGGGACACTACAAGACGAGAGAGGAGAGGATGAACCAGCAAGGCTGGAACTTAGTATTCACCTTCAGTAGTTGCAGATATCGGGGACATCACAATTATGAAAGACCCCTTGGGGCCAGTGAATTGGTTGTAAGCTTCGATTACACAGTAGAGCTCAAAAGTGGAGGGAGATAAGTAAGAAGGCCAGGACGAATGAAGCCAAAATTCAAGAAAGGGGACTACACAGGAATGAGGAACTACTGAACGGGGGTTTCAGCGGGACAGGAGACACTGCAGAGGGAAACCAGTTAATGAGGATGAATGGAATATGTAGCAATAAAATGCAAGGGTGTGGAGGTGAAGGAAGAGGTTTGTACCCAAGGGAACAGGAGAGTAATGAAAAAGCCAGGATGAGCCATGCGTTTACCAAAGGTGCAGGGTAGGCATAAAAACCAAGTGTGCTAGGGAATGGAAGAAAATATAGAAGGCAAAGGACCCAGGAGAATAAGGAGAACAGTCGTAGAAGCCAGAAAATGAATATGCATCAGATATGAGGGAGGCCCAACGACAATATGAAAATGACATAGTCAGCGAAAAGCCAAATCTGACCCGAAAACTGTTGTACAGCACATCAGGAGGAAAACAAAGTCAAGTGACCAGGTAATCAGGCTAAGGGAAGGAGGAGGAGAGACAAACAGGAAATGACCGGGAAGTATGGTATAGAACTCAAACAAGAGATTCAAGGAAGTGTCACAGAGGAGACAGAAGGGACTCCCGAAAGACGGGAGAGGTGGGGCACACACCAAGTGTGGACACAGTGCACAAACCGAGGAAGAAGTGAAGAGGTTCTGAGTGAGCTAGAACCTCAAAGGCAATGGGGCCAGTATAAACCATCTCCCCATGGGTATTTGAGAGAGGGTAGCAGAGGCGCTTGTTGATTACCCTAACAACAATATTCAATACATCTATCGAAACAGGGAGATTGCCTGAGACATGGAAGACAGCTAAAAATTTAGTTCCCAATCTTTAAAAAAGGAGACAGGACATGAGCATTAAACTACAGACCCAGTTGTCATGACATGTATAGTATGCAAAATCATGGAGAAGATTATCAGGGAGAAGTAGTGGTGGAACACCTAGAAAGGAATGATTCATCAGACAAGCAGCCAGACATGGTTACAGGGACGGGAAAGTTCCTGTGTCACAAACCTACTGGAGTTGATTCTACGACAGGTTGCACAGCAGTAAGTCAAAGAGGAGGAGGGGTGGGTGGATTGCATTTTCTTGGACTGCAAGAAGGCGTTTGACACAGTTCCACACAAGAGAGGGTTTGGTTGTTGCAAAAACTGGAGGTCCAAGCAGGGATAACAGGGAAGGCACTACAATGGATCAGGGAAAATACTTGTTCATGGATGACAGCAGCGAGTCATGGTAACGTGCGAGGTGTCAGAGTGGGCACTGTTGACCAGCGGCGGGTCCCGCAGGGGTCAGTCCTAGGACCAGTTGCTGTTTCTGGTATTTTGTGAACGACATCGGACGGAAGGAATAGACTCTGAGGTTGTCCCTTTTGCAGATGACGTGAAGTTGATGAGAAGAAATACTCACTCGATCGAAGACCAGGCAGGAACTACAAAGGGTCTGGACTAGGCTGCAGAACTGGTCCAGCAATTGGCTCCTGGAGTTCTATCCCACCATAGGTGCCAAAGTCATGAAGATTGGGGAAAGGGCAAGAAGGCGCAAACGGAGTACAGTCTAGGGTAGTCAGAGAACTACAAACCTCACTCAAGGAAAAAGATCTTGGGGTTGAGCTATAACACCAGGCACATCTCCTGAAGCGCCACATAAACCAAATAACTGCTGAGCATAATGGGCGACATAGCAAACCTCAGAACAGCATTCCGACATTTAAAAAGGAATCGTTCGGCCCCTTAACCGTTACGTTGGGCCCATATTGGAGTATGGGGCACCGTTTGGAACCCCCCCCTAGCCAAGCACGAAAAGAAACTAAGAAAGTGCAAAGGTTTTGCAACAAGACTAGTCCCAGACTAAAGGTATGTCCTACGAGGAGATTTTTAAAGGGAAATCAACCTGACGACACTGGAGGACAGGGAGATGGGGGGGACGATAACGCAAAAAAAAATACGGGGGAATTGACAAGGTGGACAAAAACAGGATGTTCCAGGATTGGCCAGAAAAAGGGGACACTTGGAACTAAGACACAGATGAATCACAGGGATGTTAGGAAGTATTTTTTCAGCCAAGAGAGTCAGAAATGGAATAGTTTGGAAGCGATGTAGGGGGCAGGATCCATACATGCTTTAAGCAGGGGTACGATAAAGTCAGGGGTCAGGAGAGTGCCCTAGTGCGATCGTAAAGAGGGGGGGCCAGGAGCTCGACTCGACCCCGAAACCCTCAATAGGTGAGTACAATGGGTGGTACACACAACACACACACACACACACACACAAACACACAACACACACCATAACACACACACACACACACACATGCAACACACACACACACACACAACACACATACACATACATACACAACACAACACAACCACACAACACACACACTCACACCACTCACACCACCCCCACATCACCCCACACACACCACACACCACCACCACACACAACGCACACACTCAACAAAACCACACCACACACACACACACAACCACACTCCACACATACACACACAACACCACAACACACATACCACAACACACACACACAAAACCACCACACACACACACATACACAAATAACACAACACAACACACACCACACACAACTCAAACACACACACCACACACAACACAAACACACCACACACAAAACACACAAAACAAACACACACCACACACACACACACACACACACAATTTCAAACACCCGGGAAAAAGGGGGCAACACCTGAGGTATGGAAAAAAGGGCAATTTTTTATTCCCTTTTAAAAAAGGAGACAGAAAAGAGGCACTAAACTATAGCCTGTGCACTGCTTTAAATTTTTCGCAAAGTTATGGAAAGATATCAGGAGGAGAGTGGTGGGCACCTGGAAGGGAACTAGAGTTAAACGCAACCGCAGGTTCATGGAAGGGAAATCCCGGGCCAAACCTTCTGGGGTTTTTTTGTAAAGTAACGAAATAAGATCGAAAAAGGGGTGGGTTGATTGCATCTTTTGGGGCTGCAGAAGGCCTTTGAAAAGTTGGTGGCCTGGTGGTTAAAAGCCTCGTTCACAGGTGGGGCCTGGGTTCGATTCCCCGCCAGAGAGAAACTTGGACGTGTTTTTTCCACTGTTGTTTGTTCCCCTCAGTAAAAAAGGGTACCTGGGTGTTTGTCGATGGGGGGGGGTGCATCCTGGGGCACTGACCTAAGGAGGCCTGGTCACAGACCGGGGCCCCTGGGGGTTGACCCCCCGGAACTTTCCGATAAATCCAGTAAGTTCCCCAAAGAGATTTGGCAGAAGTAGAGGATCAGGGGCAATTTTAAAAGGAAGGGCACTGCAAAGGTCGAGAATACCTACAGGGGGCAACAACGATTTATGGTACGTAAAGATTATCCCGTGGCCCCTGTGCAGATAAGTAGAGAGATAAGATTTCGTTCGGTTTTTAACCCGGAGGGGTTTCCCCAGGATTTCCCAAGAAAGTCGTGCTCTGAGGATGTCTAATTTTTTAAAATTGGGGGCCTTTAAACTTGTCCCCCCGGGTGCGACCCAACCAGTCGATAAAAACCCCGGTCCCATTTGCGCTGGTGAAAGGAAACGGTGTAAGGAACGGGTGAAAATTTTCCCCCCGCCGGGAATCGAACCCGGGCCCTCCCTGGTGAAACGGGGGCTTTTAGCCACCAGGCCCCCCCCCCGGGGGTCCCACAGGGTCGGTCCAGGGGCCAGGTATTTTTTTGTATGGTGAACGACTGTGGGAAGGGGTAGACCAGAAGTTCCCTGTTCGCGACGATGTGAAGTTAATGAGGAGAATTAAATCGATGAGGACCGGGCGGGATTCAAAGGGGCCTGGACGGGAGGGGCCCCTTTGGTCCGCAATGGCTTCTCGAATTTAACCCCGGCCAAATGCAAAGTATGAAGTTTCGGGTAAGGGCACAGAAAAACTGCAGACAGAGTATAGGCTAGGTGGGCCAAAGACTGCAAACCCCCATAAAGGGGGAAAGATTTGGAGTGAGTAAAAACACCGAGATTTTCCCCGGAAAAAGCCAACACCCAACCAGGTAACTGCTGCAGCTATGGGCGCCGGGAAAAACCTGAGAAACAGCTTTCCGATAATTAGAAAGGGAAAATTCTTTAAGACACTGTACACCGTTTTATGTCGGGGCCCATACTGGAGAAAGCGCACCTTTTTTGGAAAACCCCGCACTTGAAAAAGCAGTCAAAAAAAATAGAAAAAAGTGAAAAGGTTTGCGACAAGGTTAGTTCCAAGTTTAAGGGGAATGTTTATAAAGGGAAAAGGGTTTTAAGGGAAATCGGCCTGAGGGGACACTAGAGGACGGGAGGGTCGGGGGGACATGATAACGCTTATAAAATACTGCGGGGAAAATTGGACAAGGTGGAAAAAGGGCCCGGGGTTTTTCCCGGGGGGAGGGGCACAGAAAAAAAAGGGTCAAAATTTGGGAAAGTTGAAGACCCAGTTGAGTCAAGAGAGATTTTTGGAAGTATTTCTTCAGTTATAGGGGGTTGGTTTAGGCATGGGGAAAAGCCTAGAAAGTGATGTAGTGGAGGGAGGAACCATACTTGTTTTAAGGGCGAGGTTTGATTAAAATTTCCCTTTTGGGGGGGCGGGGGGAGAGAGGAACCCCGGGAGCAAAACCGGGTGAAGAGGGGGGGCCAGGGGCTAAGACTCGACCCCTGCAACCACAAATAGGTGAGTTTCAAATTTGGTTTAGTACAAACCAAAACACCCCCCCCCACCCACACACACCTTTAAAAGGAATCGTTCAAGACCTTTTACACTGTATGTTAGGCCCCTTTTGGAGTATGCAGCACCAGTCTGGAACCAAAACCCCGGTCAAGCACGGGCAAGAAATTAAAAGGGAAAATACAAAGGTTTGCCCCAAAAAGGGGTAGTTCCAGGCTAAGGGAAAAGGGCATACGAGGAAAGATTTTAGGGGAAAAACGGATGACGACCTGGGGGGCCCAAAAGGTTCAAGGGGACATATAACGACCCTACAAATCTGGGGGAATAGACAAGGTGGCAGAGAAAAGGACGTTCCAAAGGGTGGGACCCTTTGAAAAAAGGGCTCACAATTGGAAACTGAAGGGCTCCGACGAGTCTTTGGGGCGTTTTAAAAAGGATTTTTTTCAGTCATAGAGTGTCAGGAAGTGGAAAAAAGGGGTAGGGAAGTGAAGTAGTGGGGGGGCCAAAGGGAAACCCTACAATGTTTTTAAAAAAAAAGGGTTTTGCAAAGCCCCGGAAAACCCGAGAGGGAGAGGACCTAGTAGCGAAACCGTGAAGAGGCGGGGCCAGGAGCTGAGTCTCGACCCCCGCAGCCACAATTTGGGGGTCACCCCCACACACACACACACACACACAACACACACACCACACACACACCCCAACACACACACACTCACAAACACACCACACAAAACGACACACACACACACCACACAAACACACACACAACCCCACACACCCACACACCACACACACACACCAAAAAACAACACCACACCCCCATTTACAGGTGAAGAAGCTGCTAAGTGACCTTGATACCTCAAAGGCAGTGGGACCAGACATCTTTCCGTGGGTCCTTAGAGAGGAGCAGAGACACTGTGTGTGCCACTAACCAAACTCTTCAACACTTCCCTTGAAACTGGGCAACTACCTGAAGTATAGAAGACAAAAATGAAGCACTAAACTATAGACCAGTGTCATTAACGTGTATAGTATGCAAAGTCAGGGAGAAGATTATCAGGAGGAGAGTGGTGGAACACCTGGAGCGGAACAAGATAATAAACGCCAGCCAGTACGGATTCATGGAAGACAAATCCTGTGTCACAAACCTACTAGAGTTTTATGACAAGGTAACTGAAGTAAGAAATGAGAGACAGGGGTGGGTTAATTGCATTTTCTTGGACAGTTCTTCACAAGAGATTAGTACAGAAGCTAGAGGATCAGGCGCATATAGCAAGAAGGGCACTGCACTGGATCAGAGAATACCTGACAGGGAGGCAACAACGAGTCATGGTCCGTGATGAGGTATCACAGTGGGCGCCTGTGACGAGCGGGGTTCCACAGGGGTCGGTCCTGGGACCAGTGCTATTCTTGGTATATGTGGACGACATGACGGAAGAGACAGACTCAGAAGTGTCCCTGTTTACAGATGATGTGAAGTTAATGAGGAGAATTAAATCAGATGACGACCAGACAGGTCTACAAAGAGACCTGGACAGGCTGGATGCGTGGTCCAGCAACTGGCTTCTAGAATTTAACCCCGCCAAATGCAAAGTCATGAAGATCGGAGAAGGACAAAGAAGACCGCAGACAGAGTATAGCCTAGGAGGCCAAAGATTGCAAACCTCACTCGATGAGAAAGATCTAGGAGTGAGTATAATATCGAGTACATCGCCAGAAGCACACATTAACCAGACAACTGCTGCAGCATATAGGTGTTTGGCAAACCTGAGAATAGCGTTCCGGTACCTCAGTAAGGAATCGTTCAAGACTTTATACACTGTGTACGTCAGGCCTATGCTGGAGTATGCAGCACTAGTTTGGAACCCACACCTGGTCAAACACGTCAAGGAATTAGAGAAAATGCCAATGCTTGCAACAAGGCTAATTCCAGAGCTATGGGAATATCCTACGAAGAAAGGTGAAGGGAAATCGGTCTGACGACGACACTGGAGGACAGGAGGGTCAGGGGAGACATGACAACGACATACAAAATACTGCGTGTAATATTAAGGTGGACAGAGCCAGGATGTTCCAGAGATGGAACACAGAAACAAGGGGTCACAATTGGAAGCTGAAAACTCAGATGAATCAAAGGGATGTTAGGAAGTATTTCTTCAGCCACAGAGTAGTTAGGAAGTGGAATAGTCTGGCAAGCATGTAGTGGAGGCGGGAATCCATACATAGTTTTAAGACGAGGTATGATAAAGCTCAAGGAGCAGGGAGAGAGAGGACCTAGTAGCGGTCAGTGAAGAGGCGGGGCCAGGAGCTGAGTCTCGATCCCTGTAACCACAATTAGGTGAGTACACTACCATTGAGACGCTTCAGTTAATTGTAGGTTACGTTATATTTTAAACAAATTAGAATACATAACTAGTGATATATATCTCTAGTTGGATGACTCTTACTGTAGCCAGCTGGCCCAGTGGCAGCTGGCCCAGTGGCAGCTGGCCCAGTGGCAGCTGGCCCAGTGGCAGCTAGCCCAGTGGCAGCTGGCCCAGTGGCAGCTGGCCCAGTGGCAGCTGGCCCATTGGTTAGCTGGCCCAGTGGCAGCTGGCCCATTTGGTATTAGCTGGCCCAGTGGCAGCTGGCCCATGGTATAGCTGGCCCAGTGGCTAGTTCAGGCAGTCAGTCGCTGGAGTTTTGCACTCACTAACCGCGAGTTCTGATCCCCTTCCCTGCGTTTCATATAAGGCATTAGTTTATATACTAGTTAACACTAGTTATAACACTAGTTATAACACTAGTTATAACACTAGTTATAACACTAGTTATAACACTAGTTATAACACTAATTGTATCAGTAGTTATATCACTAGTTATACTGTTGTTGTGGATCAATTTATTCTTGTAGCGTATGTTTTCACGAGAAAACTGCGACCTCCAACAAGTGTCGGATCAACTGGGCTATGAGTGGTTGTGTAGGCTTGTAGCACGCTAGCACCAACAGCCTGGTTGATCAGGCTGTGAATGTATATACTGGCACTAGGAACTTGGTTGATCATTTTATATACAAGCTTGTACTCAGGCTGCGATACAAGGCCAGAAAAACTATAGAAATCAGTGTTTATTAAACAACATGTATACAACATGTATACAACATGTATACAACAGGTAAACCATCGATATACAACTGGTATATCACCATATATGCTACATGTATGCTACAGGTATATACCAGGTATACCACAGGAATACCACAGGTATACAACAGATATACCACAGGTATACAGCAGACATGCCACAAGTATACAACAAGTATACCACAGGTATACAACAGGTGTACTGCAGGTATACAACAGATGAACAATGGGTATATCACACATACTACAAATGTCACAGGTATACAACAGGTATATAACAGGTATACCACAGGTCTACAACAGGTATACCACAGGTATACAACAGGTATACCACACGTATACAACAAGTATACCACACGTATACAGCAGACATGCCACAAATATACAAGTATACCACAGATATACAACAGGTATGCAGCAGGTATGCCACAGGTATACAACAGGTATACCACAGGTGTGCTTCAGGTATACAACATTTAAACAACTGGTATATCACAAGTATATGACAGGTACATCACAGGTATACAACAGGTGTACCAAAAAATATATAAGAAGTATACCACAGGTATACCACATGTATACCACAAGCATACAGTAGGGGAAATATGTTAAATAACATAGATCAGAACCAGAGCCTTAGAAATATCAAGTCAGTAACACACGAGGTATGCTCAAGACACATTAAATCCCCTAAGGAAAAAAGAAGAGATGAGAACTAGAGAGACGCTGCCTCTACAGGCGAAGGAGAAAAATCACAGAGCTTCTCAAGGGGTCTAGATTATCTGTAATGCTGATGGAAACATTGACTTGGGTAGTAGAAAATACTGAACTTAATTTAAGTGAATCATACAGAACCCAGGAGAAACAGAAGCTAAACGTTTTTAATGATATTGAAATATATCCAAAATATTTCTTCTTATATGCCATATCCAAGGCAAACACTACACCTAGTATCAAGCCCTTGCTCAAACAAGACGCATCTAACACAGATGACAACAAAGAAATGACTAAGACACTGAGGTCTCAATATGACTCTTTGGTTAGTGAGCCGTTAGTCACCCCAAAGATCGACAATCAGAACGAGTATTTCATGAACGAAACTCAAAACCTTGTACTATATTAAAAAATTCTGACGTAACTCTAACATCACTGGACTTTAGGTAAGCCATTGATTACATACCCATGAACTCTGCCCCAGGCCCAGGCTGGTGGAACTCAGTGTTCGTCAAGAACTGCTAAAAAAAACTTTTCACAGGCCTTAATTATGCTATGGAGAGGAAGCCTGGACACAGGTGTCATCCCGCAGGTGTCAGTAAAGCAGCAGGAAAGAATTACAGACCGATAGCACTAACATCCCACATCATAAAAATCTTTGAAAGGGATCTAAGAAGGAAGCTCGCCACCCACTTGGATACCTAACAGTCGCACAACTCAAGACAACACGGGTTTACAGCATATAACTCCTGCCTCTCACAACTACTGGGCCACTGTGACGTGGTCTTGGATGCTCTGCAGGACAAACAAAATACAGATGCAGTATACATAGACTACGAAAGCCTTCGACAAGTGTGATCATGGTGTAACAGCGCACAAAATGCATGCTAAAGGAACAACTGGCAAAGTGAGCAGATATTTTTTTTTAAATTTTTAGCCAATAGAACACAAAGATTAACAGAAAACAGAGTTACCTCAGAGGCTGCCACAGTGAAAAGTTCTGTTACACAAGGTACAGTACTCGTTTCCATCCTTTTGCTCATCCTCATATTTGACATAAACAGAATGCCATTCATTGAGGACATAGTAAATCTCCAAGCGGATATTAACCAAGTCTTCCAGTGGGCCGCAAAAACAATATGATGTTCACTAAGGACAAATTTCAGTTACTCCTTTATGGAAAACTTGAGGAAATAAAAGCTAGAACAGAGTATCAAATAGATTCTAATCACACACTAGAGCGAAAAACTAACGTGACAGACCTAGTGGTGATAATATCTATGGATCTCAACTTCAAGGATCACAACAACGTTATTATCACAACTGCGAGGAAAATGATAAGATGGATAATGAGAACCTTTAAAATAAGAGATGCCAGGCCAATGATGGTCCCTTTTGAGTCACTTGTCCTTCCTGCCCTGGAATACTACTGTACACTAACAGCCTCATTAAAGCAGGCGAAATTTCAGATTTAGAGAATGTACAGAGAAGTTTAACGGCACATGTAAGTTCAGTCAAGCTTCATAGTTACTGGGAACATTTGAAGTCCTTTGGAAATTTTCTTGTAACACAGGAGAGAAAGATATATCATAATTCACACCTGGAAAATCTTAGAGGGGCTGGTTCCAGATCTGCACACAAAATTACTTCCCAAGAAAGCAAAAGACTGGGCAGACGGTGCAACATACACCCAGTGAAAAGCAGGGGTGCCATGAGTACACTAAGAGAAAACGCAAAAGTGTTAGGGGGCCAAGACTGTTCAAAAGCCTCCCATAATGCATAAGGAGGATTAACAGTTGATCCCTGGCTGTCTTCAAGAGGGAACTGGATAGATTCTAAATATCATTACCTTATCAGCCGGGCTGTGGTTCGTACGTTAGACTACTTGTGGCCAGCAGTAACAGCATGGTTGATCAGGCCCTGATCCACTGGGAGGCCTGGTCATGGACCGGAACACCCTCCGGGTGGATTCCAGGTAATCGTAGTCAGGTACAGAACGGGTATATCACAGATATATTACAGTCTTACGACAAATATATAACATATATCAAAGTTACATTACAAGTATACAACAGGTATATCACAGGTATACAACAGGTATATCACAGGTATACAACAGGTATATCACAGGTATACAACAGCTATATCACAGGTATACAACAGCTATATCACGGGTATACAGCAGCAATATCACAGGTATACAACAGGTATGTCAAAGGTATACAACAGCTATATCGCAAGTATACAATAGGTATACAACATGTGTATCACATATACATGTTGTATCACAGGTATACAACATATCACATATACATGTTGTATCCCAGGTATACCACATATGGAATGTAGTAGCTCATGTGGCTCAGGTTGTTCACAGTGTTCACATTGTTCACAGTGTTCACATTGTTCACAGTGTTCACATTGTTCACAGTGTTCATAGGGTAGACATTATTCACAATGTTCACATTGTTCACAGTGTTCACATTGTTCACATTGTTCACATTGTTCACAGTGTTCACATTGTTCACATTGTTCACATTGTTCACATTGTTCACATTGTTCACATTGTTCACATTGTTCACATTGCTCACATTGTTCACAGTGATCACATTGTTCACATTGTTCACAATGTTCACATTGTTCACATTGCTCACATTGTTCACAGTGATCACATTGTTCACATTGTTCACATTGTTCACAGTGTTCACATTGTTCACAGTGTTCACAGTGTTCACAGTTTCTACATTGTTCACAGTGCTCACATTGTTCACATTTTTCACAGTGTTCACATTGTTCACAGTGTTCACATTGTTCACAGTTTCTACATTGTTCACAGTGCTCACATTGTTCACAGTGTTCACATTGCTCACAGTGTTCACATTGTACACAGTGTTCACATTGTTCACAGTGCTCACATTGTACACAGTGCTCACATTGTACACAGTGTTCACATTGTTCACAGTGTTCACATTGTACACAGTATTCACATTGTTCACAGTGCTCACATTGTACACAGTGTTCACATTGTACACAGTGTTCACACTGTTCACAGTGTTCACATTGTTCACAGTGTTCACAGTGTTTAGAGTGCTCACATTGTTCACAGTGTTAACATTGTTCATATTGTTCATAGTGATCACATTGTTCACAGTGTTCACAATGTTCATATTGTCCACAGTGTTCAAATTGTTCACACTCTTCACATTGTTCACATTATTCAGTGTTCGCAGTGTTCACATTGTTCACAGTGTTCACATTGTTCACAGTGTTCACAGTGTTCACATTGTTCACAGTGTTCACAGTGTTCACATTGTTCAAAGTTTCCACATTGTTCACAGTGTTCACATTGTTCACATTTTTCACAGCGTTCATATTGTTCACAGTGTTCAGTGTTCACATTGTTCACATTGTTCACAGTGTTCACATTGTTCACAGTGTTCACAGTGTTCACAGTGTTCACAGTGTTCAAAGTGTTCACATTGTTCACATTGTTCACAGTGTTCACATTGTTCACATTGTTCACATTGTTCACAGTGTTCACAGTGTTCACATTGTTCACAGTGTTCACATTGTTCACAGTGTTCACAGTGTTCAAAGTGTTCACATTGTTCACATTGTTCACAGTGTTCACATTGTTCACATTGTTCACATTGTTCACAGTGTTCACATTGTTCACATTGTTCAAAGTGTTCACATTGTTCACAGTGTTCACAGTGTTCACATTGTTCAAAGTGTTCACATTGTTCATATTGTTCACACTGTTCACATTGTTCACATTGTTCACAGTGTTCACATTGTTCACAGTGTTCACAGTGTTCACAGTGTTCACAGTGTTCAAAGTGTTCACATTGTTCACATTGTTCACAGTGTTCACATTGTTCACATTGTTCACATTGTTCACAGTGTTCACAGTGTTCACATTGTTCACAGTGTTCACATTGTTCACAGTGTTCACAGTGTTCAAAGTGTTCACATTGTTCACATTGTTCACAGTGTTCACATTGTTCACATTGTTCACATTGTTCACAGTGTTCACATTGTTCACATTGTTCAAAGTGTTCACATTGTTCACAGTGTTCACAGTGTTCACATTGTTCAAAGTGTTCACATTGTTCATATTGTTCACACTGTTCACATTGTTTACATTGTTCACAGTGTTCACAATGTTCATGAAGAAGGTCGTACTTGTCATTACTGAACAACGCTTGTACACCAGTGTCGCTGGAAAAGGATGTACTTGTTGTGTCCTTGTTAAACAGCTGTACTTGTGTCCTTGTTAAACAGCTGTACTTGTGTCCTTGTTAAACAGCTGTACTTGTGTCCTTGTTAAACTGCTGTACTTGTTGCGTCCTTGTTAAACCGCTATACTTGTGTCCTTGTTAAACTGCTGTACTTGTTGTGTCCTTGTTAAACTGCTGTACTTGTTGCGTCCTTGTTAAACCGCTGTACTTGTTGTGTCCTTGATAAACTATAGTACTTGTTATGTTCTTGTTGAACTGCTGTACTTGTTGTTTACTTGTTAAACTGTAGTAATTGTCTCCTTGCTAAACCGCTGTTATTTTTGTGTCTTTGTTAAACCGGAGCATTGTTGTGTCCTTGTTAAACTACAGTACTTGTGTCTTTGTTAAATTAAAGTACTCGTTGAACAACAGTACTTGTTTTGTCCTTGTTAAACTACCGTACTGCCTGTGTCCTTGTTAAACTACCGTACTGCCTGTGTCCTTGTTAAACTACCGTACTGCCTGTGTCCTTGTTAAACTACCGTACTGCTGTGTCCTTGTTAAACTACCGTACTGCTTGTGTCCTTGTTAAACTACCGTACTGCTTGTGTCCTTCTTAAATTACAGTACAGTATTAGTCGTGTTCTTGTTAAACTGCCGTACTGTGTTCTTGTTAACCAGTTGTACGGTATATAACTGCAGTTCTGTATGACAGTGACACTGTCATTGTTAATGTCACTGTTATGTTATTCTTCTCAATAAATTTCCTGGCAGAAATGTTTCAATTGTTGATGTGTCCTGACGTGGCTGGTACAACACTAGTGTACCACTGCTGGGTATAAGGTATCTGGCTGGTACAACACTAGTGTACCACTGCTGGGTACAAGGTAGCACCTAGCTGGTACAACTGGTACCACTGCTGGGTACAAGGTATCTGGCTGGTACAACACTAGTGTACCACTGTTGGGTACAAGGTATCTTCCTGGAACAACACTATTGTAACACTGCTGGGTACAAGGTATCTGGCTGGTTCAAAACTAGTATACCACTGATGGGTACAAGGTATCTGGCTGGTACAACACTGCTGTACCACTATTGGGTACAAGGTATCTGGCTGGTACAACACTAGTGTACCACTGCTGGGTACAAGGTATTTGGCTGGTTGTGGCATGCAAAGAGTACAAAACCTTTATTCGGCGCATGTACACACCCTCATTGAAAGGCTATCTCCCCCAACCAGTGAACCAGGTGCTAAGGGTTAACGATGGGGCCCCATCGTTCAACCAGTACCCAGGTTCCAGCCAATAAGAAGATGGTTTTGGCAATCGCAGAGGTGATGTGGGTACCACACACCTGTCTGCCCTTGTCATTCCCATTCTAGAGCTGGTTGAAGCACGGTCTTCTCTCTAGTGGCTTCTATTCTGCCTTACTTACCGTGGAGTGCACTAACACCTATTGTTGTACATAGTGTATATAGTGTACATACTTCTGTTCTAAATTGGTGAAGGATAATAAAAGTCAAAAAGTTTTTCTGCTGTGTTTATTTTGCTCCATTTACACCCAGGATAACAGGCCTTTGAAACTACTGGGTTGTAATATGGGTAGCCTGTCCGAGAGCTGGAGCTGGACTTAGAGCACGGGTTGAGCCTAAGATGACGCTGGAAGCAGGAACATTGTGTAGCTTGCTGTCTGGCAATGCATTAGCTTTGCCAATGCTTTACAAACTTTGCGTGTCAATTGCCTTGCTATGGTCAGCCTTGCTATTGTATGATCGTTTAACAGCTCGCTACTAGCTTGTTCGGTGTGCTCGCTTCGCTACGGTCAATCTTGTGTGAAGATTTTGCAGTCAGCTTTGCTATTGTGTATCTACCTTGCAAGCGTATGTGCGCATTCTGCAGTCGTACTGTGCATAGCTAAGCGTGTTCTGCAAATAACGTGTTACGTTGGGGTATTCTGCAATTGTACTGTGCATAGCAAATATCTTATACATTGGGGCATGCCACCTAGACGAGTCAGACGTCTGGTGTCGGCATATACTTTATTTAACTTGCCTAAATTGTCCCTACAGCATTGTTGGCAAATTGCTCGTTCCAATGGCATTGATTTCGAATGCACTCACAGCTGCCCAACTGCGTTCACTGATCACCGACAAACTTCGGGAAGAGGAGATGGCACATCAGATTCCTCTCTACGGGAGCCAGGAATAAAACCCCGATGTTCTCGCAGGAGGAAAATGATACATCAACTGAGCAAAATCGTCAGTCTCGTGCAACAGGGTTGTCTGAGAACGAATCACCTGCGTTGGCACAAATCAATCTTGAGCAGACTAGGGAACAGAGGGCATTTGCCAAGGAAGAGTTTGATAGGGAAAAAGAAAGAAGGCAGTTTTTGCAACTTGTAAATGACTTTAGTTTACAGAAAGCAGTACAGCTTGTTCCCCGCTTTAATGAGGCCGAACCAGAACAATTTTTCGAAGCTTTCGAAAATCAGGCTCGAGCCTTGAGGTGGCCGGAACAGCATTGGGAATCGTTGGTTCACACAGCATTGTTTGGTAAGGCACAGGAATTTACGTCAGTGTTAAATGACACTGATTTTTTCCGATATAAAGTAGTGAAGACCATAGATTTGGGAGCATATACATGTATCCCAGCTAAATACAGAAAGTTGTTTAAATTAGGCAGACGACAGCTTGGTCAATCCCTGATTGATTTTGTGCGACAGCAGACCAAAACTTTTACCAGCTGGTATAAAGCAAGTGGTATTGCTACCTTCGATAATCTTGTGCAGATTATTCTGGTTGACAACCTGCTGGAGTCTGTGGGACCAAAGGTTAGTCTTTCTGCAGGATCGTGACTTAACCACTGCATTGGAGGCAGCCAGGTTGGCTGATACCTTTGAAACTAACCGCTCCTTGTCCGAGCGGTCCCATCTCTTTTCAACAGCCTGGCATGAGCAGAGATCGTCAACCTTGGAGGATGAAGTGCCAGCCGGAGGGAGAGTGTCTTACGTTAGCCAACTAAGTCACCTGGTGAGCGACGCTACTCAACTTATGGTCCACCTGGTGAGAGACAAACCACTCAACATGGTGCAACTAGATAACAGTATCCAGAGAGACACCAGCCAGAGCGACACCAGTTGCAACGTCAGCAGGGAGTTAAGGGCAAGCCTGTCGTCTGCTTCCTCTGTAATAAAGTAGGTCACATCCGTCCCAACTGCTCCCACAAACCCCCAACCTATTGCGAAAATCTATAATATCCCTAGTAATATGTCCCTGAAAGAAGTAGAGAAAGGGATGGCCCCTTATTACTGTCAGAGTCGTATTTCCCTTCAGGAATACTCAAAAACAACTGAAGTCAGAATCTTTAGAGATACTGGAGCATATTGCTCACTTGTAAGAGGGAGTACTTCCCCTTTCCAGGAATACCTCCCTGCAATCTTCTGTTTTGCTGGAAGCATTCGGAGGAGCAATATTTTCTGTCCCCTTGCATAAAATAAATGTACAGTGCAAATATTACACTGGATACTTACTGTGGGTATATCTGAGGGATTCCCCATGAAAGATACCATGTTATTACTGGGTAATAACATTACCACTGCTAGTGTATGTCCTGAACCCATAATGATTAATTCTTCTCCGGTGTTGGCCATAACTCGGGCAACATCCCAAGGGTTGTCTGGTGAAAATGCTGACCTATCCTTGGACGACTCCGATCTGGGAATAGCCAATTTGTTTTATGAGGAAAACTGGCCAGGGCCTCGTAGATCAAATGAACAGTCCCAGATCAAGCCTTCCTATTCCAGGGTTGCAGGATTACCAGATATGTTTCCATGCCCGAGGGACTGTCCTTCCGGGAGGAACAACGAAAGGACCCTTCTTTGAATATCGCTTTTCAGGCAGCCATGGGTAAATCCTTTTCGGATCATCCGGTCAAGTATAAACTTAAAAACGACTATTTGATCTGCACTGAGACTGGTAAGGAGATAGAGGGCAAGCAACAGTCAGACAGGTTAGTAGTTCCAACAAAGTTTAGACCTCAAATATTGAATATAGCTCATAATACTTCATTAGGTCACCTAGGAATTACTAAAACATTATATAGAATCACAAAAGAATTTCATTGGCCAAAATTAAAGCAGGATGTGAAGAATCATATCCGGTGTTGCCGAGAATGTCAGCAAGTAGGGAAACCTGGACATTCCATTAAACCTGTACTTCTCCAGCCTATACCTGCTGATGGAGAACCTTTTTGCAGAATTAATCAGACTGTGTAGGTCCACTACCTAGGTCAAAATCTGGAAATCAGTACTTATTTACTATTATGGATGGACTAACTAGATGAAGATTGAGACACTTATGCAGCATATGGGAATCTTTATTCAGGAAACGTTTCGCCACACAGTGGCTTCATCAGTCCAATACAAAGAGGAAGGCGTAAGGAGAGGAGGAGTATGAGGTAATCAGTCCCTCAGCCTGGAGTCGATGTGTTCAGTCCATCAATCTTGTAGAATGTATCTCCCCCCAACCAGCAAACCAGGTGCTAAGGGTTAACGATAGGGCCCCGTCGTTCAACCAGTACCCAGGTTCCAGCCAATAAGAAGATGGTTTTGGCAATTGCAGAGGTGATGTGGGTACCACTCACCTATCTGCCCTTGTCATTCCCATTCTAGAGCTGGTTGAAGCACGGTCTGCTCTCTAGTGGCTTCTATTCTGCCTTGCTTGCCGTGGAGTGCACTAATACCTATTGTTGTACATAGTGTATACAGTGTACATACTTCTGTTCTAAATTGGTGAAGGATAATATAAGTCCAAAAGTTTTTCCGCTGTGTTTATTTTGCTCCCTTTACACCCAGGATAACAGGCCTTTGGGACTACTGGGTTGTAATACTGGTACAGCACTAGTGTACCACTGCTGGGTGCAAGGTATCTGGATGGTACCAAACTAGTGTACCAATGCTGGGTAGAAGATATCTGGCTGGTACAATACTAATGTACAACTGTTGGGTACAAGGTATCTGGCTGGTACAACAGTCATTAGTGCATCACTGCTAGGTACAAGGTATCTTGCTGGTACAACAGGAAGTGAGACGAGGTCACTTCCTGTGACAGGTCATCTTGAGGTCTCTCCTGGTCACCACATACATCCTGGTCACCACATCAAAACACAACCTGGTCACCACATAACACATCCTGGTCACCACATCAAAACACATCCTGGTCACAACATCAAAACACATCCTGGTCACCACATCAACACACATCCTGGTCACCACATCACACATCCTGGTCACCACATCAACATACATCCTGGTCACCACATCAACACATATCCTGGTCACCACATCAACACACACATCGTGTCGTGGTGCTGTGGATACCTTGTGAAAATTTGTAACTAGTGACCTATGGTGTGGTTCATGGTGTAACTGCTGGTGATTCCCAACAAACACTTCAATCAGGAACGGTCCGGTGGTTCCGCCTATCATAGTCCAGTAGTACCTGTTGCCATTCAGCAGGAGGTCCCAGTACCATTATTCAGTAGGTACCCTGTGTTGCTGACGTGTTTGGATTCGGGTAAACTACTGACATTCTCTTGTGCAAATACATAAATTATGCAGATGTGGCACTGCCCCCACACTAACACTGCTGGTGTGGCACTGCCCCAATACTAACACTGAAGGTGTGGCACTGCCCCTACACTAACAATGATGGTGTGGCACTGCCCCCACACTAACACTGGTGTGGCAATGCCCCACACTAACGCTGATGGTGTGGCACTGTCCCCACACTAACACTGATGGTGTAGCACTGCCCCCACACTAATACTGCTGGTGTGGCACTGCCCAGCACTAACACTGATGGTGTGGCACTGCCCCCACAAACACTGCCTCTCACAAACACTACAGGTATGGTATTACTTCTCACAAACACTACAGGTGTGGTACTGCCTCTCACAAACACTACAAGTGTAGTACTGCCTCTCATAAACACTGCAGGTGTAGTACTGCCCCACACCAACACTGCAGGTGTGGTACTGCCCCACACCAACACTGCAGGTGTAGTACTACCCCACGCCAAAACTGCAGATGTGGTACTGTCCCACACCAACACTGCAGGTGTAGTACTACCCCACACCAACACTGCAGGTGTAGTACTGCCCCACACCAACACTGCAGGTGTAGTACTGCCCCACACCAACACTGCAGGTGTGGTACTGCCCCACACCAACACTGCAGGTGTAGTACTGCCCCACACCAACACTGCAGGTGTAGTACTACCCCACACCAACACTGCAGGTGTGGTACTGCCCCACACCAACACTGCAGGTGTAGTACTACCCCACGCCAAAACTGCAGATGTGGTACTGTCCCACACCAACACTGCAGGTGTAGTACTACCCCACACCAACACTGCAGGTGTGGTACTGCCCCACACCAACACTGCAGGTGTAGTACTGCCCCACACCAACACTGCAGGTGTGGTACTGCCCCACACCAACACTGCAGGTGTAATACTGCCCCACACCAACACTGCAGGTGTGGTACTGCCCCCAACAACACGCAGGTGTAGTACTACCCCACACCAAAACTGCAGGTGTGGTACTGCCCCACACCAACACTGCAGGTGTAGTACTACAACACACCAACACTGCAGGTGTAGTACTGCCCCACACCAACACTGCAGGTGTAGTACTGGCCAACACCAACACTGCAGGTGTAGTACTACCCCACACCAACACTGCAGGTGTGGTACTGCCCAACACCAACACTGCAGGTGTACTACTACCCCACACCAACACTGCAGGTGTACTACTGCCCCACACCAACACTGCAGATGTGGTACTGCTCCTCACCAACACTGCAGGTGTGGTACTGCGCCACACCAACACTGCAGGTGTGGTACTGCCCCACACCAACACTGCAGGTGTAGTACTACCCCACACCAACACTGCAGGTGTAGTACTACCCCACACCAACACTGCAGGTGTAGTACTACCCCACACCAACACTGCAGGTGTAGTACTGCCCAACACCAACACTGCAGGTGTAGTTACTGCCTCACACCAAACACTGCAGGTGTGGTACTACCCCACACCAACACTGCAGGTGTAGTACTGCCCCACACCAACACTGCAGGTGTAGTACTGCCCAACACCAACACTGCAGGTGTAGTACTACCCCACACCAACACTGCAGATGTAGTACTGCCCCACACCAACACTGCAGGTGTAGTATGCCAACACCAACACTGCAGGTGTAGTACTACCCCACACAACACTGCAGGTGTAGTACTACCCCACACCAACACTGCGGGTGTAGTACTGCCCCACACCAACACTACAGGTGTAGTACTGCCCACACCAACACTGCAGGTGTAGTACTGCCCCACACAACACTGCAGGTGTAGTACTGCCCCACACCAAACACTGCAGGTGTAGTACTACCCCACACCAACACTGCAGGTGTAGTACTGCCCCACACCAACACTGCAGGTGTAGTACTGCCCCACACCAACACTGCAGGTGTAGTACTGCCCCACACCAACACTGCAGGTGTAGTACTGCCCCACACCAACACTGCAGGTGTAGTACTACCCCACGCCAACACTGCAGGTGTAGCACTGCCCAACACCAACACTGCAGGTGTAGTACTACCCCACACCAACACTGCAGGTGTGGTACTGCCCAACACCAACACTGCAGGTGTACTACTACCCCACACCAACACTGCAGGTGTACTACTGCCCCACACCAACACTGCAGATGTGGTACTGCTCCTCACCAACACTGCAGGTGTGGTACTGCGCCACACCAACACTGCAGGTGTGGTACTGCCCCACACCAACACTGCAGGTGTAGTACTACCCCACACCAACACTGCAGGATGTAGTACTACCCCACACCAAACACTGCAGGTGTAGTACTACCCCACACCAACACTGCAGGTGTAGTACTGCCCACACCAACACTGCAGGTGTAGTACTGCCTCACACCAACACTGCAGGTGTAGTACTACCCCACACCAACACTGCAGGTGTAGTACTGCCCCACACCAACACTGCAGGTGTAGTACTGCCCAACACCAACACTGCGGTGTTAGTACTACCCACACCCAACACTGCAGATGTAGTATGCCCCACACCAACACTGCAGGTGTTAGTACTGCCCAACACCAACACTGCAGGTGTAGTACTACCCCACACTCAACACTGCAGGTGTAGTACTACCCCACACCAAACACTGCAGGTGTAGTACTGCCCCACACCAACACTGCAGGTGTAGTACTGCCCCACACCAACACTGCAGGTGTAGTACTGCCCCACACCAACACTGCAGGTGTAGTACTGCCCCACACCAACACTGCAGGTGTAGTACTACCCCACACCAACACTGCAGGTGTAGTACTGCCCCACACCAACTGCAGGTGTAGTACTGCCCCACACCAACACTGCAGGTGTAGTACTGCCCCACACCAACACTGCAGGTGTAGTACTGCCCCACACCAACACTGCAGGTGTAGTACTACCCCACGCCAACACTGCAGGTGTAGTACTGCCCACACCATACACTGCAGGTGTTAGTACTACCCCACACCAACACTGCAGGTGTGGTACTGCCCAACACCAACACTGCAGGTGTAGTACTACCCCACACCAACACTGCAGGTGTAGTACTGCCCACACCAACACTGCAGGTTAGTACTGCCCCACACCAACACTGCAGGTGTAGTACTACCCCACACCAACACTACAGGTGTAGTACTGCCCCACACCAACACTGCAGGTGTAGTACTGCCTCACACCAACACTGCAGGTGTAGTACTGCCCCACACCAACACTGCAGGTGTAGTACTGCCCCACACCAACACTGCAGGTGTAGTACTGCCCCACACCAACACTGCAGGTGTAGTACTACCCCACGCCAACACTGCAGGTGTGGTACTGCCCAACACCAACACTGCAGTGTAGTTACTACCCCACACCAACACTGCAGGTGTGGTATGCCCAACACAAACACTGCAGGGTAGTACTACCATTACAACACTGCAGGTGTGGTACTGCCCCACACAACACTGCAGGTGTAGTACTACCCCACACCAACACTGCAGGTGTAGTACTACCCCACACCAACACTGCAGGTGTGGTACTGCCCACACCAACACTGCAGGTGTAGTACTACCCCACACCAACACTGCAGGGGTAGTATGCCACACACCAAACTGCAGGTGTGGTACTGCCCCACACCAACACTGCAGGTGTAGTACTACCCACCAACACTGCAGGTGTAGTACTGCACACACCAACACTGCAGGTGTGGTACTGCCCCCATCAACATGCAGGTGTAGTACTACCCACACCAAACACTGCAGGTGTAGTACTTACCCCACACCAACACTGCAGGTGTGGTACTGCCCACACCAACACTGCAGGTGTAGTACTACCCCACACCAACACTGCAGGTGTAGTACTACCTCACACAACATGCAGGTGTGGTACTGCCCCACACCAACACTGCAGGTGTATTACTACCCCACACCAACACTGCAGGTGTAGTACTGCCACACACCAACACTGCAGGTGTGGTACTGCCCCACATCAACACTGCAGGTGTAGTACTACCCCACACCAACACTGCAGGTGTAGTACTGCCCAACACCAACACTGCAGGTGTAGTACTACCCCACACCAACACTGCAGGTGTAGTACTGCCCCACATCAACACTGCAGGTGTATTACTACCCCACACCAACACTGCAGGTGTAGTACTGCCCCACACCAACACTGCAGGTGTAGTACTGCCCACACCAAACACTGCAGGTGTAGTACTGCCCCACACCAACACTGCAGGTGTGGTACTGCCCCACATCAACACTGAAGGTGTAGTACTACCCCACACCAACACTGCAGGTGTAGTACTGCCCCACACCAACACTGCAGGTGTAGTACTGCCCCCCACCAACATTGAGGTGTAGTTACTGCCCCACACCAACACTGCAGGTGTTTGTATGCCCCACACCCAAAACTGCAAGGTGTAGTACTGCCCACACCAACACTGCAGGTGTAGTACTGCCCCACACCAACACTGCAGGTGTAGTACTGCCCCACACCAACACTGCAGGTGTAGTACTGCCCCCACCAACCAACTGCAGGTGTAGTACTGCCCCCCACCAACACTGCAGGTGTAGTACTGCCCCACACCAACACTGCAGGTGTAGTACTGCCCACACCAACACTGCAGGTGTTTGTACTGCCCCACACCAACACTGCAGGTGTTAGTACTGCCCCACACCAACACTGCAGGTGTAGTACTGCCCCACACCAACACTGCAGGTGTAGTACTGCCCCACACCAACCCCTGCAGGTGTAGTACTGCCCCCACACCCAAAACTGCAGGTGTAGTACTGCCCCACACCAACACTGCAGGGGTAGTACTGCCCCACACCAACACTGCAAAGGGGTAGTACTGCCCCACACCAACACTGCGGTGTAGTACTGCCCCACACCAACACTGCAGGTGTAGTACTACCCCACACCAACACTGCAGGTGTGTACTTCCCCACACCAACACTGCAGGTGTAGTACTGCCCCCCACCAACACTGCAGGTGTAGTACTGCCCCCCACCAACATGCAGGTGTAGTACTGCCCCACACCAACACTGCAGGTGTAGTACTGCCCCACACCCAACACTGCAGGGTGTAGTACTGCCCCACACCAACACTGCAGGTGTAGTACTGCCCCACACCAACACTGCAGGTGTAGTACTGCCCCCCACCAACATGCAGGTGTAGTACTGCCCCACACCAACACTGCAGGTTGTAGTACTGCCCCACACCAACACTGCAGGTGTAGTAACTGCCCCCCAAACCCAAAACTGCAGGTGTAGTATACCCCACCCCAACACTGCAGGTGTAGTACCGCCCACACCAACACTGCAGGGTGTGGTACTGCTCCTCACCAACACCCGTAGGTGTAGTACTGCCCCCCACCAACACTGCAGGTGTGGTACTGCGCCCCCACCAACACTGCAGTTGTAGTACTGCCCACCACCAACACTGCAAAGGTGTGGTACTGCGCCACACCAACACTGCAGGTGTAGTACTGCCCCACACCAACACTGCAGGTGTAGTACTGCCCCACACCAACACTGCAGGTGTAGTACTACCCCACGCCAACACTGCAGGTGTAGTACTGCCCACCAACACTGCAGGTGTAGTACTACCCCACGCCAACACTGCAGGTGTAGTACTGGCCCCCCCCACCAACACTGCAGGTGTGTACTGCCCCACACCAACACTGAGGTGTAGTACTGCCCACACCAACACTGCAAGTGTAGTACTGCCCACACCAACATGAAAGGGGTGGTACTGCGCCCACCAACACTGCAGGTGTAGTACTACCTCACACCAACACTGCAGATGTAGTACTGCCCCACACCAACACTGCAGGTGTGGTACTACCCCACACCAACACTGCAGGTGTAGTACTGCCCCACACCAACACTGCAGGTGTAGTACTGCCCCACACCAACACTGCAAGTGTAGTACTGCCCCACACCAACAAATACAGGTGTAGTACTGCCCCACACCAACACTGCAGGTGTGTACTGCCCACACCAACACTGCAGGTGTAATGCTACCCCACACCAACATGCAGGTGTAGTACTGCCCCAACCAACACTGCAGGTGTGTACTGCCCCACACCAACACTGCAAGTGTAGTACTGCCCCACACCAACACTCAGGTGTTAGTACTGCCCCACACCAACACTGCAAGTGTAGTACTGCCCCACACCAACACTGCAGGTGTAGTACTGCCCCACACCAACACTGCAAGTGTAGTACTGCCCCACACCAACACTGCAGGTGTAGTACTGCCCCACACCAACAATGCAAGTGTAGTATGCCCCACACCAACACTACGGTGTTTGTACTGCCCCCCACACCAACACGCAAGTGTAGTACTGCCCACACAACACACTTTCAGGTGTAGTTTCTACCCCACACCAACACTGCAGGTGTACTGCTACCCCACACTAACACTACAGGTGTGGTACTGCCCCACACCAACACTGCAGGTGTAGGACTGCCCCACACCAACACTGCATGTGTAGTACTGCCCCACACCAACACTGCAGGTGTAGGACTGCCCCACACCAACACTGCATGTGTAGTACTACCCCACACCAACACTGCAGGTGTGGTACTATCCCACACCAACACTGCAGGTGTAGTACTACCCCACACCAGCACTGCAGGTGTAGTACTGCCCCACACCAACACTGCAGGTGTAGTACTACCCCACACCAACACTGCAGGTGTGGTACTGCCCCACACCAACACTGCAGGTGTAGTCTACCCCCCCACCAACACTGCAGGTGTAGTACTGCCCCCCACCAACACTGCAGGTGTAGTACTGCCCCACACCAACACTGCAGGTGTAGTTTCTACCCCCCACCAACTGCAGGTGTTTGTACTGCCCACACCAACACTGCAGGGTGGTACGGGTCTTCACCAACACTGCGGGTGGTACTGCCCCCCCCACCAACACTGCAGGTGTGGTGTACCCCACAAACCCAAAACTGCAGGTGTAGTACTGCCCCACACCAACACTGCAGCCGTGGTACTGCTCTTCACCAACACTGCAGGTGTGGTACTGCCCCACGCCAACACTGCAGGTGTAGTATTACCCCACACCAACACTGCTTTTGTGGTACTACCCCACACCAACACTGCAGGTGTAGTACTGCCGCACACCAACACTGCAGGTGTGGTACTACCCCACACTAACACTACAGGTGTGGTACTGCCCCACACCAACACTGCAGGTGTAGTACTGCCCCACACCAACACTGCAGGTGTAGTACTGCCCCACACCAACACTGCAGGTGTGGTACTACCCCACACCAAAAAATGCAGGTGTAGTACTGCCCACACCAACACTGCAGGTGTAGTACTGCCCCACACCAACACTGAGGTGTGGTACTGCCCACACCAACACTGCAGGGGGTAGTACTGCCCCCCACCAACACTGCGGTATAGTAAATGCCCCACACCAACACTGAGGGTGTAGTACTGCCCCACACACCAAAAACTGCAGGTGTGGTACTGCCCCACACCAACACTGCAGGTGTAGTACTGCCCCCCACCAACACTGCAGGTGTAGTACTGCCCCACACCCAAAACTGCAGGTGTTGTACTGCCCCACACCAACACTGCAGGTGTGTACTGCCCCACATCAAAAACTGAGGGTGTTTGTACTGCGCCACATCAACACTGCAGGTGTAGTACTGCCCCACATCAACACTGCAGGTGTAGTACTGCCCCACACCAACACTGCAGGTGTAGTACTGCCCCACACCAACACTGCAGGTGTGGTACTGCCCCATACCAACACTGCAGGTATAGTATTGCCCCACACCAACACTGCAGGTGTAGTACTGTCCCACACCAACACTGCAGATGTGGTACTGCCCCACAAGAACACTGCAGGTGTGGTACTGCCCCACACCAACACTGCAGGTGTAGTACTGCCCCACACCGACACTGTAGGTGTAGTACTGCCCCGCACCAACACTGCAGGTGTGGTACTGCCCCACAGCAATACTGCGGGTGTGGTACTGCCCCACACCAACACTGTTAATCTACTTCCTCTGAGTCTATCTGGAAGTTTTCTAGGGGTGAACGCCCCCGCGGCCCGGTGCATGATAAGACCTCTCGGTGGATCAAAGCCTCATCAGCCAGGCTGTTGCTACCGTCGACACACAGTCTATCACATGCGCTACAGCCTGGCAGGTGTGGTACTGACTTAAGGAATGTATCCAGTTTCCACCTGAAGATAGCCAGGGGTCTATTGGTTATACCCCTCATGTACGATGGGAGGCTGTTGAATAGTCTTGGGCCCTAGACACTTATTGGGTTGCTCTCAGTGTACAGGTCAAGGAACTTTTAACGTTCCCAGTAATTAAGATACTTAGCTTAACTTATCCAGTGAAAGTTCTCTGTACATTGTCCAGATCTGCATTTTTCACCTGCCCTGACAGGGGGTGTTGGTGTACAACAATATTCCAGCCTAGATAGAACAAGTGATTTAAAGAGGATCATCACTGGCTTGGCATCCCTTGTTCTGAAGGCTGTCATTATCTATCGAATCCATCTACTGACATTATTGTTGATCTTAAAGGTGAGATCCTCTGACATTATCACTCCTAAGTCCTTCACATTAGTTTTTTGTTCTATTGTTCGGTGAGAATTTGTTTTATACTCCGTTGTAGCTTCTGGTTCATTAATTTTCCATAAAAGAGTAAAAGTGTGGCACTGCCGCTTCACTGACACTGCTGGTGTGGCACTGTCGCCTCACTGACACTGCTGGTGTGGCACTGCCGCCTCACTCACACTGCTGGTGTGGCACTGCCGCCTCACTGACACTGCTGGTGTGGCACTGCCGTCTCACTGACACTGCTGGTGTGGCACTGCCGCCTCACTGACACTGCTGGTGTGGCACTGCCGCCTCACTGACACTGCTGGTGTGGCACTGTCGCCTCACTGACACTGCTGGTGTGGCACTGCCGCCTCACTGACACTGCTGGTGTGGCACTGCCGCCTCACTGACACTGCTGGTGTGGCACTGCCGCCTCACTGACACTGCTGGTGTGGCATTGCCGCCTCACTGACACTGCTGGTGTGGCACTGCCGCCTCACTGACATTGCATGTTTAACACTGCCTCCACTCCAGTTCTGCTGGTGTGGCACCGCCTCATACCAGCACTGGTGTAGCATTACCCTACACCAAATTCAACAGATATGACTTTGCCTTACACTACTACCTCTTTTGTGGCACTGTTCTACACCACCTCTAGGGTGGCACTACCCTACACCACCACCTTTGGTGTTGCACTGTCCTACACCACCACCTTTGGTGTGGCACTGTCCTACACCACCACCTTTGGTGTGGCACGCACTGTCCTACACCGCCTCTGGTGTGGCACTGCCCTACACCACCTCTGGGGTGGCACTGCTCTACACCTTTGGGGTGGCACCACCCTACACAACCTCTGGGGTGGCACTGCCCTACACAACTTCTGGTGCGGCACTTCCCTCACACCACCACCTCTGATGTGGCACTGCCCTACACCACCACCTCTGATGTGGCACTGCCCTACACCATCTCTGGGGTGGCACTACTCTATACCATCTGTAGTATGACAGTACTCACACAACCTCTGGGGCGTCACTACCCTCACCATCTCTGGGGTATCACTACCCTACACCACCTCTGGGGTGTCACTACCCTCACCACCTCTGGGGTGTTACAACCCTCACCACCTCCAGGGTGGCACTGTCCTCGCACCACCTCTGGAGTGGCACTTTCCTACACCATCTCTGGGGTGGCACTACCCTACACCACCTCTGGGGTTGCACTGTCCTACACCATCTCTGGGGTGTCACTGCCCTACACCTCTGGGGTTGCACTGTCCTACACCATCTCTGGGGTGTCACTGCCCTACACCACTTCTGGGGTGGCACTGTCCTACACCCTCTCTGGGGTATCACTTTCCTACACCACCTCTGGGGTGGCACTGTTTTACACCTTCTCTGGGGTGTCACTGCCCTACACCACCTCTGGGGTGGCACTGTCCTACACCATCTCTGGGGTGTCACTGCCTTACAACACCTCTGGGGTGAGTGACACTGCCCTACACCATTGGGGTGTCACTGCCTCCACACCAACACCATTAAGTTGCGTGATGTGCCTGGCGGACCATAGCTCCTGGCACAGCGTCTAGACGCTCACGAACCTCACTACGTCACTCGACAGGAAAGTTATTACCAGTTTTCTTTTTTCTTCCCACTATTACGACAAAAAAAATTTTTTCCCCGAGCTTTAGAAAGGCCGGTCGAATTGTTATCTACACTATACGACAACTGAATCATCTCTTCCTCAAGTTCACCTCGAGAAACAGAGGGACTGAAGTACATAAAGTTGGGGAAAATGACGATAATGTAGTGTTTTATGGCATCTAATCCTATTCACGGCTAACAATGTAAGCTGTCACTTGTCTCAGGCGATGACCTGACCTGATCCCCTATAATTTTTTGCAGCCAGATGGTTCGATCAAGGGTAAATTCTATGTTACTTCTTTGGTGTTAGGTGTCTGTTTTATACTGTAAATGTTTCCTCGTCGGTGCAGACTAGTGGGAAGGGAAAAAATTGTAAGTAGAAATTTGCGGGAAGTGTATAACGGGGTAAGAGCTGTGGCAGCGACATCTGGCTGGCGGACACACACATCACAGCCTACGACTGACAGATGTTTATTTTATTCTTCGTATTTAGGTGACAGCGGTGCTGCACTGCAGCGTCAGCTATGAGGCCTCACTGATGGCTATGATATCTCGTCCAACAGGAACCATGGTAATAATGGTGATAGAATATCCACAATATGTTCGGTAAAAGGACACAAGTGCAACTAATACGACATTTTATTGTGGCAACGTTTCGCTCTATAGGAGCTTGGTAAAGCCGTAACGGGTTGACACATCTCCTGGTCCGCGTTGAACGAGATAACAGACGTCAGTGAGGCCTCATGGCTTAATGAGCCAGTGTGAAAGTCGGAAGTAAAAAGCGCGGGAGCTGAACTTCCCGCCACGCGGCCTTCATTCCGCCGTTTCCATATTTGGTAATGTTTTGGCGGGAGCGTCGCTGATTGGCTGGCTGGCGATGCTCGGCTGTCATGGCGGCCGCGCGCAACATCACGACTTTCTCCTCTCGTCTGCGGTGGCGGCGGCGACGGCGGAGGCGGCGGCCTCGCCATTCCCAGGTTAAGGTCGCAGGGTCATAATTAAGCACAGATGGCGGCAGATACTTACTTTAACTCAGGAAACAATTTCAGTCTCGGTGCTTTTAATGGACGAATAACCTCAGAACAACACGAGAAACCTCATCAGCGAACTGGTATTGTATATGAAGATAAACAAGACTCTGCTGGCCAGTCGCTCGACCGCTGCTCTTGTTGTATGAGTAAGCAGAGAATGTCTGCTGCTGCAGGAGAGCAGCAGACCGCAGTGACATGCTCCGCATCTCAAGCAAATCGCCAGTTTCTTCCACTCTTGAACATCCGTTAATGAGCTGGTAAACACAAGTTAATTCACGGTGATGGAGTGACCAGGACCAGTCAGCCACTCACAGTACTCGTGGTGATGGAGTGACCAGGACCAGTCAGCCACTCACAGTACTCGTGGTGGTGGAGTGACCAAGACCAGTCAGCCACTCACAGTACTCGTGGTGGTGGAGTGACCAGGACCAGTCAGCCACTCACAGTACTCGTGGTGGTGGAGTGACCAGGACCAGTCAGCCACTCACAGTACTCGTGGTGGTGGAGCGACCAGGACCAGTCAGCCACTCACAGTACTCGTGGTGGTGGAGTGACCAGGACCAGTCAGCCACTCACAGTAACTCGCGTGGCGGAGTGACCAGGATCAGAGCAGCTACTCACAGACTCGTGGTGGTGGAGTGACCAAGACCAGTAGCCACTCACAGTACTCGTGGTGGTGGAGTGACCAGGACCAGTCAGCCACTCACAGTACTCGTGGTGGTGGAGTGACCAAGACCAGTCAGCCACTCACAGTACTCGCGGTGGTGGGGTGACCAGGACCAGTCAGCCACTCACAGTACTCGCGGTGGCGGAGTGACCAGGATCAGACAGCTACTCACAGTACTCGTGGTGGTGGAGTGACCAGGACCAGTCAGCCACTCACAGTACTCGTGGTGGTGGAGTGACCAAGACCAGTCAGCCACTCACAGTACTCGCGGTGTTGGAGTGACCAGGACCAGACAGCCACTCACAGTACTCGTGGTGGTGGAGTGACCAGGACCAGTCAGCCACTCACAGTACTCGTGGTGGTGGAGTGACCAGGACCAGTCACGCACTCACAGTACTCGTGGCGGTGGAGTGACCAGGACCAGTCAGCCACTCACAGTACTCGCGGTGGTGGAGTGACCAGGACCAGTCAGCCACTCACAGTACTCGTGGTGGTGGAGTGACCAGGACCAGTCAGCCACTCACAGTACTCGTGGCGGTGGAGTGACCAGGACCAGTCAGCCACTCACAGTACTCGTGGTGGTGGAGTGACCAGGACCAGTCAGCCACTCACAGTACTCGTGGTGGTGGAGTGACCAGGACCAGTCAGCCACTCACAGTACTCGTGGTGGTGGAGTGACCAGGACCAGTCAGCCACTCACAGTACTCGTGGTGGTGGAGTGATCAGGACCAGACAGCCACTCACAGTACTCGTGGTGGTGGAGTGACCAGGACCAGTCAGCCACTCACAGTACTCGTGGTGGTGGAGTGACCAAGACCAGTCACCCACTCACAGTACTCGTGGTGGTGGAGTGACCAGGACCAGTCAGCCACTCACAGTACTCGTGATGGTGGAATGACCAGGACCAGTCAGCTACTCACAGTACTCATGATGGTGGAATGACCAGGACCAGTCAGCTACTCACAGTACTCGTGATGGTGGAATGACCAGGACCAGTCAGCCACTCACAGTACTCGTGGTGGTGGAGTGACCAGACCAGTCAGCCACTCACAGTACTCGGGTGGTGGAGTGACCAAGACCAGTCACCCACTCACAGTACTCGTGGTGGTGGAGTGACCAGGACCAGTCAGCCACTCACAGTACTCGTGGTGGTGGAGTGACCAGGACCAGTCAGCCACTCACAGTACTCGTGGTGGTGGAGTGACCAAGACCAGTCACCCACTCACAGTACTCGTGGTGGTGGAGTGACCAGGACCAGTCAGCCACTCACAGTACTCGTGGTGGTGGAGGTGACCAGGACCAGTCAGCCACTCACAGTACTCGTGGTGGTGAGTGACCTGGACCAGTCAGCCACATCACAGTACTCGTGGCGGTGGAGTGACCAGGACCAGTCAGCCACTCACAGTACTCGTGGTGGTGGAGTGACCAGGACCAGTCAGCCACTCACAGTACTCGTGGTGGTGGAGTGACCAGGACCAGTCAGCCACTCACAGTACTCGTGGTGGTGGAGTGACCAAGACCAGTCACCCACTCACATACTCGTGGTGGTGGAGTGACCAGACCAGTCAGCCACTCACAGTACTCGTGATGGTGGAATGACCAGGACCAGTCAGCTACTCACAGTACTCGTGATGGTGGAATGACCAGGACCAGTCAGCTACTCACAGTACTCGTGATGGTGGAATGACCAGGACCAGTCAGCCACTCACAGTACTCGTGGTGGTGGAGTGACCAGGACCAGTCAGCCACTCACAGTACTCGTGATGGTGGAATGACCAGGACCAGTCAGCTACTC
>NC_069450.1:2192950-2327950 GCF_026875155.1 Cherax quadricarinatus | reverse complement strand
TACCGAACACTCGACTACTGCTTGTACAGTGAGCACAGTGGGTGTTCATGTATGGTGTTAGAGAACACTCAACCACTGCTTGTACACTGTACAGTGAGTGTTCATGTATGGTGTTAGGGAACACTCAACCAGTGCTTGTAAAGTGAACACAGTAAGTGTTCATGTATGGTGTTACCGAACACTCGACTACTGCTTGTACAGTGAGCACAGTGGGTGTTCATGTATGGTGTTAAGGAACACTCAACCACTGCTTGTACAGTGAACACATTGAGTGTTCATGTATGGTGTTAAGGAACACTCAACCAGTGCTTGTACAGTGTACACAGTGGGTGTTCATGTATGGTGTTAAGGAACACTCAACCACTGCTTGTACAATGTACACAGTGGGTGTTCATGTATGGTGTTAGGGAACACTCAACCAGTGCTTGTACAGTGTACACAGTGAGTGTTCATGTATGGTGTTAAGGAACACTCAACCACTGCTTGTACAATGTACACAGTGAGTGTTCATGTATGGTGTTAGGGAACACTCAACCAGTGCTTGTACAGTGTACACAGTGAGTGTTCATGTATGGTGTTAGGGAACACTCAACCAGTGCTTGTACAGTGTACACAGTGAGTGTTCATGTATGGTGTTAAGGAACACTCAACCATTGCTTGTACAGTGTAAACAGTGAGTGTTCATGTATGGTGTTAGGGAACACTCAACCAGTGCTTGTACAGTGTACACAGTGAGTGTTCATGTATGGTGTTAAGGAACACTCAACCATTGCTTGTACAGTGAACACAGTGTGTTCATGTATGGTGTTAGGGAACACTCAACCACTGCTTGTACAGTGTACACAGTGAGTGTTCATGTATGGTGTTAAGGAACACTCAACCATTGCTTGTACAATGTACACAGTGAGTGTTCATGTATGGTGTTAGGGAACACTCAACCACTGCTTGTACAGTGTACACAGTGAGTGTTCATGTATGGTGTTAGGGAACACTCAACCATTGCTTGTACAATGTACACAGTGAGTGTTCATGTATGGTGTTAGGGAACACTCAACCATTGCTTGTACAATGTACACAGTGAGTGTTCATGTATGGTGTTAGGGAACACTCAACCACTGCTTGTACAGAGTACACAGTGAGTGTTCATGTATGGTGTTAGGGAACACTCAACCATTGCTTGTACAGTGTACACAGTGAGTGTTCATGTATGGTGTTAAGGAACACTCAACCACTGCTTGTACAGTGTACACAGTGAGTGTTCATGTATGGTGCTAGGGAACACTCAACCACTGCTTGTACAGTGTACACAGTGAGTGTTCATGTATGGTGTTAAGGAACACTCAACCACTGCTTGTACAGTGTACACAGTGAGTGTTCATGTATGGTGCTAGGGAACACTCAACCACTGCTTGTACAGTGTACACAGTGAGTGTTCATGTATGGTGTTAAGGAACACTCAACCACTGCTTGTACAGTGTACAGTGAGTGTTCATGTATGGTGTTAAGGAACACTCAACCATTGCTTGTACAATGTACACAGTGAGTGTTCATGCATGGTGTTAGGGAACACTCAACCATTGCTTGTACAATGTACACAGTGAGTGTTCATGTATGGTGTTAGGGAACACTCAACCATTGCTTGTACAATGTACACAGTGAGTGTTCATGTATGGTGTTAAGGAACACTCAACCATTGCTTGTACAATGTACACAGTGAGTGTTCATGTATGGTGTTAGGGAACACTCAACCACTGCTTGTACAGTGTACAGTGAGTGTTCATGTATGGTGTTAAGGAACACTCAACCATTGCTTGTACAATGTACACAGTGAGTGTTCATGTATGGTGTTAGGGAACACTCAACCACTGCTTGTACAGTGTACACAGTGAGTGTTCATGTATGGTGTTAGGGAACACTCAACCACTGCTTGTACAGTGTACACAGTGAGTGTTCATGTATGGTGTTAGGGAACACTCAACCACTGCTTGTACAGTGTACACAGTGAGTGTTCATGTATGGTGTTAGGGAACACTCAACCACTGCTTGTACAGTGTACACAGTGAGTGTTCATGTATGGTGTTAGGGAACACTCAACCATTGCTTGTACAGTGTACACAGTGAGTGTTCATGTATGGTGTTAGGGAACACTCAACCATTGCTTGTACAGTGCACACAGTGAGTGTTCATGTATGGTGTTAGGGAGAACAATCAACCACTGCTTGTACAGTGTACACAGTGAGTGTTCATGTATGGTGTTAGGGAACACTCAACCATTGCTTGTACAGTGTACACAGTGGGTGTTCATGTATGGTGTTAAGGAACACTCAACCACTGCTTGTACAGTGAACACAGTGTTCATGTACGTTGTCAAGGAACACTACCACTGTACAGTGTATACAGTGTTCATGTATGGTGTCAAGGAACACTACCACTGTACAGTGTATACAGTGTTCATGTATGGTGTCAAGGAACACTAACACTGTACAGTGTATAGTGTTCATGTATGGTGTCAAGGAATACTACCACTGTACAGTGTATACAGTGTTCATGTATGGTGTCAAGGAACACTACCACTGTACAGTGTATACAGTGTTCATGTATGGTGTCAAGGAACACTACCACTTGTACAGTGTATACAGTTTCATGTATGGTGTCAAGGAACACTACCACTGTACAGTGTATACAGTGTTCATGTATGGTGTCAAGGAACACTACCACTGTACAGTGTATACAGTGCTTCATGTATGGTGTCAAGGAACACTACCACTGTACAGTGTATACAGTGTTCATGTATGGTGTCAAGGAACACTACCACTGTACAGTGTATACAGTGTTCATGTATGGTGTCAAGGAACACTACCACTGTACAGTGTATACAGTGTTCATGTATGGTGTCAAGGAACACTAACACTGTACAGTGTATAGTGTTCATGTATGGTGTCAAGGAATACTACCACTGTACAGTGTATACAGTGTTCATGTATGGTGTCAAGGAACACTACCACTGTACAGTGTATACAGTGTTCCATGTATGGTGTCAAGGAACACTACCACTGTACAGTGTATACAGTGTTCAGTACTGGTGTCAAGGAACACTACCACTGTACAGTTGTATACAGTGTTCATGTATGGTGTCAAGGAACACTACCACTGTACAGTGTATACAGTGTTCATGTATGGTGTCAAGGAACACTACCACTGTAGAGTGTATACAGTGTTCATGTATGGTGTCAAGGAACACTACCACTGTACAGTGTATACAGTGTTCATGTATGGTGTCAAGGAACACTACCACTGTACAGTGTATACAGTGTTCATGTATGGTGTCAAGGAACACTACCACTGTACAGTGTATACAGTGTTCATGTATGGTGTCAAGGAACACTATCACTGTAGTGTATACAGTGTTCATGTATGGTGTCAAGGAACACTACCACTGTACAGTGTATACAATGTTTATGTATAGTGTCAAGGTACTACCACTGTACAGTGTATACAGTGTTCATGTATGGTGTCAAGGAACACTATCACTGTACAGTGTATACAGTGTTCATGTATGGTGTCAAGGAACACTACCACTGTACAGTGTATACAGGGTTCATGTATGGTGTCAAGGAACACTATCACTGTACAGTGTATACAGTGTTCATGTATGGTGTCAAGGAACACTACCACTGTACAAGTATAACAGTGTTCATGTATGGTGTCAAGGAACACTACACTGTACAGTGTATACAGTGTTCATGTATGTGTCATGGGAAAACACTACCACTGTACAGTGTATACAGTTGTTCATGTATGGTGTCAAGGAACACTATCACTGTACAGTGTATACAGTGTCATGTATGGTGTCAAGGAACACTACCACTGTACAGTGTATACAGTGTTCATGTATGTGTCAAGGAACACTACCACTGTACAGTGTATACAGTGTTCATGTATGGTGTCCAAGGAACACTACCACTGTACAGTGTATACAGTGTTCATGTATGGTGTCAAGGAACACTACCACTGACAGTGTATACAGTGTTCATGTATGGTGTCAAGGAACACTACCACTGTACAGTGTATACAGTGTTCATGTATGGTGTCAAGGAACACTATCACTGTACAGTGTATACAGTGTTCATGTATGGTGTCAAGGGAACACTATCACTGTACAGTGTATACAGTGTTCATGTATGGTGTCAAGGAACACTACCACTGTACAGTGTATACAGTGTTCATGTATGGTGTCAAGGAACACTACCACTGTACAGTGTAACAGTGTTCATGTATGGGTGTCAAGGAACACTATCACTGTACAGTGTATACAGTGTTCATGTATGTGTGTCAAGGAACACTACCACTGTACAGTGTATACAGTGTTCATGTATGGTGTCAAGGACACTACCACTGTACAGTGTATACAGTGTTCATGTATGGTGTCAAGGAACACTACCACTGTACAGTGTATACAGTGTTCATGTATGGTGTCAAGGAACACTACCACTGTACAGTGTATACAGTGTTCATGTATGGTGTCAAGGAACACTACCACTGTACAGTGTATACAGTGTTCATGTATGGTGTCAAGGAACACTATCACTGTACAGTGTATACAGTGTTCATGTATGGTGTCAAGGAACACTACCACTGTACAGTGTATACAGTGTTCATGTATGGTGTCAAGAACACTATCACTGTACAGTGTATACAGTGTTCATGTATGGTGTCAAGGAACACTACACTGTACAGTGTATACAGTGTTCATGTATGGTGTCAAGGAACACTATCACTGTACAGTGTATACAGTGTTCATGTATGGTGTCAAGGAACACTATCACTGTACAGTGTATACAGTGTTCATGTATGGTGTCAAGGAACACTATCACTGTACAGTGCATGATACGGGGGAATTAATATAATTCTTAGTAGGAAGAAGCAGTAGCCTGTGATAAACTTGTATCTGATTTCGAGAGTTCTTTTTCCTCCACATCCCAGCCAGAGACCAAGGTACCCTGGTCAACCAAGTTGTTTGTGTTAGCCATGCTTCAGTTCACATAGTCTCTTAACCTGACTGACTCTTCACTTGTATCAGGAAGCTGCGCAGCACCTGTGTACTCACCTATTTGTGGTTGCGTGTGTGTGTGTGTGTGTGTGTGTGTACTCACCTATTTGTGGTTGCGCGTGTGTGTGTGTGTGTGTGTGTACTCACCTATTTGTGGCTGCAGGGGTCGAGTCCTAGCTCCTGTGTGTGTGTGTGAGTGTGTATTCACCCAATTGTACTCACCAAATTGTGGTTACAGGGGTCGATACTCAGCTCCTGGCCCCGCCTCTTCACTGATCGCTACTAGGTCCTCTCTCTGCTTCCTGAGCTTTGTCATACCTCGCCTTAAAACTATGTATGGTTCCTGCCTCCACTACATCACTTGTTAGGCTATTCTACTTCATGACTACTCTATTACTGAAGAAATACTTCCTAACATCCCTGTGACTCGTCTGAGTCTTCAGCTTCCAACTGTGACCTCTTGTTTCTGTGTTCCATCTCTGGAACATCTTGTCTCTATCCACCTTATCTATTCCATGCGGAATTTTGCATGTCGTTATCATGTCTCCCCTGACCCTCCTGTCCTCCAGTGTCGTCAGTCCGATTTCCCTCAACCTTTCTTCGTAGGATATTCACCTTAGCTCCTGAACTAGACTTGTACTCACCTAGTTGTACTCACCTAGTTGAGGTTGCGGGGGTCGAGTCCGAGCTCCTGGCCCCGCCTCTTCACTGATCGCTACTAGGTCACTCTCCCTGAGCCGTGAGCTTTATCATACCTCTGCTTAAAGCTATGTATGGATCCTGCCTCCACTACATCGCTTCCCAAACTATTCCACTTGCTGGCTACTCTGTGGCTGAAGAAATACTTCCTAACATCCCTGTGATTCATCTGTGTCTTCAGCTTCCAACTGTGTCCCCTTGTTACTGTGTCCAATCTCTGGAACATCCTGTCTTTGTCCACCTTGTCAATTCCTCTCAGTATTTTTGTATGTCGTTTATTATGTCCCCCCTATCTCTCCTGTCCTCCAGTGTCGTCAGGTTGATTTCCCTTAACCTCTCCTCGTAGGACATACCTCTTAGCTCTGGACAGCCCTTGTTGAAAACCTTTGCACTTTCTCTAGTTTCTTCACGTGCTTGGCTAGGTGTGGGTTCCAAACTGGTGCCGCATACTCCTTTATGGGCCTAACGTACACGGTGTACTGGGTCCTGAATGATTCCTTATTAAGATGTCGGAATGCTGTTATGAGGTTTGCCAGGGGCCCAATGCTGCAGCAGTTATTCGGTTGATGTGCCTTCAGGAGATGTGCCTGGTGTTATACTCCCCCCAAGATTTTTTTTCCCTTTGAGTGATGTTTGTAGCCCTCTAAACCCCCTAGACTGTACTCCGTCTGCGGTCTTCTTTGCCCTTCCCCAATCCTCATGACTTTGCACTTGGTGGGATTGAACTCCAGGAGCCAGTTGCTGGACCAGGTCTGCAGCCTATCCAGATCCCTTTGTAGTTCTGCCTGGTCTTCGATCGACTGAACTCTTCTCATCAACTTCACGTCATCTGTATGTGTGTGTTGTGTTTTGGGGTGGGGTGTGTGTGTGTGTGTGTGTGTGTGTGTGGTGTGTGTGTGTGTGTGTGTGTGTGTATGTGTGTGGGGTGTGTGTGTGTGTGTGTGTGTGTGTGTCTGTGTGTGTGTGTGTGTGTGTGTGTGTACTCACCCAATTGTACTCACCTAATTGTGGTTGCAGGGGTCCCAGACTCAGCTCCTGGCCCCGCCTCTTCACTGATCGTTACTGGATCCTCTCTCTCTCTGCTTCCCGAACTTTGTCATACCTCTTCTTAAAACTATGTATGGTTCCTGCCTCCACTACTTCATTGCTAGGCTATTCCACTTGCTGACAACTCTATGGGCTGAAGAAATACTTCCTAAACGTCCCTGTGACTCGTCTGAGTCTTCAGCTTCCAGTTGTGACCCCTTGTCCCTGTGTCCCCTCTCTGGAACATCCTTTTCTCTGTCCACCTTGTCTATTCCCCGCAGTATCTTGTATGTCCCTTTCATGTCTCCCCTGACCCTTTTGTCCTCCATGTCGTCAGTCCGATTTCCCTTAACCTTTCCTCGTACGACATTCCCTTGAGCTCTGGGACTAGCCTTGTTGCAAACCTTTGTACTTTCTCTAACTTCTTGACGTGCTTGACCAGGTGTGGGTTCCAGACTGGTGCTGCATACTCCAGTATGGGCCTAACATACACAGTGTACAGTGTGTATGTGTATGTGTGTGTGTGTTGTGTGTGTGTGTGTGTGTGTGTGTGTGTGAGTGTGTGTGTTTTGTGTGTGTGTGTGTGTTGTGTGTACTCACCTATTTGTGGTTGCAGGGGTCGAGTCCTAGCGCCTGGCCCCGCCTCTTCACCGGTTGCTACTAGACCCTCTCTCTCCCCGCTCCATGAGCTTATCAAACCTCGTCTTAAAATGTGTATGGTTCCTGCCTCCACACGTATTTTCTAGGATTCCTGCTTAAAACTCTATGATAAAGAAATACTTCCTACTATTCTCTGATCATTTGTGTCTTCAATTTCCAAATTGTGGCCCCCTTGTTTCTGTGTCCCCCCCCTGGAACTCCGTATTTGCCCCTTGTCTTTCCACGCAGTATTTTATATGTCGTTATCTGTCTCCCTGACCCCCTTCCCCCAGTGTTCCCCGTTTTCCCCCTTAATCTTTCTTAAGGACTTTCCCTTTGCTCGGAAACCTCCCTTGTCGAAACCTTTGTACTTTCTCTAGTTTCTGACGTGTTTACAAGGCGGGCCAAACAGGTGTGCCCCCCCAGTATGGGCCTGACATAAACGGTGACAGTGTTTGAATGATTCCCTTTCTAAGGGATCGGGGAAAGTGTTCTAGGTTTGCCAGGGGCCCTATGCTGCGCGTTTATTGATTGATGTGTGCTTCGGGACATGCTCGGTGTTATCTCACCCCGATCTTTTTCCCTTTAGTGAGGTTTTCAGTCTTTGCCACCCGCCTATCTCTGTCTGTGGTCTTCTGTGCCTTCCCCCTTCTTCATGATTTGCTTTGGAGGATTAAATTCGAGAAGCATTTTCGGACCCGGTGTCCATCTGTCCAGGTCTTTTGAAGCCCGCCTGGCCTCATCGATTTAATTCAATCATTAAATTACATCTTGAAACAGGGACATTTGAGTTAACCCCCCGTCATGTCGTTAATATACCAAAATACATGGTCCCAGGACCGCCCCCCTTGGGACCCCGCTGTCACAGGGGCCACTGTGATCATCATTAGTAATGACTCGTTGTTGCCTCCCTGTAAGGGATTCTTTGACCATTGGTGCCCTTCCTGTTTATGCGTGATGCTCTGCTTTGCCTAAAACTTTGGGGGAGGAACTGTGTCAAAAGGCCCCTTTTTGGCCCAAGGAAGATGCAATCAACCCACCCATCTCTCTCGTGTCTTACTTCTGTTATTTTATCATAAACTCCAGAAGGTTTGTGACACAGGATTTGCCTTCCGTGAATCCGTGTGGTTGGCATTTATACTCTTGTTCCGTTCCAGGTGTCCCCCACTCTCCTCCTGATAATCTTCTCCATAATTTTGCATACTATACACGTCAAGGGACACAGGTCTATATTTTAGTGCCTCTTTTCTGTCTCCTTTTTTAAAAATGGGAACTACATTTGGCCGTTTCCATACCTCAGGTAGTTGCCCGTTTCCCGGATGTGTTGAAGATTGTGGTAAGTGGCACGCACAACACGTCTGCTCCCTCTCTAAGGACCACGGGGAGTTGTTGTTGGTCCATTGCCTTTGAGGTATCGATGTCCCTTAGAAAGTTTCTTCACCTCCTCATCTGTATGTATGTCGTCCAACACTTGTTGGTGTATTCCTTGCTGGTGTCCCCATCTAGTCTGTCCCCCAGAGTCCTTCCTGTCTCTACTGTAAAATACTTCCTTAAATCTCGTGTTGAGCTCCTCACATACCTCTTGATCGCTTCTTGTGAGTTCTCCACCCTGTGTGTGTGTTGTGTTTGTTGTGTGTATGTGTGTGTGTGTGTGTATGTGTGTGTGTGTGTGTGTGTGTGTTGTAGTGTTGTTGTGTATGTGTGTTGTATGTGTGTGTGTATGTGTGTGGTATGTGTGTGTGTGTGTGTGTGTGTGTGTGTGTGTGTGTGTGTGTGTTTTGTGTATGTGTGTGTATGTGTGTGTGTGTGTGTGTGTGTGTTTTGTGTGTGTTGTATGTGTGTGTGTGTGATGTGTGTTGTATGTGTGTGTATGTGTGTGTATGTGTGTGTGTTGTGTGTGTATGTGTGTGTGTGTGTGTAGTGTGTGTGTGTGTTTGTGTGTGTGTTTTGTGGTGTGTTTTTGTGTGTGTGTTTGTGTGTATTGTTGTATTTTGTTTTGTGTGTTGTATGTGTGTTTTGTGTTGGTGTGTATGTGCGTGTGTGGGGTGTGTGTTGTGTGTGTGTGTTGTTGTGTGTATGTGTGTGTTTGTGTGTGTGTTGTGTGTGTATGTGTGTGTATGTGTGTGTGCGGTGTGTAAAGTGTGTGTATTTTGTGTGTTGTGTGTGTGTGTGTGTGTGTGTGTGTGTGTATGTGTGTGTATGTGTTGTTTGTGTGTTGGGGTGTTGTGTTGTGTGTATGTGTGTGTATGTGTTGGTTTTTGTGTATGTGTGTGTGGTGTGTGTGTATGTGTTGTGTGTTGTGTGTGTATTTGTGTGTGTGTGTTTGTGTGTGTGTGTGTTGTGTGTGTATTTGTGTGTATGTTTGTGTTGTGTGTTGTATGTGTGTTTTATGTGGTGTGTTTGTGGTGTGTATGTGTGTGTTGTGTGTTGTGTTGTTTTTGTTGTGTTGGGGTTGTGTGTGTGTGTGTGTGTCGGTTGTGTGTGTGTGTGTGGGTGTGTGTTTTATTTTTAAAACTCAGGAACAAAATATTTAAAACAATTAATAATTAATGTTATTTGTTTATTAACAGGAACTAAACATTATGTTAAATACTTGAGACTAACTGATCTCTGAAACATGTATACAACAAGACAAGTTAAAATGTACATAAGACAGGACAAAATGTATACAACAGCCAAGGTAATGTATACCTGAGACAACGTATACACAAGACGAGCTAATGTATACATGAACCAAAGTAATACATACATGGAACAGGGTAATGTTTACAGGAAGCAAAGTGATTCTTACATGACACAGAATAATGTATACATGAACTTAAGTAATTTAAGCACAATACAAGCTAATGTATACGTGAACCAAATTTATACATAAGGCAAGCTAATGTATACCTGAACCAAAGTAAATTTATATACAAGGCCAGATAACATATACATGAACTAAAGTAATTTATACACGAGACAAGGTAATGTATAAATGTATACAACAAGACAAGTTAAAATATACATAGGACAGGACAAAATGTATACAACAGCCAAGGTAATGTATACCTGAGACAACGTATACACAAGACAAGCTAATGTATACATGAACTAAAGTATTCTACGTGAATTTATTTCTCATCATACAATGAATTCTCGCCATAATTAAAAAAAAATAATACATCATACATGGCTTTTGTTCTCAAAAAAAAAAAAAAAACCGGGAACATAGAGAAAATAGTTAGAAAGGACTTTACTTTTAAATGAGTTCTTGATAATTGATCAATTTTACCTATTCGGTTTTTGGAATTAAATTACGACAACTTACATTAAATTACATAAAGTAACTAAATTATCTAAAAATATTTTCCATAGATCAATTTATATACATGAAATATTTTCAACAATTGTAATTAAAGTACTATATTAAAGTGCTATTAAAGTGCTATATTAAAGTACTATATTAAAGTACTATATTAAAGTGCTATATTAAAGTACAATATTAAAGTGCTATATTAAAGTACAATATTAAAGTGCTATATTAAAGTACAATAAAAATCTATATTAAAGCAAAATTAAAGTCAAAAATTTTAAAGTCAATTTTAAAAAGTATTTTTTTTTAAAAAGTGCTATATTAAAGTACAATATTAAAGCTATATTAAAGTACAATTTTTAAAAATAAAAGTACAATTAAAGTGCTATAAAATTTTTAAAAAAAAAAAGTACAATTTTAAAAATACAAAAAAAAGTTTTTAAAAAAAAAAGTACAATATTAAAGCTATATTAAAGTCTATTTAAAAATCAATATTAAGTCTATATAAAGTACAAAAATTTTAAAGCTATATAAAGTCATATTAAAGTATATATTAAAAAGACTAAAAAAAGCAATTTTAAAAAGTCTATTTTAAAAGTACAATTTTTAAAAAAAAGGGCTTTTTAAAAGTACAATATTAAAGTCAATTTTAAAAGTACTATTAAAGTCTATTAAATTACTATTTTAAAAAATGCAAATAAAAAGTACAATTAAAGTACAATAAAAGACAATAAAAAATACAATATTAAATTTAAATATTAAGTACAATATTAAAGTACAATATTAAATGTATTTTAAAAAGACTATTTTAAAAATGCTATTTTAAAAGTCAATTTTAAATTAAAAGTACATATAAATACAATATTAAAGTCAATTAAAGACATATTAAAGTACATTTAAAGTCTATTTTAAAAAATTTTTAAAAAACTATTTAAAGTTATTTTTAAATTTTTTGTCTATATTAAATACTATATTAAAGTACATTTTTAAAGTACTATTAAAGTTATTTTAAAATACTATTTAAATGCTATATTAAAGTACTATATTAAAGTAAAAATTTTAAATACAATTTTAAATCAATTTTAATAATAAAAAATTATTAAAGAAAAATTAAAGTACAAATTTTAATGTATATTAAATAAAATTTTAAAAAGTTATTAAAGTCTATAAAAAGTACTTAAAAAGTCAAATTTTAAAGTAAAATATTAAATCTATTTTAAAGTCTTAAAAAGTACTATATTAAAGTCTATTTTAAAGTATTTTTTAAAGACAAAATTTTAAAAAGTACATAAAAAGTCTTATTAAAGTACATATTAAAAGTACTATATTAAAGTACTATAAAAATTAAAAAGTCATATTAAAGTTTATTAAAGTACTATATTAAAGTCAAAAATTAAAAGTACTTATTAAAGTATTATAAAGTATATATTAAAGTCTTATTAAAGTAATATTAAATCTTATTAAAGTATTATTAAATACTTATTAAAATTTTTGCTAATTAAAGTACTATTTAAAGTCTTATAAAGTACTATTTTAAAGTCTTATTAAATACTATATTAAATATTTAAAATAAAAAGTAAAATTTAAAATAAAAAAAACTTATAAAGGTATATTTTAAAAGTACTTATTAAAGTACTGTATTAAAGTACTATTTTAAAAGTACTTATTAAAGTCTTTTTAAAAGTACTATATTAAGTACTATATTAAAGTACTGTATTAAAGTACTATTTTAAAGTATAATTAAAGTACTGTATTAAAGACTTTTTAAAGTACTTTTAAAAGTCGTATTAAAGTACTGTTAAAAAATACTATTTTAAAAGTATGATTAAAGTACTATATTAAATACTATTTTAAAAGACTGTATTAAAGTACTGTTTTTAAAGTACTTATTAAAGTCTAATAAAGTACTTATTAAAGTATTTTTAAAAGTCTATATTAAAGTCTATATTAAAAGTCAAAATTTAAAGTACAATTTAAAAGTAATATTAAAGTACAAATTTAAAAGTATATATTAAAGTACATAAAAAAGTACTTATTAAAGTATTATTAAAGTACTATATTAAATACTTAAAAAGTACTTTTTAAAAGTACTATTTTAAGTAGTTTAAAGTACTATATTAAAGTACTAATTAAATCATTTTAAAAGTCAATTTTAAAAGTATTATATTAAAGTACATATTAAAGTCTATATTAAAGTACTATTTTAAAAAGTACTTATTAAAGTATTATTAAAGTATTATATTAAAAAAGTGCTATTTAAAAGACATATTAAAGTATATATTAAAGTGCTATTTTAAATTTTCTATTTAAAGTATGTTTTAAAAGTACTATTTTAAAGTACTGTTTAAAGTACTTATAAAGTATATATTAAATATTTTTTAAAAGTACTTATTAAAGTACTAAAAATTTAAAAGTCTGTTTAAAGTACTATTTTAAAGTACTATTTAAAGTACGTATTAAAGTATATATTAAAGAAAATTTTAAAATACAGGAATGACATTAATTCTTTGTACTAAAAAACGAAAAAATCTGAACATTAAATGTGGTTACATACATTCTTTATAGAAGACAGGTACAATGACGTTTATAGACATTACAGAAGAGTGTAAAATGTTTTGGGTCATTCATTATAGCAGTGAAACAATGACTTACTGCATTGTTACAGTGACATGCATAATGACGCTTATATATATGCTTAAATACAAGCCCAATACCTTTTTAAATTCATTATAGAACATTTTCGACATTCATTAAAAAGGGCAATGTACGATGTTTCTAGTACAATCATTATAAAGCAGTGTAGAATGATCATTTATTTTCATTACAAAAAACATGTACAATGTTTATTTACATATATTATAGAACAATGTACAATGACTATTTTCATTCATTATAACTAAAATGTACAAGGGCCTAATTACATTTCATAACAGTGGTACACTTAGTTTCATTCTTCATTATAACATACAATGTACAATGAAAAGTTAATGTATGTTTTTAGGGTTATTTTCTAAGGGTCCAGTTTTTTAAATACAATTTTTAAAAGAGCTTCATGTTACTGTTTTTAATTTTGGCGAACTTGTAAATCTTTTTACAGAAGACACTGTATAGTTCTTATTCCAGCATACAGCTTAAATTTGTTCCAACCGATTTTGCTGACTTTTTTTATTTAATTTTAGTAAGTTTCACTGTTAAAATGGTCACAAATCGTAATGACACATTGGCTTAAACCGGGAAGGAACTTGGACCCGCCTCGCAGGGTCAGTAGGCCCGTGCAGTGTTCCTTCTTTCTTATGTTCTTTGTTTTATTCAAGGCGGTAAATCATTTATATATACGAGGCTTTTCTAAAGGGGTGCCCCCGAGGTTACCTTTTTTTAGGTAAAAGGTTACGATTACGTTTTACAAAGAAACTCGATGAAACAAAATTACCGATAAAAGAGATTTTTTTTTTAATTCTTTTAAAAAACATTGCTATTTTGCCAGGGGGATTATATCATGATGCTTTAAGTATTTAGTTTGGGAAAAAGTAAAACTTTTTGAAATTTCTTTTATGTTTTGCCCCATGTCTTCACGGAGTGCGAAAAGCACCAGTATTTTCAAGATCGAGTTAGCATTCATCTTAAAACTAATGTGAATTAGACATGATATATTTCATCAATTAAATTTATCTGATTTAAAAAGGGTTTCAAATGCATTAATCTATACCAAACAAATAACCCTTTAATTACTCTAATTTTGATGTAAAATGGGATGGGGACAAATTTTTTAACCCGATTTTAATTCTTTGTATCCAGTGCTATGGGTTTAAACTTCCCGCAGAATAGAAAAAGAAAAAAAAATCCCAAGAGGAAAGATGCTTTCCTGGATCGACAAATAATGTTTCTGGAGGTAAAAGGGGTAAATGGATAGAAAGTGATACCCAAAAAAAGTGAGCCCCGGGTAACAAAACCCCATGAAAAATTTCCCTTTTATTATCACACATGAATATAACAGAAGAGATGTTAACCATTTTGGAACTGTTTTTAAAATGTAGAAAGATTCCAAAATCTAATGCGAAATTTGTGGCAGTCATCACCTCAGAAAAAATTTTTTGTCAGTTAGAATTGACTCAGTTTTAAATGGAAATTGGGGGAGAGGTCGAAAAAGGGGAAGTATGTGAATACCTTTCAAAAATTTTTGAGTCTTTTATAGTTTTTTTTAATAGTTTTTTTTGAATAAATTTGGGGGGTTGAAAAATTAAATAAAAATTAAAAAAATTTTTAGAAAAATTAAAAAAATAATGAATATTTTAATTGGGTTTGGGGAAGATTAAAAAATTGGTTGATGTTATATGCCCCCAAAACCCAAAAACCCCCCTTTTTCAAAAAATTTTTACAAGGGCTTAAAATAAATGGTTTAGGGAAAAATGCCCAATTTTTTCAAAAAATTTTTTTAAAGGAATTTAGATTGGGGGGAGATGGGGGGGAATGTAGTCAAGGTTTTTAATTTTTCCCTTACTTCCCCCCTGCTTAAAATGACCAAACCCCTTTACTCCCCTTAATGTTTTCCCCTTTCCATTTTTTTTTTGCCCCAAACCCCCCCAATAAACCGGGGTTAAAAAATTAGAAAATTCAAAGGTTTGCAACTTTATAAATAAAGGAGAAGTTTGAAAAGGGTTTGGGGAAAAAGAGAATGGAGGGGAAAAGGGTAGGGAAACATGTTACATACTACTCTAATCAATCAAGGCCGTGTTCCCGGGGGGAAAACCCGAAAAATCCTCCCAATTAAAATCGATAGTACAAATGTTTGGGGCCCTTTATACCCCTTTCAAAACAGTCGCACATTAAGGGAGGGGGAAATCAAGTTTAACAAGTTTTGTAACCAGGGGCAAAGGGAAAAACCTAATTGTTCATGAAAGGGGGGGGGGAACGACCCGAACCCTGAACAAATTTGGAAAACAAATTTAATGAACAAAAACCCAGAAAGACAGAAAAGAGACAAGACACAGAAAAAGAAGACACAGAAACGACCGAAGGAACCAGAAAAAAGCAACAGAATAGAAGCAGCCAGCACGAAAGCAGAAAGGAACCCCCGAAGCAAGAGCCCCGAAACAGCAAGAAGACGAAGGGAGAAGCCGACAGACACAGACAGACCAGACAGACACAGACAGACACACCCACCCACACACACACCCACACACCCACACACCCACACACACCCACACACCCACACACACCCACACAAACACACACACAAACACACACACAAACACACACAAACACAAACACACACACATGGTGGGTGCAGATGTGGGGGCACAAGGCTCCGAGAACCTTAGTGTTTTTAAGGAGTGCAGTAACCGCTAGCAGTAATCAGTGGTAGTGACAACGTCAGTGAACAATCCTACGAGTGATAACTAAAGTTATTAGTTAAAAAAAAGTCGAGAGGAAGCCTGAAATCATTAATATTTCAAAGTGCCAAACCGTTGTGGGTCTACTAGGCACTGTTGCCACACAGATTCAAACATACGAAGATCAAAGTGAGTGTGGAAGCGGGTGTTCAAGAATTACCAGCGTTTGGTTAACAAGTGAAATGTGGGGCACCATACAGTGAGAGTGAAAAAGTTAATAAGCAAAAGGAGAAAGGAAAAATAAAATATACAACAAAGGAAGGTGGCAGTAGTAGGTCTGCTGAAGCAGTGACGTCACAACAGCTGTATGCCATTATACATAAAGTGTAACACCGAATGTGAAGTGTTTTCTGTCATAAGTGAAAAGTGAAATCACTGAGGAACGTGGGATGCATGAGCATACATGGTTATAAACATCACGGGTGAAGGATTTACAAAATAGTGATAGAAGGCCTATGTATGATGACTACGTCATCAGCATCTGGCAACTTGTCATCACACAGCTGCCAGCGCAAGTATTCACCTGTTGAGGTTGCATGTTGCAGGGTTCTGAGTTCTGGTCTTGCATCACTGTTAGATACTGGTCACTCACTCCTGCAAGCTATTACAGAATTAGAGTAGAAATAGCATAGACAAGAGTGCAAGGAGTAAAGAGGTAGTGAGGGGTAATGTCAGACACTTAAGCTGAGACAAGATAATTTTGCAACCTAGCTACTTTCTGTATTTTATAAGTAGAATCGATAAGTGCTAGAAGTTTTGGTAAGCTTAAAATTACTGGTATTTACCAGTATTTATTAGCAGTATGAATACTTAGAAGTGGGGGCACACACACACACACACACACACACACACACACACACACACACACACACACACACACACACACACATACACATACACATACACATACACACACACACACACACACACACACACACACACACACACACACACACCTATTTCCATGATGATTTTCTCAATCTCCTGTTTTTCTTCCTGCCGTCTTTCAGTGTGTGTCCTTTCCTCTCTCTCCGGAAGCTCATGGATAAACACTGATTTTGCTCTTTCTTCCTCCCATTGCCTCACCCTCTGTGACTCTGGATCCTGCCTGTATGTGGTCATTTTCTCCCTTGATTTTTCCAGTGGCTCTTGATAGCATGGTTGTGCCTCAGCATTTGACCTATCACCCTCTCCATCTGCACCCAGCTGTTCTTCCCTTTCACTCCTTGGCCCTTCTTGGCAGGCTGATATGATCTTAGCATAATTCATATATCCTTCCTTCCTGTTCGGCCTCTAAGTTTCATATGCTATGTCTTCTCTTGTCACTGCCCCTGTAACTTGCTTAAGCCTATTTATCTCAACTTCTAGGACCCTTATCCTGGCTACTGCAGTTTCGAGTTGTGACTCCCACTTCTTTGTCTCCTACAACCTCTTTTCCAATTTCACAGAGAGCTCTTTCTCCATTTTTTTCAGAAAGCTCCCCTAATTTTCTCTCCCACTCTTGTTCCATCCTTTTCCACTGGATGGAAAAGGATGTGGAAGAAATATAGAAGGCAAAGGACCCAGGAGAATAAGGAGAGCAGTTGTAGAGCCAGAAACGAATATGAACAGATAAGAAGGGAGGCCCAAAGACAATATGAAAACGACATAGCAGCGAAAGCCAAATCTGACCCGAAACTGTTGTACAGCCACATCAGGAGGAAAACAAGTCAAGGACCAGGTAATCAGGCTAAGGAAGGAAGGAGGAGAGATAACAAGAAATGACCGTGATGTATGTGAGGAACTCAACAAGAGATTCAAAGAAGTGTTCACAGAGGAGACAGAAGGGGCTCCAGAAAGACGGAGAGGTGGGGCACACCACCAAGTGCTGAACACAGTGCACACAACTGAGGAAGAAGTGAAGAGGCTTCTGAGTGAGCTAGATACCTCAAAGGCAATGGGGCCAGAAAACATCTCCCCATGGGTCCTGAGAGAGGGAGCAGAGGTGCTATGTGTACCCCTAACAACAATATTCAATACATCTATCAAAACAGGGAGATTGCCCGAGGCATGGAAGACAGCAAATGTAGTCCCAATCTTTAAAAAAGGAGACAGACATGAGGCACTAAACTACAGACCAGTGTCACTGACATGTATAGCATGCAAAATCATGGAGGTTATCAGAAGAGTTGTGGAACACCTAGAAAGGAATGATCTCATCAACAGCAGCCAACATGGTTTCAGGGATGGGAAATCCTGTGTCACAAACTTACTGGAGTTCTATGACATGGTGACAGCAGTAAGACAAGAGAGAGAGGGGTGGGTTGATTGCATTTTCCTAGACTGCAGGAAGGCGTTTGACACAGTTCCACACCAGAGATTGGTGAAAAAACTGGAAGACCAAGCAGGGATAACAGGGAAGGCACTACAATGGATCAGGGAATTATTGTCAGGAAGACAGCAGCGAGTCATGGTACGTGGCGAGGTGTCAGAGTGGGCACCTGTGACCAGCGGGGTCCCACAGGGGTCAGTCCTAGGACCAGTGCTGTTTCTGGTATTTGTGAACGACATGACGGAAGGAATAGACTCTTGAGGTGTCCCTGTTTGCAGATGACGTGAAGTTGATGAGAAGAATTCACTCGTTTGAAGACCAGGCAGAACTACAAAGGGATCTGGACAGGCTGCAGACCTGGTCCAACAATTGGCTCCTAGAGTTCAATCCCACCAAGTGCAAAGTCATGAAGATTGGGGAAGGGCAAAGAAGACCGAAGACGGAGTACAGTCTAGGGGCCAGAGACTACAAACCTCACTCAAGGAAAAAGATCTTGGGGTGAGTATAACACCAGGCACATCTCCTGAAGCACACATCAACCAAATAATGGCTGCAGCACATGGGTGCCTAGCAAACCTCAGAACTAGGTGAGTACAACTAGGTGAGTACATGTACACACACACACACACACACACACACACACACACACACACACACACACACACACACACACACACACACACACACACACACACACAACACACAACACAAACACACACACACAGGATTACAAGCACTTGTAAGCTATAGTACACACGCAAACACACACACACAGGATTTCACACCTTCCTGTGAACTGACCATCTAAACCTCACTATATCTCTATCCCCTCTCTCTCTTCCATCTCCCCCCTCTTTCCCCCTTCTCCCCCTCCCTCACCCCCTCCCTCTCCCCCCTCCCTCTCACTCTCTTTGCTCTCTCTCTCTCACTCTCTCGCTCTCTCTCACTCTCCCTCACTCTCTCACTCTCTCTCACTCTCTCTCACTCTCTCGCTCTCGCTCTTCCCCATTTTCCCTTCTCACTCTCCCCCTCTCCTACCCTTCCCTTCTCTCCTTCCCCCCCCCTCTCTCTCTCTCTCTCTCTCACTCACTAAAAAAAATGGTGGGGGCTCATAGGAACCAGGGATCAGATGAAAATGGTTCTGGTAGGGAGGAGTGGATGGAGGAGCAGTGGAAAAGGATGGAACAAGTGTGGGAGAGAAAATTAGAAGAGCTTTCTGAAAAAATGGAGAAATAGCTCTGTGAAATTGGAAAAGAGGTTGGAGGAGACAAAGAATTGGGAGGCACAAGTCGAAACTGCAGTAGCCAGGATAAGGGTCCTAGAAGTTGAGATAAATAGGCTGAAGCAAGTTACAGGGGCAGTGACCAGAGAAGACACAGCATATGAAGCTGAGAGGCCGAACAGGAAGGAAGGAGATATGAATTATGCTAAGGTCATATCAGCCTGCCAAGAAGAGCCAAGGAGTGAAAGGGAAGAACAGCTGGGTGCACATGGAGAGAGTGATAGGTCGAATGCTGAGGCACAACCATGCTATCAAGAGCCACTGGAAAAATCAAGGGAGAAAATGACCATATACAGGCAGGATCCAGAGTCACAGAGGGTGAGGCAATGGGAGGAGGAAATGGCAAAATCAGTGTTTATCCATGAGCTTCAGGAGAGAGAGGAAAGGACACACACTGAAACGCGGCAGGAAGAAAGAAAGGAGATTGAGAAAATCATCACAGAAATAGGTGAAGAGATGGACGAGAGTGTAAATTTTCAGAGAATAGGGGGGTACTCCAAATGGAGAAACCGACCGATCAAGCTGATTCTCAGGACGGAAACACTGCGGGACAGGATCCTCCAAGAGAAACCATCATTGAAATACTCGGAAGAGTACAAGAGGGTGTTCCTAGATAGAGACAGAACACAAACAGAATGACAGCAGCTTTGGGAGAGGACAAACAACGAAAGGAACTAGGAAAGGAGACAAGGATGGAACCAGCAGAGGTCAGTCAGAGCAGCAAGGGCAAGCACACACACACAACTATTCTCAGAACCCCACAACCTATCACACCATCCCAACACACTACAATCCATACCCACAGCTTCCACCCAACACCGAGCTATAGAATCCCACAGGTCTCCCACCCTCACAGGCCCCCAAACCACAGTGTTGGAAAGGAAACTGAAGGTATGGTACTCAAACACTGATGGAATAACAAATAAGTGGGAGGAGTGGTACGAAAGAGTCAAAGAGGCATCACCGGACATCATAGCTCTCACAGAAACCAAGCTTACAGGTATGATAACAGATGCCATCTTTCCAATGGGATACCAAATCCTGAGGAAAGACAGAGGGAACAGGGGGGGTGGAGGAGTGGCATTGCTGATCAAAAATCAGCTGGAATTTTGATAAGCTGGAGAGAGGAGACAGTGGAGTAGAAAGTGATTACATAGCGGGAACGCTTCACTCTGGAGGTCCCAAGGTGGTAATAGCAGTGATATATAACCCACCACAGAACAGCAGGAGTGTGAGACCTCTACCCACTCTACCGGAGGTATCCCAGCGAGTGAGCACGTCTCCTGTATATCCCAGTGCTTAACAAAATAGGGAATAGCATATGAAGGTACAAATAAAAATGGGAACTATGGCTATAGTTTACTTAATAACATAAAAGGGCTAGAATACAACATATCCTGATGGAAATTTACACAATATAACAATTGACCTATGAGACTTATTACCAGGGGGAAGGGTAGATGTTATCAGTAACACGGGCTAGTACTCACTCTTAATTCACCGACCAGCTGACCCGCGATTCCCAATGCGTGGTCCACTACACACGCGGCTGTCCAGAGCTCTCGCTCGACGGACCTGTCACCAACAACCTCTTTGCCCCGCTCTTCCCTGGGCTTATATCGTAGTCAAAGTACCCCCTCCCCAATGGTGTATGTACCATGTGTTACGACCTGACGCTGAGCTCTGACACTGTTAAGAACAAAAGACCTCAGACGTGGGCGTGACTACCCGTCATTTGCTAAGGCAGGTGTGACCATATAATTAGGTCTCCCTAGAGACCTCACAAGCCCATCTGAACTGCATTTACATCCCCTTTCTCCCCAATTTAAAATATCTGAGAACTAGGACAATTGTCCCAAGTTATTAGACTATTTTAATCCTAACCCTTTTTTTCTATTACAATACAATAGCAAAAATATGAATTCAACAAAATCAGTGGGTTTTAAAATTAAATTCTAGCACAAAAAACGAATAACAATGACCGGGTTTGCAAAACTCCTTTATCCGTATGTCTCCTTAAAACTAAATACGGGCCCCAGTCCCTTCCTGTACTCAAATAGAAAAAAAACTAGCTCCTTAGTAAACCCCCCTAATTAACCTTTGGGGCCCAAACTCGAAAGGGTTTTTCCTGGCGTAGAAAACAGCCCCAGCGGGTATTATTCCTTAATTACTTGCAACTAAACCCAAATTACACGCCCACAATGTGCTTTTTCCTTGCCCCCTACCGTGCCCAATAGGGCAAGGCGGGAAATTTGGGCAACCAGGCCAATCATTTTTCCCATTTCTAGAAAAAAAGGGAAAAACTTCCCATCCCCCCACAAAAAGGGAATTTTCCTCTTCTGCCCGGCGACCCGGTTGGTTTTTTACATTTCTCCACCTGAAAAAAAAATACATCCTATCTCTACTGTAAATCCTCCAAAAGGAGCTAGTTTCACATAATAAAACAACACATTTTTGTCCCAACGCTCATCCAAAACCCCTCCCCAGTAGAGATAAAAAAACAAATCCCAAAAAAAACCCACTTTTCCCCAAGCTTCACTGGCTAGAAAAAATGACCACATTTGGGGCTTGATTTGGGGCCCCATCTATTGACCAGGAAAAAGCTCTCAAAACAAATTTGGGCGAAATATAAGGGGGCCGACGGGAGGAAAAGGGGCCCAGCAGTATCTTGTATCCCCCTCCTCCAGGCGTCTATTTGTTCTACTAGAAGGGGGGTTTTTAAGCCAGAGCTTCTCCGACCCAAGCACTTCCTAAAGGGCCCCATGCTCATTGTGGGACTTCTTGGGTTTGGGGAACGCTAAATCCCGGGCCCTTCTTTTGAAAGCACAGCATCGGGAATTTTTCCACGACTCGCCAAGCAGCTTATCTTCACCACAAAACAATACTCCTCATGCACCAAGGCCCCCCCTTTTCATCCGTCCAGCCCACCCGTAATTTCCCAAACCCTTGAAAGTGGTGGCACGGGGGCCTGGCTACCCCCCTTTTCCCAATTCCCCCAGGTCTAAAAAATTAGCCCTTTTGCGGACCCAAATGATTTCTTCCCACTTCTGCGTCCCCCAAATCACTCCAGGCCAAATAGATTCCTGGATTTCTCCTTGTAAAATCCTGGCAACATCTCCACCTCCTTTTAATAATAGTAGACGGCACAATTGTTCTACAGGTGCGGGGGGCTTATTGTTGGTGGGCGGGTTTCTCTAGAGTTTTTGACCCGGGACCTGGGGCGAGGCGAGTGGTCAGCTCCTTCCCTCAGGGTCCCATTTAACTTAAACACCCCCTCCCTCCAGCAAAATTTCCCTTACAAATTTCTTATACTTTCTGCCCTTGTTTTCATCCCAAACTTTTTTCCTCTCCCACTGATTAACCTATCTTCCTCATTACCTCGTCTTTTCCCAGCCTTTTAATCCACCACATTAACATTGGGAAAATTACAAATTTCCTCCTCAGCCCAAAGGCTTTAGTTTTTTACAAAAACAATCCTCTCCCCTTGGTCCTAAAAAACCCCTTTAACCTTCACATTTATTTTGTTCCCCCCTTTAACAAAAAAGAATTTCCGGTTGGACCTTTCCACCTTGGCCCGGGGGGACCACTCTGTTGGGGGGTTATTTTTCATTTTTTATAAAACCATTACTAGGTTACCTTCCTTTAATTTTTAAAGGTTTCCCATTTTGCCTGTCATGGGTATTTGGAGATTTTTTTCCTGTGCTTACCAGATGCCTGGGGGGGCAGTTCGCCAAGAGTTTTTCATTTTTGTTGGGGGAAACTTCTGAAGGATAGCCCCTCACCGTATCTGAAAACGGGTTTTTTTTTCCCCAAACCCTCCCTGAAAATGACAATCATGCCCTGTAAATAGGTTAATGGTTGGGGCCCCCTTTTGGGATTTGTGAATAGGGGTGTTTTAAAAGCAAATTGAACATATGGTATAAAATTTACCCCCCGGGTAATGGTTCTTTCTCTGAGAAAAAATGGCCAGTGAAATTTTTGACTACTTGGTTTTTTCCCCATTTTTTTAACCCTACCATTGCCTGTGGATGATAAGCTGTCGTGAATCCCTGTAAATTATTCTAAGGTGTTACAAACCCTCAAATACCTTCCCTTTTAAAATTTCCTAAACCCTTAAACTTTTACAAAATTCCCCTAGGGGGGCCCAAAAATATTGCTACAAAATCTATCAAGGAGCCCCTCTGCAACAGTCTGTGGGTCTTTTTAGGGATGGGTACAAGGGGTTGTATACCGTACAAAAGGGTCCACCACCCAAAAAGAACATCCCTATTGCCTGAAAAAACTATTATGTAAGTCAAAAGACTGCCCCAAAACCCGGCCCAAAACGGTTCCTTAAATCTGGGGAAAAGTTTGGGAAATTTCCACATTAACCTGAGGGTTCCCTTTTCCTTTGGCAATTACCACAACATTTTACAAAAGGGTTTAAACAAAATTTCAGGAGCCCCGGGAAAAGTAAAAACTTTTCTTTGGGCCCTCTTATAAGCCCTAAAAACACCTGGAGGGCCCCAGCCATTTTTGTTTGAGTGGGGCAAGCTTCAGGGGCGGCCTTCCTGGGGAAATTGGGTATTACTCCCTGCTGACTGAACATCTTTCAGTCCGTTTTTCCTATGTAGCACACCGTTTTTCATCTCAAATTTTCATCAATAGGGCGGCTTGGCTTGGGAAACGGGAGCTTCTCCCCTCCAAATCCCAAATTTTATCTCCTTCCATGTTCTTTTCCCTTTTTGGGTACTCTCAAATTTTTTCATTTTTCAATTCTAAAATTTTAAAACATCAACTTTTAAATTGCTGCTACATTTTTTTACCCCAATACGTCTGGTAAATGGTGTGAGCTCCGGGGTTTTAAAAAATTTTCGGGTTTCGAGTGTGCTGCCATTTTCAAAAACCAACTGGGACATCCAGGACAGCGATTTTTCTTTTTAAATTTGTGCACCAATGCCCTGTGATCTGTTTATTTTAAAATGGCGTGAAATACATACGGTTCAAATTTAATCTCACACTTTCTACCACGCCAAGGCTTCTTTAACATGATGGCAAAACCTGACTTCCGGCCCTTTTAATTTTTCTGCTAAAATACCTACTGGGTGTGGGTTTTTTTCCTTGTCTTTTTGCATTAGGAAACCCCCTTGCTGCAAATTTGTAAAAGCTTTCTGTATTTCTCAAACCCGGGAAAAAAAATCGGGGAACCCACTAATCCCGGGCCACTTGTAAGCCACCCTTTTTTTTTTTTCGGGGCCCCAAAACTAATTCTTCTTTCCATACAAACTTATTTTTCTTCTTGGGTTAGATCGTCAGTGGTCTGCAAACTCTGAAAAACCCCTTTTAATAGGGTCTTTAAAGAAATTCCTGTTTCCCCTAGGAACCTCCTGACTTCCCTTGCTGTTCTAGGTCTTGGTTTTTCAGATATTCCTTACCCCTTAAACGGGGTCGGGCCCAAATTTCCCTTCGGGCTTCCCTGAAAGCCAAAAAATTTTAAAAGCTAGTGGCTGCTATTAACATTTCTTTGATTCAACTTAAATCCTGTTTTATCCAGTTTTTTTAAAGGTTCCACAAGGTTGTCTCATGTTTGGAAATGCTGGGAGTAGATTTACCAATCATCAAGATATGCCAGTGAGGTCAAACCCAAACACGGGGTGGGGATGAAGTTTATAGCTTTTTTGGAACCCAAAGAGGGCGGGGTTTTTTAAAACCCCCTTTAGGGCATTCCCTTTTTAAAAAATTGGAAATAATCTGCCCCCATCTGAAAATTTCTGTCTTCTCTTTTATCTTCTTCTAAAAACGGGGATGGCCCAATAAGTTTGACTTAGCGTCCAAAGTCGAAAAAATTTTAGCTGTTCCAAATAAAATCAAAAAAATTTTCCCCTTAAATTTGGGGGCAAGGGATAACTATCAGCAATTTTAGTTCATTCCTTTCCTATAATCCACACAAAACCCGAAAAGGGTTTTTCGGGTTTTTCTTTCCCAAACCCTACAGGTGAGAGCCAGGGGTGATGAACTCGGTTCAATTACATCGTTCTGGAGCATGGTATTACATTCCTCCCTTTTCCTCTCTTACCCCTTTTCCCGGGGAGTCTCCATTGAGGGGTTTTGGGAAAGGTAAACTGTCCCCTGTGGGTAAGAAACTCAATCTGGGGCAGGAAGCCTATTTTCCCCTTAATCCATTGAAAACAATTTTGGGAAATTTTCCTTAAAGCATTTTTTATTATTTCCTTCCCCAAAAAAATTTTAAATGATTTAGTTTTTAATCTTTAAAAAGTCTTTTTCCCTTTTTTTCTTTTCGGGGGGGGAGCGGCAGGTTCACTCCCCTTTCTGGACTCTGGTTTTAAAAGTGCTCCACATTGTTGCCCCCGGGCCCGGGTATTTTTAAACCGGGTCGGGGTTAAAAAAATTTAAGTTTTGGGGGAAAAAATTTCTCAGTGTTTTTTAAACCCTTTCCCTACCATTCTTGAATTTAAACCGTTTTAAACTTGTCGATTTTTCACTGGTTTTAAAGATGTCTTTTCTCAGAAACTGGGCAAGATGATGAGGCACCCGGGAAAAGGATTCTAGCTTCCCCGCTAATTGTAAGAAAACTTCCGGGCTCGCCCTTTCCCCTTCCCCACTAAAATTTTAAATAAATTTGAATGGGTTTTTGGTTTCATACCTGGGTTTTATAATACATGAAAATGCATAATCTGGGGGTGCAGAGTTAAAATTAGGTAAAATGCAAAATTCAAAAATTTATTTTGAAAGGGGTTTTGAAAATTTTTTTACTCCCACTCATGAAGCTATTTTTGAGGGATGTTCTATGAAATTTATTGGGAAAAGGAAAAACCCATCCAGTATCAGCCGAATGGTTCCCCCTTTCCTTTTCCCAAAGGGCAAGAGGAAGTCAAACCTTCTGAGAAAAAACCATCCAAAAAGTAAGGCCCCCGGAAACCTTACTCCAAAACACTACTAAAAAAAGCGTGAACTTTATAACTTTCACCCCAGTTCAAAGTACAGGCCCCCTTTGTCCCCGACATTTAAAATATTCCATTTTTCAGCAAAATTTCTCTCTTAGCTTTGGTTATTTTACAAAACCCCCCCAGTATTCATCCCTCTGCTTAATTATTGGGCCCTGACTTTTCTTTTATCAATGAAAGCTACCAATTTTTTTTCCCTTTACCTTATTTTAATATAGGTAATTTTTTCCCTTTTGGTTTAACAAGGTTATCAGACCTATCCCTTTTTTTAAACCCTTTACCTTTTTCTTTCGTTTGGAACGAAAATAGGGCAGTTTGGCCCCAATATGGCCCAAACCCCCCCACTCCCAGCATTGATTAAATTCTCCGAGCATTCTGTTTAATTTTCGCCCCCCAAACCCCCTGTCCCGCGGTGCGGGGGAAAAAATGCTTCTTCCCCATTATTGGTTGTTTCCCCAAAAATGGTTTACTTCCCCGGGGTTTTTTCTCTCCTGGGCAACAATTCTATCTCCCCTTTTTGTTCCCCTACCCAATTCAGAATCGAGGACATGGGATATTTTAAAAAGTTCTTTTTGAAAAGGGTTTTTAATTTGCTAGTACCATAAAACTTAGTTCTCATCCCGACGGCAAACCCTTTACAAAAAATAAGCTCCAGCTGTTCTGCATTATATTTTAAAAATTCCCTTCACCCTCTTCCCCCCTGGACCCTACCAGACAACTGAAGTTTCCCTTTAAAAGGGTGTCCTTCCTTCAGTTGCAATTGTTCCAGGTATCGATGGATTTTTTTCAACTGAAAACTGCCGTCCCGGAACCTATATCTTATGCATCCTTGAAATTACTCCCGTTCTTTAAATTTTTTTAAAAATTTTGGGAACTAAAATATGGATGCTGTGTTTTCTACAATTGCCCTGAATCCCATGAAATTTTTTTTTTTTTATTTTTTTTTTTTTCAATAATTAAGCAAAAAGGCCCCCAATATTTTTTAAACCAAGCTTCTACTTTTATATTTCTTTTTTATGGGAATTTCCCCCGGCAAATCTTTACTTAAATTTTTGGGAAATTTTCTAAATATGGCCCCATCCAAAAAATTACTGTCCCCCCCACATAAGGGGTTCCCAAAACTACTTCTGGAGCGATGCCCCCGATTAAAAAACTTTTTTCTGAAGCATAGGGTTCGTTGGGGCGTTTGAGGGGTTGGTTTGGGAAGGTTGACCTGGGGAAAGGGTGGAGGGTCAGAAATTGGGGTTTGGGGCGGAAATCCCCGGTTTTAAATTTGATAAGGACCCAATTTGGGGAAATACTGAATGGTTCCCCCGCTGAAATTACACGTGTGGGGGTTTGGTTTTGTATTTCGGGGAAAGCATTTGGGGAGGTGAACACCTGACAAAAAGGGAGGGGGAAGCTATGGGTTTCTGAGGGGTTTTGGGATACTAAATAAATGTAAACCAAGGGGCAGAAGGGGAACCCCCCTAGGCAGCTACCCCCCGGGGCTTGGGGGGCAGGGCAACAATAGGGGGTTGAGGGTTACTCATAACTTAAACAATAAACTATGAAGACAGGGGTTAAGAAAAGGATACATAAAAATATCAGCATTAAATGGGTTATTTAAAAAAAAGGGGGTATGGGGTTTGGGAGCATCCCGGGTTGGGGTTTAAAATTGATACTCCCGGGCTAACAGTGGAGATGTTTTTAGATTCCACTGGGGCCATAGTATTGTGGTACTTCTGGGGGGCACCGGTTTGGGAAACCCATATTCGTTCCTGAGCCCTTGGGCCTGGGGGTGGTTTTCCCCGAAAAATTTTCCCCCGAAGTATTATTTATCACTAAAAACTCATTTTTTGTTTTTTTTATCCCTCACTAACATTAATCCCTGAATCTTTCTGTGGAACCATGTTGCAGGGCCCTTTACTTGAGCCCGGTTTCGAGATCACTAAACCCTTGACTTTTGCCCCCTGCCATTTGTTTTACGAGGGAAATTCACCTGTAAACCTACTGGATCGTTGATTTTCACTATCTAACGTCTTGCTCCCCAAATTATAAATTTTGGGCATCACCCACCTGACAAAAAAAGAGTAGGGTTTTTCCCGTTTTTTTTCTTAAGGTTACGGTAAAAGTGAACGGTTTTTAAAAAAATGAAAAGGCGACACAAAGAAAAATTAAAATTTGGTTTTGATAGCAAAAACCACCCCGGGCCCAAAAACACGTGACCGGTTTAATAAAAAAGCTAAAAACCCCCTGCCACCCTTTGAGACCTCTACCCACTCTACCGGAGGTTTTCCCCCGCAGTGAGCAGTTCCTGTTAAAAACCCAGTGCTTAACAAAAAAGGGAATAAGCAATGAAGGTACAAATAAAAAAGGGAACTATGGGTAAAGTTTAAATTAAAAAACAAAAAAAGGGCTAGAAAAAACAACATACCTGAGGAAATTTTAAAAAATATAAAAATTGGGCCTATGAGGGCTTATTTCCAGGGGGGGAAGGGGATGTTATCATAAAAAGGCTAGTACTCACTCTTAATTCACCGACCAGGGTGACCCGCGATTCCCCCAAAGGTGGTCCACAAAACACGCCTGTCCAGAGCTCTCGCCTTTGACGGACCTGTCACCAACAACCCTTTGCCTTTGTCTTTTTTTGGGCTTATAACGTAGCAAAATACCCCCTCCCCCCCCCCAAAGGTGTATGTACCATTTTTACGACCTTACGCCGAGCTCTGACGCTGTTAAAAACAAAAGAACCCCCCCAATTTGGGGTGGGCTCCCGTCATTTGCTAAGGCAGGGTTTGACCCTAAAAATTGGGGTTCCCCAGAAAACCCACAAACCCATCTGAAAAGCATTTCCCGGGGGCCAAGGCAAGAGTACGACGAGAAGCAATAGAGCGGGTGGTTTTTCAACTGGCTGCAGGGGGCCAGAAAAGGGAATAAACATGCCCGGGGAAAGCTCCTGATCATGGGGCCTTTAAAAAAACAAGGGGATCGATTGGGAGAACTTGGAGCTGCCTGGGGGCCCAAAATACATGGAGGGCTAAAAAAGAAGGAGGTGGGGATTTGGAAAAATTCATGTACCAACTTTTAAGGGGGCACTACAAAGGAGAGGGGAAAGGGTGAACCAGCAAGGCTGGACTTGTTTCACCCTTTAGTAGTGCAGGTGTCGAGGACATAACATATGAAAGACCCCTTTGGGCCAGCGAACATTATTTGGGTTTTTAAACTTTGAATACAAAGTAGAGCTACAAGGGGGGGGAGAAGCAGGAAAAACCCTGACGAAAAGAAGCCAATCTACAAAAAAACTGGACTACATGGGAATGGGGGGGAAAATTTCCCGAATGGGGTTTAGGGGACAGAGAAATGGCAGGGGGAAGCCAGTTAAAAGAGATATGGAATAAAAGGTTTTAAAAAATATGCAAGGAAACTGAGGAAATTTTTTTAAACCCCAAAGGGGAAAAAAGAATAATAAAAAGCCAGGATGAGCCCTTGGTTTTGCCCAAAAGGTGCAGGGAGGCAAAAACCCAAAGGGTTAGTGTGATGCAGTTCAGATGGGCTTTTGAGGTTTTCTAGGGGGGACCTAAAAAAATATGGTTCCCCACCTCCTTAGCAAATGTCGGGTAAATCACCCCCCGTCTGAGGTCTTTTGTTTGACGGGGTCCCGACCTTGGCCCTCAGGTGTAACACGGGTACATACCCCCTTTGGGGGGGGGGGACATGACTACGATATAAAACCCAAAGGGAAAAGCGGAGCAAAAAGGTTGTTTTGGGACCCGGGGCCCCCCTCGACGGAAACTCTGGGGCAGGCCCCCGGTTTTTGGGAGTGGCCACGCATTTGGGAACCCCGGGTCGCTGGTGGTGGGAAATTTAAAATTTAGTATAGCCGTGTTACTGTAACATCTACCCTTCCCCCTGGTAAAAAAGTCTCATAGGGAAAATTTTTTATTTTTGAAAAATTTCCATCAGGATTGTTTATTTAGCCCTTTTTTGTTTTTAAGTAAACTATACCATAGTTCCCTTTTTTTATTTGTACCTTTAATAGTAAACCCATTTTGTTAACACTGGGGTAAACCGGGGTGGCTCACTCGCCCGGGGGTACCTTGGGGAGTGGGGAGGGGTCTCACAAGGTTTGGGAGAGGTTAGGGGTTTTTTTCAATTAAAAAGGGCTCCCCCAAAAGGGTTTTTCGACTGGTGGTTTTTGCTATCAAAACCAAATTTTTAATTTTTTGTGTCGCCCATCATTTGTTTTACCCCTTCACTGTGACCCTAACCTTAAGAAAAAACCAGGAAAAAATCCTACTCTTTGTTTGTCAGGGGGGGTGATGACCAAAAAATTTAATTTTCGTAGGGAAGAGTTAAATAGTGCAATAGGGCGATCCAGTGGGTACGGTTTAAGTTCCCCGTGAACAGAATGGCAGAGGCTAACGTCCAAAGTTAGTGATTTTCGCCCAGCTCAAGGAAGGGTCAGCAACATGGTTTTCCCCAGCAAGATTCAGGTGATTTTTTAGTGAGGGTTTTAAAAAAATCAAGAAAAAAGGGGGAAAAAATTTCAGTGATAAAAAAATTTCTTTAGGGGTACATAAGTCAGGGGCAAACCATCCCCATTCCCAAGGGCCCGGAAGAATATAGGGTTCCCCGGTACCCCCCGTTTGACCACCCAAACTATGGCCCCAGTGGGATCTAATACATCTTTCCACTGCCCGTTAAACCCGGGAGTATCAAAATTTACCCCAAACCCCGGGGTGCTATAACCCCATACCTCCCTATTTTAATAAAACCCCTTAATGCTGACTATAGTATGTATCCCTTTTCTTAACCTGTGCTTCATAGGTTTTTTGTCAAAATTATGAGTAACCCTCAATCCCTATTGGGTTTTTTCCGCTTTCCCCCAATTCCCCGGGGGAGCGCCTCTAAGGTTTCCCCCTTTTGGCCCCGGTTCTACAGTTCAGTATACCTAACCCCTCAAAAAACCCTACTTCCCCTGCTGTTTTCAGGTTAAACACCCGCCCAATGCTGTTCCGTAAATACTAACCAAACACCCACACGTGTAACTACAGCTGGGGAACCATTCAGTATTTCCCCGAATGGGTCCTTATCTAATATACCGGGACTCCCGACCCAACCCCAACTTCTGAGCCTCCAGCCTTCCCAGGTCAATCCTTCCCTAACTAAGCCACTCAACGTCCCAACGAACCCTATGCTTCAGCAAAAGATTTTATTTGGGGCATCAGCTCCAGATAGTAGTGTTGGAACCTCTATGTGTGGGACAGTAATTGTTGATAGGCCATATTTAGAAGATTTGCCGAGGAATCCCATCGAAAGAAATATCAAAGTAGAAGCTTGGATTAAAAATATTGAGGCCATTTTGCTTAATATATCTGATGAAAAAATGAAAGTTTCACTGGGATTCAGGGCAATTGTAGATAACACAGCATCCATATTTAGTCTCCCACAATTTATTAACGTAAAGAACTGGAGTAATTTCAAGGATGCTATAAGATATAGGTTCCAGACGGCAGTATCAGTTGAAAATATCCATCGATACCTAGAACAAGTGCAACTGAAGGAGGGACACACTCTAAGGGACTTCAGTTGTCTGGTATGGTCCAGGGTGGAAGATGTGAACGGAACTTTAAAATATAATGCAGAACAGCTGAGCTTTATAAAAAGCAGGTATTTGTGAAGGTTGCCAGTCTGGATGAGAACTAGAGTTGCTATGGTACTAGCGATTAAAACCTTCGAAGAACTAGTTCAATATGCCATGTCTCTCGAGTCCGAATTTATGGTAGAGACAGAAAGGGAGATAGAATTGTTGCCTCAGAGAGAGTAACACCTGAGTCACCATATGTGGCGACAACCAATAATGAGAAGAAGTATATACCCCCGCACCGCAGACAGGCGGTGGTGGGCATAATAAACAGAATGCTCGGAGAACTAATCATGCTGGGAGTGTGGCGGGATTGGTCATATTAGGGCCAACTGCCCTAATTTTCGTTCCTAACGAAAGAAGAAGGTACAAGGTTAAGAAAGATAGGTCTGAATAACTTGTTACCAAAGTATGAAAGACCTATGATTAAAAATAAGAGTAAATGGAAAAAAATGGTAGCTTTCATTGATACAGCAAGTCAGGTGTCAATAATAAGCGAGATGTATGTAATAACTGGAGGGTTGTAAAAATAAGCAAAGCTAAGAGAGATATTACTGCTGTAAATGGTAATGATATTAATGTCGAGGACAAACGGACCTGTACTTTGAACTGGTGAAAGTTATAAAGTTCACGCTTGTTTAGTAGTGTCTGGAGTAAGTTTCCAGGGTACTTACTCTTAGGTATGGATTTTCTCAGAAGGTTTTGACTTCCTCTGTCGTATGGCAAAGGAAGGGGAACCAGTCGGCAGATACTGGATGAGGTTTCCTTTCCAATAAAATTCATAGAACATCCCTCAATAGTAGCTTCTATGAGTAGGAATAATAAATTATTCAAAACCCCATCTAAATCACTTTTGAAGCGCAGTTACCTAATTGAACTCTGCAGACGCAGATTATGCAGTTCATGTATATATAACCAGGTATGTCCAACTAATACATTCAAATTTGTTAAGGTTCAGTGGGAAGGAAGGTCGAGCCAGGAAGTATCTTACAATAGCGGGAAGCTAGAATCCTTCCTGGTGCCTCATCATCTAGCCCAGGTTTCTGAGAAAAGACATATCTTAATATCAGTGATAAATCTGACAAGTAAAGCGTTAAGATTCAAGAATGGTAGAAGGTTAACATCAGCTGAGATTATCCCAAAGACTTAATTTTTGAACCTGACTCGTTAAGCTACCTGCCGAGGTCAACAATGTGGAGCACTTAATACCAGAGTCCCAGAAAGGGTAGTGACACCTGCCGCTCCCACCCAGAACGAAAGTAAGAGGGAAAAGACATTTAATGATGTAAATCTAAATCATTTAAAATGTTCTGAGAATGAAATAATAAAGAATGCTTCAAGGAACTTTCCAAAGTTGTTTTCAATGGATGAAGGAGATATAGGCTTCCTGCCCCAGATTGAGCATACTATACCTACAGGTGACATGTTTACCTGTCCAAACCCGTCAGTGGAGACTCCCAAAGAGGCTAAGAGAGTAATAATGGGAGGAATGTAATACCATGCTCCAGAACGATGTAATTGAACCGAGTTCATCACCGTGGCTCTCACCTGTAGTGTTGGTAAAGAAACCAGATAACTCTTATCGGTTCTGTGTGGATTATAGGAAAGTGAATGAACTAACAATAGCTGATAGTTATCCCTTGCCCCTAATCCAGGAAATTCTTGATTCATTTGGAACAGCTAAGTATTTTTCGACTTTGACGCTAAGTCAGCTTATTGGGCCATCCCCGTTTCAGAAGAAGATAGAGAGAAGACAGCATCTCAGATGGGGTCAGATTATACCAATTTAAACGAATGCCCTACGGGTTAAAAACCGCGCCCTCTAGCTTCCAAAGAGCTATAAACTTCATCCTCAGCCCTGTGTTGGGTAGACACTCACTGGCATATCTTGATGATGTGGTAGTCTACTCCCAGTCATTTCCAGAACATGTAGACAACCTTGTGGAGACACTAAAACTACTGGATAAAGCAGGATTTAAGTTGAATGCAAAGAAATGTATAATAGCAGCCACTAGCTTTAAATTTCTAGGCTTTCAGGTAAGCCCTGAAGGGATTCGCCCTGACTCTGATAAGTGTAAGGCAATATCTGAAATGCCAAGACCTAGAACAGCAAGGGAAGTCAGGAGGTTCCTAGGTGCAGCAGGATACTTTAGAAGACATATTAAGGGTTTTGCAGAGCTAGCAGCACCACTGACAGATCTAACTAAGAAGAAAGCTAAGTTTGTATGGAAAGAAGAACATGAATTGGCTCACGAAAAATTAAAGGCTGAGCTTAAAAGGGAGCTGGTATTAGTGGTTCCTGATTTTTCCAGAGAGTTTGAGATACATACAGACGCTTCAGCAGTTGCAATAGGAGGTTGCCTAATGCAAAGAGACAAGGAAAATAACCCACACCCAGTAGCGTATTTTAGCAGAAAGATTAAAGGACCGGAAGTCAGGTATGCCATCACTGATAAAGAAGCCTTGGCAGTGGTAGAAAGTGTGAGATACTTTGAACCGTATGTATTTCAGCGCCATTTTAAAATAATAACAGATCACAGGGCATTGGTGCACATATTTAAAAAGAAAACTCGCTGTCCTAGGATGTCTAGATGGGGTTACGAACTGTCAGCACACTCGTACCAGATTCTTTATAAACCAGGAGCCTCACACCATGTACCAAACGTATTGAGTAGGAATGTAGCAGCAATAAATGTTGATGTTAATATTGAGAATGTGAACAATGAAAAATTAAGAGAGTACCAACTGGAAGAGAACAGGTGGAAGGAGATAATTGAGTATTTGGAGGGAGAGAAGCTCCCGTGCCACAAGCCAAGCCGCCCTATTGATGAATTCGAGATGAAAGACGGTGTGCTACATAGGATTACGGAGCTGAACGATCGTTCAGTACAGCAGGTAGTAATACCCAATGTCCTCAGGAAGGCCGCTCTGAAGCTTGCACACTCATCCAAGATGGCTGGCCATCCAGGTGTTTTTAGGACTTATAAGAGGGCCAAAGAAATGTTCTACTTTCCTGGTCTCCTGAATTATGTAACCGAATATGTAAAATGTTGTGGTAATTGCCAAAGGAGGAAAGGTAACCCTCAGGTTAATGTGGAATTGCAAGCTTTTTCCCGAGATTAAGGAGCCGTTGGACCGGGTTGGTGCAGATCTTATTGACTTACATAATAGTTATTCAGGCAATAGGTATGTTCTTGTGCTGGTGGACCATCTGTCACGGTATACAACACTTGTACCCATCCCTAAGAAAGACCCACAGACTGTTGCAGAGGCGCTCCTTGATAGAGATTCGTAGCAATATTTGGACCTCCTAGAGAATTAGTAACAGATCAGGTTCAGAGTTTTAAAAGCAAGGTATTTGCAGAGGTTTGTAACACCTTAGAAATAATGACAGCATTCACGACAGCTTATCATCCACAGGCGAATGGTATGGTGGAGAGAACGAACCAAGTAGTCAAAAATACACTGGCCATTCTCTCAGAGAAAGAACCATTACAATGGGATAAATATATACCATATGTTCAATTTGCTTTAAACACCGCTATTCACAAATCAATAGGGACAACCATTATTCCTATTTACAGGGCATGGCTGTCATTTTGCAGCAGGCTTGGTGAACCAAGCAGTTGTCAGATACGGTGAGGACTATCCTTCAGAAGTCCTAACAAAAATGAGAACTGCTTGGCGAACTGCCGCCCAGGCATCTGGTAGAGCGCAGGAAAAATATGCTCACTACTATGACAGGGAAGTGAAGCCTCTTAAACTTAAGGAAGGTAACCTAGTAATGGTATATAAAGATGAAGTAACCCCTCAACAGAGTAGGTCCCTCGGTCCAAGGTGGAAAGATCCTTACCGCATCTTAGAGAAAATGGGACCAGTAAATGTGAAGTTAAAGGGTTGTTTGAGACCAGAGTGAGAGGATTGTTCATTGTAATAAACTAAAGCCATTCTGGTCTGAGGAGAAATAGTAATGCCTATGTTAATGTGTGGATGAAGGACTGTAAATGACGAGGTATATGAGGAAGATAGTTACATCAGCTGGTAAGGAAAATGTTGGTATGAATACAAGGTCAAGAATGTATAGACGAAATTTGTAAGGGAATTATTGCTGGAGGGAGGGAGTGTTGTGAGTAAATGGGACCCTGAGGGAAGGAGCTGACCACTCGCCTCGCCCTTAGGTCGGCTCAATACTCTAGAGACCTGCCCACCAACAATAAGCCCCAGTCACCTGTAGAGCAATACTGCTGTCTACTATTATTCACAGGAGATGTGGAGATGTTGCCAGGACCTGCCAAGGAGACTCCAGGAATCTATTTGGCCTGGAGTGATGGAGACGCCAAGAAGTCAGTTTGGGTCCAGCAAAAGGGCTATTATTAGACCTGGGAGACTTGAGGAAAAGCGGTAGCCAGCTCTCCTGCCACCACCATGCAAGAGGTGGAAGTTGACGGGTGAGGCTGGACGGATGAAGGGTGGCCTTGGTGCCTGAGGAGTATTGTCGTTGTGAAGATAAGCTGCTTGCTGAGTCGTGAAGTTCCCAGATGCTGTGCTTTCAACGAGAGGGACCCGCATGAGTGTTCCTAAATGCCAACGAAGTCCACACAATGAGACATGGCCCAATTTAGGAAGTGCTAGGGTCGGCCAGAAGCTCTGGCTAACCCCTCTTCTAGTAGAAGCAGTAGACAGATCTGGAGGTGAGATGACAAGAATACTGCAATGGCCCTATGTCCTCCTCCTTCGACCCCTTCATATTTCTGTCCAAGGATTTGTAGAGAGCTTCTCCATGGGTCAATAGCCTGGCCCCAAGTCAAGCCAACCGTGTCATTTACTACTAGCCAGTGAAGCTTGGGAAATGATGATTAGAGTGGTATTAGTATGGTATCTCTACTGCTAGGGGATGACCTATGTTATATCAGCTGTTGGGACAAATATGTGTTGTATATTATGTGAGCTAGCTCCTTGCCGGGAGGGATCACAGTAGAGATAGGATGTATTTTCTTTTCAGGTGGAGAACTGTAAACACCAATCGGCTCACCGTCAGAAGAGGATTCCTTTATGTGAGGGATGGGAGGTTTTCTTTTAGTTCCTAGAAATGGGATAATGATTGGTCCTGGTTGCGATTCCTGCCTTGTCATGAATGGTCACGGTAGGGTGCAAGGAAAATGCGACATTGTGGTCGTGTAATGGTTCAGTTGCAAGTACTTGAAGGAATAATACCTGCTGGAGCTGTTTTCTACGCCAGGAAAACCTTACGAGGTTTGGCTCAATGGTTAATTAGCGAGGGTGACTACAGGAGCTAGTTTATTTCTAGTAGAGTACAGGAAGGCACTGGAGCCCGATATTTAGTTTTAAGGAGACATGACGGATAAGGGGGTTTCGCACCAGAGTCATTGTTATTCGTTTCTTGTGCTAGAATTTGTTAAACCTACTGATCTGTGTGAATTCATATTATTTGCTATTGTATTGTAATAGAATAAAAGGGTTAGGATTAAAATAACTTAGGACAAATTGTCCTAGTTCTCAGATATTTTAAATTGGGGGAGAAAGGGGGATGTGATGCAGTTCAGATGGGCTTGTGAGGTCTCTAGGGAGACCTAATTATATGGTCACACCTGCCTTAGCAAATGTCGGGTAGTCACACCCACGTCTGAGGTCTTTTGTTCTTGACGGCGTCAGACCTCGGCATCAGGTCGTAACACATGGTACATACCCCTTTGGGGAGGGGGTACTATGACTACGATATAAGCCCAGGAAACAGTGGAGCAAAGAGGTTGTTGGTGACAGGCCTGTCGAGCGAGAGCTCTGGACAGCCGCGTGTGTAGTGGACCACGCATTGGGAATCTTGGGTCAGCTGGTCGGTGAATTAAGAGTACTAGTCCGTGTTACTGATAACATCTACCCTTCCCCCTGGTAATAAGTCTCATAGGTCAATTGTTATATTGTGTAAATTTCCATCAGGATATGTTGTATTCTAGCCCTTTTATGTTATTAAGTAAACTATAGCCATAGTTCCCATTTTTATTTTGTACCTTCATATGCTATTCCATATTCTGTTAAGCACTGGGATATACAGGAGACGTGCTCACTCGCTGGGATACCTCCGGTAGAGTGGGAAGAGGTCTCACACTAGGGAATGGAAGAAATATAGAAGGCAAAGGACACAGGAGAATAAGGAGAGCAGTTGTAGAGCCAGAAACGAATATTAACAGATAAGAAGGGAGGCCCAAAGACAATATGAAAACGACATAGCAGCGAAAGCCAAATCTGACCCTAAACTGTTATACAGCCACATCAGGAGGAAAGCAACAGACAAGGTCCAGGTAATCAGGCTAAGGAAGGAAGGAGGAGAGACAACAAGAAATGACCGTGAAGTATGTGAGGAACTCAACAAGAGATTCAAAGAAGTGTTCACAGAGGAGACAGAAGGGGCTCCAGAAAGACGGAGAGGTGGGGCACACCACCAAGTGCTGGACACAGTTCACACAACCGAGGAAGAAGTGAAGAGGCTTCTGAGTGAGCTAGATACCTCAAAGGCAATGGGGCCAGATAACATCTCCTCATGGGTCCTGAGAGAGGGAGCAGAGGTGTTATGTGTACCCCTAACAACAATATTCAATACATCAAAACAGGGAGATTGCCTGAGGCATGGAAGACAGCAAATGTAGTCCCAATCTTTAAAAAAGGAGACAGGCATGAAGCACTAAACTACAGACCAGTGTCACTGACATGTATAGTATGCAAAATCATGGAGAAGGTTATCAGGAGAAGAGTGGTGGAACACCTAGAAAGGAAAGATCTCATCAACAGCAGCCAACATGGTTTCAGGGATGGGAAATCCTGTGTCACAAACCTACTGGAGTTCTATGACATGGTGACAGCAGTAAGACAAGAGAGAGAGGGGTGGGTGGATTGCATATTCTTGGACTGCAAGAAGGCGTTTGACACAGTTCCACACAAGAGATTGGTGCAAAAACTGGAGGACCAAGCAGGGATAACAGGGAAGGCACTACAATGGATCAGGGGATACGTGTCAGGAAGACAGCAACGAGTCAGGGTACGTGGCGAGGTGTCAGAGTGGGCACCTGTGACCAGCGGGGTCCCACAGGGGTCAGTCCTAGAATCAGTGCTGTTTCTGGTATTTGTGAACGACATGACGGAAGGAATAGACTCTTAGGTGTCCCTGTTTGCAGATGACGTGAAGTTGATGAGAAGAATTTACTCGATCGAAGACCAGGCAGAACTACAAAGGGAGCTGGACAGGCTGCAGACCTGGTCCAGCAATTGGCTCCTGGAGTTCAATCCCACCAAGTGCAAAGTCATGAAGATTGGGGAAGGGCAAAGAAGACCGCAGATGGAGTACAGTTTAGGGGGCCAGAAACACTACAGGCCTCACTCAAGGAAAAAGATCTTGGGGTGAGTATAACACCAGGCACATCTCCTGAAGCGCACATCAACCAAATAATGGCTGCAGCATATGGTCGCCTAGCAAACCTCAGAACAGCATTCCGACATCTTAAGAAGGAATCGTTCAGGACAGGTGGACAAAGACAGGATGTTCCACAGATTGGACACAGTAACAAGGGGACGCAGTTGGAAGTTGAAGACACAGATGAATCACAGGGATGTTAGGAAGTATTTCTTCAGCCACAGAGTAGTCAGTAAGTGGAATAGTTTGGGAAGTGATGTAGTGGAGGCAGGATCCATACATAGTTTTAAGCAGAGGTATGATAAAGCTCACGGTTCAGGGAGAGTGACCTAGTAGCGATCAGTGAAGAGGTGGGGCCAGGAGCTCGGACCACACACACACAACACACACACACACACACGGTTACTGGTTATGGGCGATTTCAATCACAGGGAAATTGATTGGGAAAACCTGAGCCACATGGGGGTCCCGAAACATGGAGAGCCAAGATGATGGATGTGGTACTGGAAAACCTTATGCATCAACATGTTAAGGACACTAACAGAGAGAGGATGAACCAGGGAGGATGAACCAGGAAGACTGGACCTTGTGTTCACCCTGAGCAGTTCAGACATTGAGGACATCACATATGAGAGCCCCCTATGAGCTAGTGACCACATGGTTCTGTGCTCTGAATACATATTAGAGTTACAAGTGGAGAGGGGTAACAGGAGTTGAATGGGAAAAGCCAGACTATAAACGGGGGGACTACATAGGATTGAGGAACTTCCTGCAAGAGATTCAGTGGAACAGAGAACTGGTAGGAAAGTCGGTAAACGAAATGATGGATTATGTTACAAAATGCAAGGAGGCAGAGGAAAGGTTTGTTTCCAAGGGCAACAGAAATAATGGGAAGACCAGAACAAGCCCCTGGTTTACCCGACGGTGTAAGGAGGCAAAAACTAAGTGCAATAGAGAATAGAAAAAGTACAGAAGGTGAAGAACACGGGAAAATAAGGAGATTAGTCGAAGAGCCAGGAACGAGTATGCACAGGTAACGAGGGAGGCCCAGCTACAGTCTGAAAATAACATAGCATCGAAAGTCAAGTCTGACCTGAAACTGCTGTACTGCCACATTAGGAGGAAGACAACAGTCAAAGACCAGGTGATCAGGCTGATGAAAGAAGGCGGGGAACTCGCAGGAAATGATCACGAAGTATGTGAGCTCAACATGAGACTTAAGGAAGTATTTACAGTAGAGACAGGAATGGCTCTGAGAAGACAACACAGAGGGTAACACCAACAGGAAATATACCAACAGGTGCTGGATGACAAAACAATGGAAGAGAAGGTGCACAATGTGATGTATTTCAACTATGCTTGGTAGGTCTCTAAGGGAGACCTAATTTAACCAATTATATGGTCACACCTTGCCTTAGCAAATGAATGTCAGACATGCCTTTCAGCTTAAGTCTGAGGTCTTTTGTTTTTGACGGTGTCAGACCTCGGCATCAGGTTGTAACATGTGGTCTATGCCTTATGGGGAACAGGGTGCTTAGAGGACCATATAAGCCAGGGAACAGCTGAGCAAGGAGGTTGTTGGAGACAGGTCTGGTGAGCGAGAGCTCTGGACAGCCACGTGTGTAGTGGACCACGCATTGGGAACCTCGGGTCAGCTGGTCGGTGAATTAAGAGTGAATACTAGTCTGTGTTACTGATAACATCTACCCTTCCCTCTGGTAATAAGTCTCATAGGTCAATTATCTTGCGTAAATTTCCATCAGGATATGTCGTATTCTAGCCTTTTTCATGATATTAAGTAAACTATAGCCATAGTTCTCATTTTTATTTGCACCTTCATATGCTATTTCATATTCTGTTAAGCACTGGGATAACACAGGAGACGTACTCCCTTGCTGGGATACCTCAGGCAGAGTGAGTAAAGGTCTCACATGGTGGCAGTGGTTTAGCGTTTATCATTAAATGTGACTCACGAGCTTACGACTGGCTGGTTGTGGCTATCAAAACCAAACTACCAAATATTAATTTCTTAGTGTCGCCCTAATCATTTGTTTTACTGTTTAACTGTGGCTGTAACCTTGAGAATAGACCAGGACAACCCTACCCTTATGTTTGTCAGGTTGAGTGATGCTTTGAGTGATGCTTTACTCAGTGGGTAATGACAAAATATAAATCGCATAGCAAGACATCAAATAGTGCAATCAGACGATCAAGTAGGATACAGGTGAAGTTCCTAGTGAACAGGATGGCAGAGGCTATCTTCAATGGTAGTGGTCTCACACCAGGATCAAGTGAAGGGTCTAGCAATATGGTTCCAGAGCAGGATTCAGAGATTAATGTTAGTGAGACACAGGCCTTGTGTATACATAATCAAGAAAAGGAGAATTCAGGGAAAGATATGTCAGACTCAGGAATAGAGTTTTCGGGGATAAATAATAATACCTCAGGAGTACAAATGTCAGGGACAAATCATCCCCAAGCCCAAGGCTCAGGAATGAATATAGGATCCACGGTGACCCCTCAGTAGTAGTAGTTATCAAAGCGGCTGTATGGTTTCCACGACAGAGCGGCTTCCTTTCATGAGCACCCCCCCATGCTCCGTGCCCCCCACCTGTGCCGCCTGCCCGCCCGTGCCTTCTGCAGCACATTCTGCAACGTCGTCCGGATCGCCCCCGCTCCCCGATTTTTTCCAATTTTTTTCAATTTTTTTTGAATTTCATTTTCTTGTGGTCTCCATCTCCTCGGATCAAGGTTTTGGGTTCCCCCTATGGGGGTAAGCATTCAAAATGGACTCCCCTATGGGGCATGGTACTTTCTCTTAATACAGGTCTAAACTAGTGTGACGTCACCCCACCTGTGTTTACTCAGCAGTCAGTGACGTCACGTGATGACCTCACAGGCAGAAACTTGTCGACCAAACATTAACTTAAAATGCAGGATAACACTAATACACAATATTTTCGTTTATTTATTTATTATACAACCAATACATTTTATTTTATATACATTTCTGGTAATACAACATGGGAATCACTCCATTCTCCTACGTTTAGATGATGGAATATCAGGGTGCCCATAAGCCAAGGATTCTTTAGTATTCAAATGATAACTTATCATCAAAGGCTGACAAGCCTCTCTTGTTAATTCTTACTGTACATATTTCACCTTTTACATTACTTATAGACTTACATGTGAATAATTCCCTATCTACATTTGTTAAAACATTCTTGTATCTTGCATGAGTTAATAATGGCATAAAATGTGAAGGGATACTCTTGACTCTGCTGACAATAGTTGATCTTCCAGCAATCTTTACAGAATACATTTTAGCTTTCAGTGCTATCAACTCACTAATATGTATATCACACATTTCAGATTTCAATAATCCCAGTTCACCTTTTCTACTATTATCATATAAGGGATGATCAGGACTGAAATTTGAAAAATCCATATATCCTAACAAAGGTTCACTTTTTAACTCAGTGATACAAATCTTACATTTCAAGCTAAAAATATACAGTCAGTATCGGTATAAAGAAGTCTTACATCATCACCTAATGTGTTTTAAAACTTTAATACCAAAAATGATCAATTTTCTTTTTAGCAATCTCAAGAATTTGAAAACCGAGATAAAGTGGGTTTTTTAACTTCTAATTTCTCTTTGTTGAATGTACAAATCACTCTGTCTTGATTCTAAATGTGTATTTTTTTAAGAAAGGATCTTTACTCGCTCTAACAAATGCTTTCTCATTCTTGATATATCTAAGATTCAGCATACTTTGTGATATTCAACAATGATTTCCCATATATGGCATTATTAGTTAATTTGAAAGCTTTTGACTTGATAGGACATTGTGTGGCTGTTCTCTGTGCAATATTAGTTGTTATGAAAGGTTCTAAAAATTTTGACTGAGTATATTCATATATGGCATGAACCTTTTCCACCTCTAACCCAAGTCCCATTAATAATTGTAACAAATCTAGACTGATCAAATAATTTTTCTGTGGTAGATGACTGGCCACTAATTTCGCATTAGATTTGGGGATCTTTCTACCTTCATTTTTCAATATAGATTTGCAATAAGGAGATAACATCTCTTCTGATATATTCATGTGTGATAATATCAAAGGAAGTTCATCAGTACGTCTAGCTACCTCAGGGGTCACGTACTTGGTATCACATTCTATCCAATAACCTTTTTGACCCTCACACGATACATTACTTAATCCCACATCGAGGAAAGCAATCTTCTCCTCATTCGATATGTTTCTTATACATTCTGTGGAAGAGCTTCAACCATCGCACTAGCATACAAAGAATTAAAATCTAGATATAAAATATGGATGCCCATTCCACTCTCAACATCAAAATTGGGATTAATTAAGGGATTATCTGCTTTACTATATTGATTAATTGCACACGTAAACCCCCTCTGAGATTCCTTTTAATCAACTCGTGGGAATATATCGTATCTAATTTTACATTCGTTTTCAAGAGGAATGCATCCCAACTGAATGAAGGTAAACTTATATAATTACTAACATCTAGCTTATAAATATCTTTGAGTGTTTTACACCACTCCATGAAGAAATCGACTAACAATCCAACATCTGTCTTGAGATATAACATCAAATAATCTCCTAAAGTCTTACATTTGCCCAAGTCAAACACTTTCAAAGCATGATCATAATCTTCCTGACTAATAGCGCTATTTCTCAAAGAACTAAAAAAATGTTCTTTACTCGGTAATTTTGCTTCATCGAGTTTCTTTAAACTATCAATATAATCATAGCACAAAACTTTTTTTCCTTTACATAATAAAGGTAAGACATCCTGAGGCACATCTTTCAGAATAGCCTCTGTATATTTCAATGATTTACCTGCCTTGATATGCTGATCTGCTAAAGTGGAAAGAGATCCATTCAATAAAGACAGAGAATCTTGAAACCTAACCTGACCTATGTCTACTTTCAAGAATTTGAGTCCTTGATTCGAATGAAGTTCAATTTCATATTTATCAACCTGCAATTCCTTTAAAATTATTCCTAAATCATATGACATGTTATGACAAAAAAAGTAATAATTTCTCACTCTTATCTTTACATTGCAAATTACAACGAGCACAATAGGCACCAATATAATTATTGAATTTTAAAGTGTGGTCATGATGTTTGTTTGTCTTGGGCATTTTTGAAGATGTTACTACATAATTCACAAGTGATCTGAGAATCATATTTTCATTTATTTATTTATTATACAACCAATACACTTTATTTCATATACATTTCATATAAATCCAACAAAAAAAAATACAAATTAATTGAAAAAAGGTACAATTCATTGACTAAAATCAACAGAGTAATTCTTCTTCTCTTGAAGAAATTCTGTGCATTTTGTTCTGGATCTTCTTCGTCGTCATCTGATATATAATAAACTTCTGGGGAGGATGATGGTGAGGAAGCCGGTGGATAATTTATGGGGGAAGACGGGGAATCCTCAACAACACATGAACTAGGTTGGGAATTTGTCGTGAAATATTCCATCTCACTCCATACACATTTATCACAATAACAGCTACTGGCACATTCTCCTCTCATATTAATCTCTTCATTCACATTATTATTAGTGCTAGACGTAGCGGGAGCGATATCCACATGAGGGTGGGGAGAAGGCGCGATCTCATCGTTGGTAGGAGGGGCAGGAGCATCTCCATATGGGTGGGTAGGAGGCGGGGTGGGGGAGAGATGCACTACGTATGGTGGGGTGGATCTCGCTCCTAACAAACCCATCAACTCATGAAGTAGGTTGGGAATTGGTCGTGAAATATTCCATCTCACTCCAAAATAATTATTAGAAAAATTTAAAGGCAATCAACAGAAGAGTTTATTACAACAGTTTAAGAAAACACACATAGGTTGTATCAGTGAGATTTTCAAGAATTTGATCAAAAATGAAATACCATTAGACCCTAAAATATTTAAAAAGTACAAGAACGAGATTAGAGCATTAGCTTGTAAGAAAATTGGTTTTCAGCGTAAAAAGAAATATTTGCTGAGTATCAGAGGTGGAAATCTTCTTAGTATTATATTACCTCTAGCAGTAGATATTTCAAGATTGTTTAATAAATCATGAGAGAATTTTATCTTGTACCAACTTCAGTTATGAATCGGAAACCTCTCGAGATAGTAAAATCGGGAGGTGATGAGAATTTAGGAGGAGGTGGATGCTTGAAGTGTGCTGTTAAACGCAAGATTAAGCTCAGTCCTGTCAGGGAAGTCAACCCACCTGCACTCACCTCGGTGAAACCTCAGAAAACCCCAGATTTGTCAAGATTCATGCACATAAGAGTACGAGAAATGTAGAATATGTGAAATCAACGTTGGTATTATTGCAAAGAAATCCTTTGGTGAGTTGGGATGAGAATGGTGACCTTCTTACCCCCATTACTGGACGTAATATTATTGAAATATTAAACGTCTTATCAGAAAACAATGTGAAATCAGCGAGAAGAATCGATTCTGATTACTTAACAGAAATAAAGCATTTATTAAATATAACACAACAATCACTCCATACGAAAGCAAAAGACTTGGCAGGCGATACAACATATCCCCAGTGAAAAGTAGGGGCATCACTGGTTTACCTGGAGAGAGTTCCGGGGGTCAACGCGACCCGGTCTGTGACCAGGCCTCCTGGGGCCCAAGACTGTTCAACAGCCTCCCACCAGCAATAAGGGGCATTACGGGAAGACCCCTGGTTGTCTTCAAGAGGGAGCTGGACAGATACCTAAAGATGGTGCCGGATCAGCCGGGCTGTGGTTCGTACGTTGGATTACGTGCGGCCAGCAGTAACAGCCTCGTTGATCAGGCCCTGATCCACCGGGAGGCCTGATCGTGGACCGGGCCGCGGGGACGTTGATCCCCGGAATGCCCTCCAGGTAGACTCCAGGTAGGTACATTTTGATTTTGTGAGGAATACAAAAGTGAGAAGACAATTATTACATAAAGGAGGCGGTGTATGGAGAGAGGAATCATCGTGGACAGCATATTAGGTGAGTATATAAACTCTGTGATGATGCGTTTTTACTCAGTGTGTTATAAGAGTGTTGGAGATGGCTGAACGTCTTCTATACGTCTGTAGTGATTCCAGTCTTGATTTATTTCCCGCCAATACACCTTCAGCTTTGAAATTAAGACACATGTGCAACATCTGGGCATCTTTATTGTAGACGTTTCGCCATCCAGTGGCTTTATCAATACAAATTCCAGGACATAACTTGAAGACAGTAGGACTAGTTATATGCAAGCTATGTCCTAGAATTTGTATTAGTCCTACTGTCTTCAAGTTATGTCCTAGAATCTGTATTGATAAAGCCACTGGATGGCGAAACGTCTACAATAAAGATACCCAGATGTAACATGTGTCTTAATTTCATCTTGTCGGTATTATATACCATTCTTGCACACCTTAAGCTTTCATTAATAAATTATATGATCCCATTATATTAGATAATAAAATTGATTATGAGGTTGCTCTGAAAAAATAAATTTACACTAAGACACATTATATACCACAAAAGAATTTGAAGATATGTATTAAATATGAGAAATCTACATTAAATATCCATAAAATTGATATGAGCAAAATTATTGGAGGTGATATGACAAGGATTATAGAGGCAATAAATGAGGATATTAATGAAAATCTGCTAATAGCAGTTAAAAAGATAACGTGTATTATCATCCCAAAAAACTCAATTGTGTTCACATATCATCCAGGAATAAACAGAGTGGTTATTAACGTGAAAAAAAAAATGATACTACTTTCTGATATTACTAGCGGTTATGTGGGGTTGGAATTTGATAAAGAAGGAAGCGATATGTTAGGGTTCTCAGGTAATGAAATTTTGTATGTCTTTACCAATAAAAAAAAATTATTTTTAACGAGTCTGGTGTAAAGGCGGTAAACCCACCCGATCCTGAATCAGGTATTAATTATATGTTAATATATAGTGATTTGATTGATTCCATTAATTTTGGCGATCAGTTGGTATCTCTTTTGGGAGTAGTTGATATTAATACATTAAGATCTAATTATGATCCCACAATGTACAAACCACTTAATACCACAGAGTGAGTATTAAGCTCGCTGATCAGAAAGGAAGGTTAATTCAATATAATGACAAGTGTTCTACTGTATGTGTACTACATTTAAGACCTATAAAACGAGAGTGAATGATCAAGTTGAGTTAATATTGAACGAACCGTCAAGATGAGAACGAGTTTCTCCCCTCCTTCAGTGGAATCATTCCTGAAACTCTTTGATACTTCGAGGGTGAAAGGGGGAGGTTTAGATATCATATTATATAAAGCTAGAGGGAGGGGCGGAGGATTATTGTCATTTCTCGGTGGGATGGCCAGAAAAGCAATACCATTCTTATTGAATACCTTTGCTCCGGGAGTATTACAATACGGACGAAATGTGTTGAACGATGTTAATGATGGTATTGCATTGAAAAATTCAGCCATTCACCCATCAATGTAGAAACATTGATGGGTGTCGGACAAAAGTTATTATCCGGAGGAAGTAGAAAGATTGGTTTGAATCGATTGAAATTTAATAACAAAAGAAAGTGGAATATTTAATTAATTTTAGTTTATTGTTAACTTCCATATTGCTAGTATGTCGGGTGGTGCTCTATACGTTACACCAGGGGGGCTCAACGCCCCTGTTCCCAGTTATTCTCATTCCATAACTGATGGATTCCCAAAATTACCAGGACACGCCATTATTGAATCCTCGATAGCAGCTAGACGCACCTGTGAAGCATTACCAGTAAATCAGGGATCTGATAAATTTCTCGAATTTAGAATACAAAGTTCAGAAGGTCATTTTTTAGATTTAAAGAGTCGCGTTGGAAATGAACATAAATATAACAAACGAGGATGGGAGTGCATTGGGAGATGGAGATAAGGCGATATTTGTGAATTCTATAAGTCAGACAATATTCAAATCTATGTTTGTATCTCAATGAACAACTTATAGAATCGAATCCATTTTATTCATATGCGGGTTATATTAAACTGCTTAAGCATTTATCAACATCAAAATTAGATACATTGGGAAGAATAGCATTCTTTCGTAATAATGAGACAACAAATAGTGCTATTACAGCGGCTGATTTCAATGCTATTAAGAAAGACGAAGGTAAATTATCGAATGAAGTGAATACTTGTTTCCCTTTGATGCTGGATGTGAGTAGTTTTGACGAATATATCCTGGATAGTGTCGAATGTCGATTGAGACTTTAATTACATTCACCCACATGGGCAATTATGACTCCATTAACCGGAAAAACATATAAATATAATATTAATTCTATTATATTATGGCTCGATAAAGTTATTCCGTATACGAATGCATTAACTGCATTGAATTCAAGCATGGGGGTAAACCCGCAGGGGTGTGAATATCTATTCAAGAAGACATTATTTAAATCATATTCTGGCATCTAATCAAACAATTGATCGCAGATAATCCTTGGGGACAAGTCATACCCGATAAGATATTTATTATAATAGTTGATATGAAGACATATGATGGAGGATATAATTTTAATCCATTATATTTTCAACATGAAGATTTGAATCATTTCGGGGTTACAATTAATTCAGAAACGATTCTTAATATTGACTAAGTTTCCTACACACGCGAGTAGGTTATATTACGCTACCTTGAAATCTCTGGGTTTGGAGACTGATCATCTGATTACATATAAGAGTTTTCTCCAAGGCAGAACTATATTAGGTGTTGACCTGAGAAGTGAACAGGTTAAGAATGCTATATCTGTCCAGAAGAATGGTAATTTGAGAATAGATATGACATTTGGTAAACAGAAAGATGAGAATAGAATTTGTCTGATGTTTGGTGAAACTAATGTGATTTTAAATATAAATGAAAATAGAACAGTGATATTACATACACGAGTATAGAGCATGAATTGTGAAGAGATAAATATTGCCTTGAAACATCATACGGGAAGATACAGCCTCGTATTTGGGATGTTTTGCCGCAAATAATATAAATGAAGTTATTATGAGGATAAAAGATAAGCCGGTAATTTTCATCATTAATATATTGAACGATCAAGATGAAAATATGGCTCATTGGATTACTATATATGTGAACAAACACATTAAATCGGGATGGATTTAAAACATTATACAAATATATGAGAAAATTATATACAAGAGAAATTTCATGTACGGTATTAATCAGAGGATTCAACATGAAAAATCATTGTTGTGCGTCTTATATGCTATATATTTTGTGTATAAGTTAACAAATTATAGCGTAAAGAAAATTATACCATATTTATTTAAAGATTTTAGTTGAGATAAATTAAAGAATGATCAATTTATATTGAAATATGCATATGAGCATTTCAATATACCCTCATGTTCAAGTGTATTTGCTAATAATTCAACGTGGAATTATGAAAATCTGTGTAAAATATTGGAATTATCGTACGGTGGGTAGAGCCTGAGGCGTTTAGAGGCGGAGCAAAGGTAACAACTCTGGTATAAATGACCGTGCTGGGTCACTGTTTGGATCTACTGTAATTCAAGAACAAGTCGGGTCAAGGATGAATCCAATTCAGTGTTCCGTTGGAGGTGTCTACGAGGAGGTTAGACAGTATCCCTGTTTATGTTGGGTTAATCAGCATCCTCCTGTGGTAAATGGTAAGTGATTTTGTTGTAATAGTGAAAAAAATAATTTTTTTTTATTCTTTTACACATAAATGATTTTTAGAACTATGTATTAACCAGTAAAAAAACTTTTGTACATTAATGTATTTAAAGGTGCACCTTATTCTTCTAATCATGGAAAAAATTTTCTTTGTCAAATGTAAATATAATGTGGATGCTGGAACTTATTCGCGCAAATCAGATCCGGCAGGAGCAAATAATTTGCGAGTTGATGGGTTTGTTAGGAGCTAGATCCACCCCACCATACGTAGTGCATCTCTCCCCCACCCCGCCTCCTACCCACCCATATGGAGATGCTCCTGCCCCTCCTACCAACGATGAGATCGCGCCTTCTCCCCACCCTCATGTGGATATCGCTCCCGCTACGTCTAGCACTAATAATAATGTGAATGAAGAGATTAATATGAGAGGAGAATGTGCCAGTAGTTGTTATTGTGATAAATGTGTATGGAGTGAGATGGAATATTTCACGACAAATTCCCAACCTAGTTCATGTGTTGTTGAGGATTCCCCGTCTTCCCCCATAAATTATCCACCGGCTTCCTCACCATCATCCTCCCCAGAAGTTTATTATATATCAGCTGACGACGAAGAAGATCCAGAACAAAATGCACAGAATTTCTTCAAGAGAAGAAGAATTACTCTGTTGATTTTAGTCAATGAATTGTACCTTTTTTCAATTAATTTGTATTTTTTTTTGTTGGATTTATATGAAATGTATATGAAATAAAGTGTATTGGTTGTATAATAAATAAATAAATGAAAATATGATTCTCAGATCACTTGTGAATTATGTAGTAACATCTTCAAAAATGCCCAAGACAAACAAACATCATGACCACACTTTAAAATTCAATAATTATATTGGTGCCTATTGTGCTCGTTGTAATTTGCAATGTAAAGATAAGAGTGAGAAATTATTACTTTTTTTGTCATAACATGTCATATGATTTAGGAATAATTTTAAAGGAATTGCAGGTTGATAAATATAAAATTGAACTTCATTCGAAACAAGGACTCAAATTCTTGAAAGTAGACATAGGTCAGGTTAGGTTTCAAGATTCTCTGTCTTTATTGAATGGATCTCTTTCCACTTTAGCAGATCAGCATATCAAGGCAGGTAAATCATTGAAATATACAGAGGCTATTCTGAAAGATGTGCCTCGGGATGTCTTCCCTTTTTATTATGTAAAGGAAAAAAAGTTTTGTGCTATGATTATATTGATAGTTTAAAGAAACTCGATGAAGCAAAATTACCGAGTGAAGAACATTTTTTTAGTTCTTTGAGAAATAGCGCTATTAGTCAGGAAGATTATGATCATGATGCTTTGAAAGTGTTTGACTTGGGCAAATGTAAGACTTTAGGAGATTATCTGATGTTATATCTCAAGACAGATGTTGGATTGTTAGCCGATGTCTTCATGGAGTGGTGTAAAACACTCAAAGATATTTATAAGCTAGATGTTAGTAATTATATAAGTTTACCTTCATTCAATTGGGATGCATTCCTCTTGAAAACGAATGTAAAATTAGATACGATATATTCCCACGAGTTGATTAAAAGGAATCTGAGGGGGGTTTACGTGTGCAATTAATCAATATACTAAAGCAGATAATCCCTTAATTAATCCCAATTTTGATGTTGAGAGTGGAATGGGCATCCATATTTTATATCTAGATTTTAATTCTTTGTATGCTAGTGCGATGGTTGAAGCTCTTCCACAGAATGCTATAAGAAACATATCGAATGAGGAGAATATTGCTTTCCTCGATGTGGGATTAAGTAATGTATCGTGTGAGGGTCAAAAAGGTTATTGGATAGAATGTGATACCAAGTACGTGACCCCTGAGGTAGCTAGACGTACTGATGAACTTCCTTTGATATTATCACACATGAATATATCAGAAGAGATGTTATCTCCTTATTGCAAATCTACATTGAAAAATGAAGGTAGAAAGATCCCCAAATCTAATGCGAAATTAGTGGCCAGTCATCTACCCCAGAAAAATTATTTGATCAGTCTAGATTTGTTACAGTTATTAATGGAACTTGGGTTAGAGGTGGAAAAGGTTCATGCCATATATGAATATACTCAGTCAAAATTTTTAGAACCTTTCATAACAACTAATGTCGCACAGAGAACAGCCACACAATGTCCTATCAAGTCAAAAGCTTTCAAATTAACTAATAATGCCATATATGGGAAATCATTGTTGAATATCACAAAGTATGCTGAATCTTATAGATATATCAAGAATGAGAAAGCATTTGTTAGAGCGAGTAAAGATCCTTTCTTAAAAAATATCACACATTTGAATCAAGACAGAGTGATTTGTACATTCAACAAAGAGAAATTAGAAGTTAAACAACCACTTTATCTCGGTTTTCAAATTCTTGAGATTGCTAAAAAGAAATTGTATCATTTTTGGTATAAAGTTTTAAAACAACATTATGGTGATGATGTAAGACTTCTTTATACCGATACTGACTCGTATATTTTTAGCTTGAAATGTAAAGATTTGTATACCGAGTTAAAAAGTGAACCTTTGTTAGGATATATGGATTTTTCAAATTTCAGTCCTGATCATCCCTTATATGATAATAGTAGAAAAGGTGAGCTGGGGTTATTGAAATCTGAAATGTGTGATATACATATTAGTGAGTTGATAGCACTGAAAGCTAAAATGTATTCTGTAAAGATTGCTGGAAGATCAACTATTGTCAGCAGAGTCAAGAGTATCCCTTCACATTTTATGCCATTATTAACTCATGCAAGATACAAGAATGTTTTAACAAATGTAGATAGGGAATTATTCACATGTAAGTCTATAAGTAATGTAAAAGGTGAAATATGTACAGTAAGAATTAACAAGAGAGGCTTGTCAGCCTTTGATGATAAAAGGTATCATTTGAATACTAATAATCCTTGGCTTATGGGCACCCTGATATTCCATCATCTAAACGTAGGAGAATGGAGGGAGGGATCACCGTAGAGATAGGATGTATTTTCTTTTCAGGTGGAGAACTATAAACACCAATCGGCTCGCCGTCAGAACAGGATTCTTTTATGTGAGGGATGGGAGGTTTTCTTTTAGTTCCTAGAAATGGGATAATAAGGGGTCCTGGTTGCGATTCCTGCCTTGTCACGAATGGTCGCGGAAGAGTGCAAGAAAAATGCGACATTGTGGTCGCGTAATAGTTCAGTTGCAAGTACTTGAAGGAATAATACCCGCTGGAGCTGTTTTCTATGCCAGGAAAACCTTACGAGGTTTGGCTCAATGGTTAATTAGCGAGGGTGACTACAGGAGCTAGCTTATTTCTAGTACAGTACAGGAAGCACTGAAGCCCGATATTTACTTTTAAGGAGACATGACGGATAAGGAGGTTTTGCACCAGAGAGTCATTGTTATTCGTTTCTTGTGCTAGAATTTATTAAATCTACTGATCTGTGAGAGTTCATATTATTTGCTATTGTATTGTAATAGAATTAAAGGGTTAGGATTAAAATAGTCTCATAACTTAGAACAAATTGTCCTAGTTCTCGGATATTTTAAACTGGGGGAGAAAGGGGGATGTGATGCAGTTCAGATGGGCTTGTGAGGTCTCTAGGGAGACCTAATTATACGGTCACACCTGCCTTGGCAAATGTCGGGTAGTCACGCCCACGTCTGACAGTCTTTTGTTCTTGATGGTGTCAGACCTGGGCGTCAGGTAGTAACACGTGGTGCACACCCCATTGTGGAGGGGGTACTTTGACCACCATATAGGCCCAGGGAACAGCTGAGCAAGGAGGTTGTTGGTGACAGGTCCAGGGAGCGAGAGCTCTGGGCAGTCGCGCGTGTAGTGGACCACGCATTGAGAATCTCGGGTCAGCTGGTCGGTGAATTAAGAGCGAGTAATAGACCGTGTTACTGATAACATCTACCTTCCCCCTGGTAATAAGACTCATAAGTCAATTATTATATTACGTAAATTTCCATCAGGAAGTTGTATTCTAGCCCTTTTATGAACTATAGCCATAGTTCCCATTTTTATTTGTACCTCCATATGCTATTCCCTATTTTGTTAAGCACAGGAGACGTGTTCACTTGCTGGGATACCTCAGGCAGAGTGGGTAAAGGTCTCACAAGCACACGTCACTCAGATAACTGCTGCAGCATATGGGCACCTGGCAAACCTGAGAATAGCGTTCCAATACCTTAGTAAGGAATCGTTCAAGACACTGTACGCCAGGCCCACCTGGTCAAGTACGTCAAGAAATTAGAGAAAGTACAAAGGTTTGCAACAGGCCTAGTTCTGGAGCTCAGGGGAATGTCCTGCGATGAAAGGTTGAGGGAAATCGGACTGACGACACTGAGGACAGGAGGTTCAGGGGAGACATGATAACATACAAAATAATGCATGGAATAGACAAGGTGGACAGAAACAAGATGTTCCAGAGAGGGGACACGAGTCACAGGGTTGTTAGGAAGTACTTCTTAGTCACAGTTGTCAGGAAGTGGAATAGTCTAGCAAGTGACGTAGTGGAGGCAAGAACCATACATAACTAAGACGAGGTATGACAAAGCTCAGGAAGCAGAGAGAGGACCTAGTAGCGATCAGTGAAGAAGCGGGGACAGGAGCTGAGTATCGACCCCTGCAACCACAATTAGGTGAGTACAATTAGGTGAACACACACACACACACACACACACACACGTACACGTACACGTACATTTTCCCAACAAATACTTTCGAAGCATGATCATAATTCTGTGATAAATGGTTTAAAAAACCGTTACGTAGAGTCTCAATCTTCTAAAAATTCTCTATACTCGGTAATATTGTTTTATCGAATTTCTTTATACTGTCAATGTAATCGTAACCTTTACCTAATAAAGGTAACACATCGTGGGGCACATCTTTCAGAAAAGCCTCAGTATATATCAATGATTTACCCGCCTTCATATGCTGATGTGCTAAACTGGAAAGAGTTCCATTTGATATGTTGCGATTGTCAGGTAATAAAATTGTGAAAAGATTTGTAACGAGTCTTGTGTGAATGCAGAAAACTTACCCGATCCTGAATCAGGCATTAATTATGTTAATATATAGTTATTTAATTTTGGGGATCAACTGGTATCTCTTTTGGGAGTAGTTGATGTTAATACATTAAGAATTAATTGCGATCCCACAATGTACAAACCGTTCAAGAATATTATTCACAACTTCCATTTAGATGGATATGTTTACGCCTCATTATATGCCTCTATAATCTTTTGACTACTGCACACATGATGGATATGAGATTAATAATAAAGATATTAAACTCACTGTAGCGGATCATTAACAGTGAAACTTACACCAAATCAAATAAAAAAATCGGTTGGCAACTATGAAGTTGCATATGCAACTTCATAGTAACAATAACAATAAGCTCTTTGTATAAATTGTACCTTAAACTCTAGCCTTAGAAACACTAATCCTACAAACATACCTTATACTTATCTTAGAAACACCTTTGTATGTACATAGTAGCACTTGATAGGGAATACACATACTGTTCTATACTATACTGCCTCTTTACCACTGGTGAGAACTTTCAAGAACACTGAGGCTCTCTAGTGGTGAACACTTTCCGTAGACTACAGAGTAAACTAATTCTAAAGTAATCTAAAGTAAATCATCAGGTCTTCTCCATTCATTTGTTATGCTTACAACACTTTCCACTTTTCCCATAAACACCGAAAACTGTTTAAATATCTTTCATTTCATCTCTGAATGAATAACACAGTAAGACTAACATACCATGAGTAGCGTTCTTGAGCTATGAAGTCCAGATGAGACAAGCAGTTTGGAAAGGCCGTGAGTGATGTTTTACAGGGCATCACTGACCTATACTTCATATGTGCCACAACTCTTGTAAGACAGTCCATACAAGGAGTTTATTGGGTGGATATTGACAGTATTTCTCTATCATATAGACGATGGTTTGCTGCATCTGTCCTCTTTCTGAATGATATGATCCTGGTGGGATCCTGCAACTCAAGCACTGTTGAACATCCTCAGATGTGTATCCGTTCACCATCATGAAGGTGAAGGCCAGCTGAAACAAACATACTTGTAAACATATGCATCTCTGTAACACAGAAAATAACTTATTCCCTAACTTTATCATACCGGAAAAACAATGGTTTCAATTCACAGACTAACTGATATGAAAGAAAAAAAGTGTATAGGTAATATAAATTTAACATTTCAGATCATCAAGTCAGAAAAAAAAGCAAGAATAGAGGAGCACTGCAGTAAAATCACCGACCCACTCCACGAATATGACTCCAAAATACAACCTCCCACACACATACAATTTTGTTTACAGCAATGTCATATTAAAACACTACTTGAACAGCAGAGTATTCAAGAGGTTGTATTCTGGAGTCATATTCATGGAGTGGGTCGGTGACCTCATTGCAGTCTTCCTCTATTCTTGTTTTTTTGACTATGGTCTGAAATGCTAAATTTATATTACCTATACTCACGAAGCTGAAGATCAAGAAGACTGTTGGAGCGGCAGAAACAACGAAGAACCAGAAGACTACTGTGGAAATTTCCAACCCATTTTCGGTGCTACCCGACGAATGTGGGTTGTCTACTGGGAACGTCACATCGAACACCAAGGAAGCATTGGCGGACGAGAGTGAGTCAACATCCTTTGAAAACCCCACGAAGACCATCGAGAATGTCACGAGGAACTATGCCAGTGAAGGTAAGAACATTGTGTTAATTGGGAGACAGTCAGGTTAAGTTTACGCATAGTGCCTTTTGCCTTAGGGGCAAGAGGAGGCAGAGGGTGTATTTTCCTGGGGTTAGAATGGGGGATATTGCTGGCCGTCTAGACGATATCGAGAGACAATGATTTTGGCAGACGTAGGAGTGAAGACCTGGTTAGCAGGTATAGGACAGCAAGAGAAAATTAGGAAGGGTGGGAACCCTGTGATATGTGGCATTTTGCCCAGGAGAGGAATCGGAAATGAATGGTTATCCAGGGCAATTGGCATTAATTGCTGGCTGGACAAACACTAAGGAAAATGCAGTAACATTCATAGACAACTGGGACCTCTTCTATGGCAGAAATGACATGTATGCCAGGGATGGGGTTCACTTATTTAGGTTTGGGGTGGGAGCACTGGCCAACGAAGTGGAGGGAGTTGTTAGGTCTTTAAACTAGAAATAGATAGTGGTATGGGTTTTTGTGTGGAAAACCAGTGAATTCTGAGTGTAGTGATAGTGTGAGTTTTTAGGGAAACCAGTTATAGGCAGAATGAGGTAGAGTTATTGGTGAATATTGGAAAGCCAATGGCACTAGGTAACAGAGTAACAGGTACAGTGGTGGAACAGAAATCAGCAGGAAGAGAAAAGGGAAGAGAGGTTTTCTGAAAATATATTATACTAATAGTCGTAGTGCGAGAAACAAGATGTACGAACTGAGATTAGTTGTAAGTGCGGGTAACATTGATATTTTTGCCATAACTGAAACGTGGTTTAATATGAAAAATAGGGACATGCCTGCTGAATGTCCCATTCAGGATTTTAAACTGCTCCAAGTAGATAGAAATATTGGAAAGGGGGGTGGGGTGGCACTTTATGTCCAGATCGTTTAAACTGTTCCATAAAAAAAACAATGGTTATAAATGACCATGATTTTTAAAGGGGTGGACCGGTAAGCCAGCGGAAGGCCTCGGTCAGATGACCAAAAGCTCCAAAGGCGGGTCATCATCTGACTAAGACCCGCGTCAGGAAACATTTGTCCTGTTTCCTGACGAACCTTAACCTAACCTAACTGTTGCATAAAAGCAGGTATAAAGTCTGAATCACATACTGAGTGTTCGGGTAGAATTTTCAGAGGGCATCAAAAATTGATTTTAGGCGTGATATACCATTCACCAAACTTGGATAGAGACCAAGGAAGATTATTGTGGGAGGAAATTGTTAGGACCACAGGGTACGATAACTTTGTAATTCTAGGGGACTAACTTTAGTCATATTGAGGAAGTCATTGACTGGGAATTTAGTGTCAAACAACTTCTTAGAGGTAGTTCAGGGTTGTTTTTAAAGCAGTTTGTTACAGAACCTACATGGGGAAATAACCTGCTTGACTTGGTTCTGACAGACAAGGAAAACCTTGTAAATAATTTAGAAATTTCAGAGGAACTTGGCACAAGGGACCAAAAATCAATTACCTTTAGCATTGAATGGAAGTTTGATAGTAGAGATAACTCGGTAATAGTTAGATTTTCACTTAGGAAATCACAATGGGCTTAGAGAACAACTATCATCTGTGGACTGGGGTAACGAAGAGAACCATCAATATGCTGCCCAAAGTACATTTATTCCGTATAAAGAAATTAGATTGAATGGAAATGACCCTAAATGGATGAATAATAGTCTCAAATATCTTTTAGGGTATGAAAAGGGAATTTATAGGCACATTAAAAGAGGTGAGGGTCATCTTTTGAATCAATATATTGACATTATGAGGGACGTTGAAAAGACGTGAAAGAAAGTGGCAGCTTATGGCATTGGGGGAAAAGTGCTGTCATGGATGGAGTCATGGTTCACCAATAGGAAGCAGAGAGTATGCTTAAATGGGGTTAAAAATCGCAGTGGGGATCTGCAACAAGTGGCATTCCACAGGGATCAGTCTTAGGCCTGTTGTTGTTTATAATATATATCAATGACCTTGATGACACAAAAATAGGTAGGATAATTCATTCAAACGTAGATGTCACGGAACTTCAGGAGGATTTAGACAAATTCATATCCTGGTCAGAAAAGTGGCAGATGCAGTTCAATGTAGATAAATGCAAAGTTCAGAAGCTCGACCCACAACCCTAGCACATATAAGTTAAATAACGTAGAACTTAGCCATACAGATTGAAAAAAGGACTTGGGGATTATGGTAAGCAGCAACCTTAAACCAAGACAGCAATGCCTAAGCGTACGTAATAAGGCAAACAGATTACTGGGATTTATATCAAGAAGTGTAAGCAAAAGAAGTCGAGGTTATTCTACAGCTTTATACATCAACTAACCCAAAAAGTTTTTTCCAGATTTATAGAACAAAAGTTAAAGACAGGTCCCCTTAAAAATAACTCTGGGCATCTCACTGACAAGAATGAAATGTGCTTTATTCTTAATAATTATTTTCTCTCGGTTTTCACTCAGGAAGACACTAACAATATCCCAGTTATTAATTTTTATAGTGGGCCTGATGATGATAAATTATGTAATAAAGTTGGTAGAATTACCGACAATATGTAAAGTAAAAGGACACAAGTACAACTAATGTGACATTTTATTGTGGCAACGTTTCGCTCTTCAGGAGCTTTATCAAGTCATTACCAGTAATGGCTTGATAAAGCTCCTGGAGAGCGAAACGTTGCCACAATAAAATGTCACATTAGTTGCACTTGCATCCTTTTACCTTACAATGTGCTTTGTGTAGTATAACAGGAGAGACTATGTGATGGCAGGGTTTACTGTTTTCAGGAGGATTCTTGCTAAGACTTCAGAGATGGTGAAGCTGCCGTTGTTTTGCTCAGTGGTGACGTGTACTTAGCTCTGTGAAGACCTGTGTGTGCTCTCTGTGAATCTGAACCAGGATGCCCTCTCTTGAGCAACTTTACCAGCAACTGAGAGAAGAGCTCAGAATTGCTAAGCTGGAGATACGGCGATTAACGGGGGAGAACAAGAGGATTCGTAGTAATCCTCCTGTTGAGAGTCCCCAGGTTAAGAGGGGAGCTTGGTCAGTGGCCGGGCAACATGGAACCAAGCTCAGGATCAAGAAAACGGTTGGAGAGGCAGAAACAACGAGAAACCAGAAGACTACCGTGGAAACTTCAAACCCATTCTCGGTGCTACCTGACGAATGTGAGGGTTCTACTGGGAATGCCACAACGAGCACCAAAGAAGCATTGGCATGTCTCCCTAGAAACCCCAACGAAGACCATCGAGACCGTCTTGACGAATTCTACAAGTGGTGTAATGCTACCTGGCGAATGTGAGTCGACTACTGGGAGCATCACGACGGATGACGCCAAGGAAGGTAAAAACATTGTTGTTGTTGGGGATAGCCAGATTAGGTACATGGATAGGGCATTCTGCTTGAAAGATAGGAGTAGGAGGCAGAGTGTGTGTTTTCCTGGGGCTGGGATGAAGGATATTGTTAGCTGTCTGGATGACATCATGAGAGGTAATGGGAGAAATCCTATTATCTGTCTCAGTGCTGGAGGCAACGATGTTGGCAGACGTAGGAGTGAGGACCTGATTAGCAGGTATAGGTCAGCAATAGAGATAATTAGGAGGAAGGGTGGGAAACCTGTCATATGTGGCATTTTGCCAAGGAGAGGAGTTGGAAATGAATGGTTGTCCAGAGCAATTGGTGTCAATTGCTGGCTGGACAAATACTGTAAGGAAAATGCGGTAACATTCATTGACAACTGGGACCTCTTCTATGGCAGAAATGACATGTATGCCAGGGATGGGGTTCACTTATCTAGGTGTGGGGTGGGAGCACTGGCCAACGCAGTGGAGGGAGCTGTTAGGTCTTTAAACTAGGAATAGTTAGTGGTATGGGTTTTTGCGGGAAAACTGTGAAGTCGCAGGGTAGTAATATGAGTACTAGGAGAACTAGTAATAGGCAAAATAAGGTGGATATTGGAAAGCCAGTGGCACTAATTGACAAGGACAGTAATAGGCTTAGTGGAATAACAGAAAGGAGCAGGAAGGGTAAAGAGAGAGGAGGGTCTTTAAGTATTTATTACACAAACAGTCGCAGTGCTAGGAATAAGATGGACGAGTTGAGACTAGTTGCTAGTGCAGGTAACATAGATGTATTTGCCATTACTGAGACGTGGTTTAATTCAAAAAGTCGGGACATGCCTGCAAATGTCACATTCAGGGGTTTTAAATTGTTCCAAGTAGATAGAAGTATCGGGAAGGGGGGTGGGGTGGCACTGTAAGTCCGAGATCGCTTGAACTGTTGCATAAAAACGGGTATTAAGTCTGAAGTAACACATACAGAGTCTGTTTGGATAGAATTTTCAGAGGGGCATGAAAAGTTAATTTTAGGTGTGATATACCGTCCCCCAAATTTAGATAGGGACCAGGGGAGACTACTATGGGAGGAAATTGCTAGGGCCACAAGGCACGATAATGTAGTAATTCTAGGAGACTAACTTTAGTCATATTGATTGGAATTTCTTGACTGGGAATTTAGAATCATACGACTTCTTAGTAGTAGTTCAGGATTGTTTTTTGAAGCAGTTTGTGACAGAACCTACAAGGGGTAATAACCTGTTTGACTTAGTTCTGGCAAACAATGAATCCCTTGTTAATAATTTAGAAGTTTCGGAGGAACTGGGTGCTAGCGACCACAAATCAATTACATTTAGAATTGAATGGAAGTATGACAGTAGGGATAACTCAGTAACAGTCCCAGATTTTCGCTTAGCAGATTACGATGGGCTTAGAGAACACTTATCATCTGTTGACTGGGGTAACGAAGAGAGCTATCAGTATGACAGTTTTCTGAACACAATACATGCTGCTCAAAGAACGTTTATCCCTTATAAAGAAATTAGATCAAATAGAAATGAACCAAAATGGATGAATAATATGCTGAAATATCTACTAGGGCATAAGAAAGGAATTTATAGGCGTATCAAAAGAGGCGAGGGTCATCTTATGAATCAGTATATTGACATTAAGAGGGACATTAAAAAGGGGATAAGAAAAGCTAAAAAGGACTATGAAATTAAAGTTGCTAGGGATTCTAAAACTAACCCAAAAAGTTTTTTCCAGGTCTATAGAACAAAAGTCAGAGATAAGATAGGTCCCCTTAAAAATAACTATGGGCATCTTACTGACAAAGAGAATGAAATGTGCTCGATTTTAAATAATTATTTTCTCTCGGTTTTTACACAGGAAGACTAATAATATTCCGGTAATTAATTTTTATAGTGGGCCAGAAGATAAATTATGTAACATCACAGTCACTAGTGAAATGGTTGTGAAGCAGATAGACCGACTGAAGCAAAATAAGTCACCGGGTCCTACCTGGAGTTTACCTGGAGAGAGTTCCGGGGGTCAACGCCCCCGCGGCCCGGTCTGAGACCAGGCCTCCTGGTGGATCAGAGCCTGATCAACCAGGCTGTTGCTGCTGGCTGCACGCAAACCAACATACGAGCCACAGCCCGGCTGATCCGGAACTGACTTTAGGTGCTTGTCCAGTGCCAGCTTGAAGACTGCCAGGGGTCTGTTGGTAATCCCCCTTATGTGTGCTGGGAGGCAGTTGAACAGTCTCGGGCCCCTGACACTTATTGTATGGTCTCTTAACGTGCTAGTGACACCCCTGCTTTTCATTGGGGGGATGGTGCATCGTCTGCCAAGTCTTTTGCTTTCGTAATGAGTGATTTTCGTGTGCAAGTTCGGTACTAGTCCCTCTAGGATTTTCCAGGTGTATATAATCATGTATCTCTCCCTCCTGCGTTCCAGGGAATACAGGTTTAGGAACCTCAAGCGCTCCCAATAATTGAGGTGTTTTATCTCCGTTATGCGCGCCGTGAAAGTTCTCTGTACATTTTCTAGGTCGGCAATTTCACCTGCCTTGAAAGGTGCTGTTAGTGTGCAGCAATATTCCAGCCTAGATAGAACAAGTGACCTGAAGAGTGTCATCATGGGCTTGGCCTCCCTAGTTTTGAAGGTTCTCATTATCCATCCTGTCATTTTTCTAGCAGATGCGATTGATACCATGTTATGGTCCTTGAAGGCGAGATCCTCCGACATGATCACTCCCAGGTCTTTGACGTTGGTGTTTCGCTCTATTTTGTGGCCAGAATTTGTTTTGTACTCTGATGAAGATTTAATTTCCTCATGTTTACCATATCTGAGTAATTGAAATTTCTCATCGTTGAACTTCATAATGTTTTCTGCAGCCCACTGAAAGATTTGGTTGATGTCCGCCTGGAGCTTTGCAGTGTCTGCAATGGAAGACACTGTCATGCAGATTCGGGTGTCATCTGCAAAGGAAGACACGGTGCTGTGGCTGATGAGGTTTTTTCAAGGGTTCTAAAGGAATGCAAAATGGAAGTCTGTGAACCATTAACTAATATTTTTAATTTATCTCTTCAAACAGGTGTAGTGTCTGATATGTGGAAGATGGCTAATGTAATTCCTATTTTTAAAACAGGGGACAAGTCGTTACCGTCAAATTACCGCCCAATAAGCCTGACCTCAATTGCAGGCAAATTACTAGAGTCAATTATAGCTGAGATTATAAGAAGCCATCTCGATAAGCATAGCTTGATTAATGATACTCAGCATGGATTCACAAGAGGCCGGTCTTGTCTAACTAATTTATTAACTTTCTTCAGTAAAGCTTTTGAGGCTGTTGACCACGATAAAGAATTTGATATTGTTTACTTAGATTTTAGTAAGGCATTTGATAGAGTTCCGCACCAAAGACTGTTGAAAGTAGCAGCTCATGGCATTGGGGGAAGGGTGCTCTCGTGGATCGAACCATGGCTCACAGACAGGAAGCAGAGAGTGTCCATAAATGGGGTTAAATCCGAGTGGGGATCAGTAACAAGTGGCGTTCCACAGGGATCAGTCTTGGGCCCGTTGTTGTTTATAATATATATCAATGATCTTGATGAAGGAATTACTAGTGATATGAGCAAATTCGCCGATGACACGAAGATAGGTAGGATAATTGATTCAAACGTAGATGTTACGGAACTTCAGGAGGATTTAGACAAACTCTACTCTTGGTCAGAAAAGTGGCAGATGCAGTTCAATGTAGATAAATGCAAGGTTCTGAATCTCGGGAGTGTAAATGATGTAGAACTTAGCCATACAGATTGCGAAAAGGACTTGGGGGTTATGGTAAGCAGCAACCTTAAACCAAGACAGCAATGCCTAAGTGTACGTAATAAGGCAAATAGATTACTGGGATTTATATCAAGAAGTGTAAGCAACAGAAGTCCAGAGGTCATACTGCAGCTTTATACATCATTAGTAAGGCCTCACCTAGATTATGCAGCTCAATTCTGGTCTCCATATTACAGAATGGACATAAATTCGTTAGAAAACATTCAGCGTAGGATGACTAAATTAATACATAGCATTAGAAATCTTCCTTATGAAGAAAGATTGAAGACTTGTCTCCCCTCATTCTTCGTCTAACAAGTGAATGTAACTTAACAGTCTTCAATCTTTCTTCATAAGGAAGATTTCTAATGCTATGTATTAATTTAGTCATCCTACGCTGAATGTTTTCTAACGAATTTATGTCCATTCTGTAATATGGAGACCAGAATTGAGCTGCATAATCTAGGTGAGGCCTTACTAATGATGTATAAAGCTGCAGTATGACCTCTGGACTTCTGTTGCTTACACTTCTTGATATAAATCCCAGTAATCTATTTGCCTTATTACGTACGCTTAGGCATTGCTGTCTTGGTTTAAGGTTGCTGCTTACCATAACCCCTAAGTCCTTTTCGCAATCTGTATGGCTAAGTTCTACATTATTTAACTTATAAGTGCTAGGGTTATGGACACTCCCGAGCTTCAGAACCTTGCATTTATCTACATTGAACTGCATCTGCCACTTTTCTGACCAAGAATACAGTTTGTTTAAATCCTTCTGAAGTTCCCTAACATCTACGTTTGAATCAATTATCCTACCTATCTTTGTGTCATCGGCGAATTTGCTCATATCACTAGTAACATCCTCATCAAGATCATTGATATATATTATAAACAACAACGGGCCCAAGACTGATCCCTGTGGAACGCCACTTGTTACTGATCCCCACTCGGATTTAACCCCATTTATGGACACTCTGCTTCCTGTCTGTGAGCCATGACTCGATCCATGAGAGCACTTTTCCCCCAATGCCATGAGCTGCCACTTTCTTTAACAGTCTTTGGTGCCTTACTAAAATCTAAGTAAACAATATCAAATTCTTTATCGTGGTCAACAGCCTCAAAAGCTTTACTGAAGAAAGTTAATAAATTAGTTAGACAAGACCGGCCTCTTGTGAATCCATGCTGAGTATCATTAATCAAGCTATGCTTATCGAGATGGCTTCTTATAATCTCAGCTATAATTGACTAGTAATTTGCCTACAATTGAGGTCAGGCTTATTGGGCGGTAATTAGATGGTAACGACTTGTCCCCTGTTTTAAAAATAGGAATTACATTAGCCATCTTCCACATATCAGACACTACACCTGTTTGAAGAGATAAATTAAAAATATTAGTTAATGGTTCACAGACTTCCATTTTGCATTCCTTAAGAAAAAACCTCATCAGGACCCGGTGACTTATTTTGCTTCAGTCGGTCTATTTGCTTCACAACCATTTCACTAGTGACTGATGTTACATAATTTATCTTCTTCTGGCCCACTATAAATATTAATTACTGAAATATTGTTAGTGTCTTCCTGTGTAAAAACCGAGAGAAAATAATTATTTAAAATCGAGCACATTTCATTCTCTTTTTCAAGAAGATGCCCATAGTTATTTTTAAGGGGACCTATCTTATCTCTAACTTTTGTTCTATAGACCTGGAAAAAACTTTTTGGGTTAGTTTTAGAATCCCTAGCAACTTTAATTTCATAGTCCCTTTTAGCTTTTCTTATCCCCTTTTCAATGTCCCTCATAAGATGACCCTCACCTCTTTTGATACGCCTATAAATTCCTTTCTTATGTCCTACTAGATATTTCAGCCTATTATTCCTCCATTTTGGGTCATTTCTATTTGATCTAATTTCTTTATACGGGATAAACGTTCTTTGAGCAGCATGTATAGTGTTCAGAAAACTGTCATATTGATAGCTCTCTTCGTTACCCCAGTCAACAGATAAGTGTTCTCTATGCCCATTGTAATCTGCTAAGCGAAAATCTGGGACTGTTACTGAGTTATCCCTACTATCATACTTCCATTCAATGCTAAATGTAAATGATTTGTGGTCGCTAGCACCCAGTTCCTCTGAAACTTCTAAATTATTAACAAGGGATTCATTGTTTGCCAGAACTAAGTCAAGCAGGTTATTACCCCTTGTAGGTTTTGTCACAAACTGCTTCAAAAACCAATCCTGAACTACTTCCTCAGTATAGTCTGATGTGGGACCCTGTCAAAAGCCTTATTGAAGTCACATACATAGTATCATATTCATTACCATGATCTACCTCCTCAAATACCTTAGTGAAAAAAAAAAAGTTAATAAATTCGTAAGGCAGGAACGTCCCTTTGTAAAACCATGCATTTGAAATTGTTTATTTGACTTTAAGGCCTTTGATAGAGTACCACACCAAAGACCGTTAAAAAAAGTGGCAGCTCATGGCACTGGAGGAAAAGTGCTGTCATGGATCGAGTCATGGCTCGCAGACTGGAAGCAGAGTCTGCATAAATGGGGTTAAATCAGAGTGGGGATCCATAACATGTAGCGTTCCACAGGGATCAGTCTTAGGCCCGTTGTTGTTTATAATATATATCAGTGGTCTTGATGAGGGAATTACTAGTGAAATGAGCAAATTCACCGATGACACAATGTTAGGTAGAACTATTTACAGAAGATGAGGTAATCAGTCCCTCAGCCTGGACTTGGTGTTTAGAGCACAGTGGCATTAGAGATTCTGAAGCAAAGGCAAGGAGACTGGCGTTTGGTTTAGAAAGACATGTAAGCAAACACTAACATTTATTAGAAAACGTTTCGGTCCTGGGACCTTGATCACTTCTAAACCAACTTGTCGGTATTTATTACCAAGGTTTATACCAGACTGGCGTTTATATAGGCGTCAGTGTTTAGGGACGTGTAGCAGACTAGGGCATAGTCACTGGTAGGCGGGATTCCCCAGTGGAAGTAGGACCTATCTAAAGGGATGTGTTAGTTGTAGTGGCCGTGAAGGTCTTGTAGATGTCCTCTGAACCAAGTTTCCATAATATTGCAATGTCTGACAAGTTGTGCAAGAAAGGTATACAATACCGACAAGATGAAAGTTAAGATACAGAATCTTTACTACTACGGTGCTCTCAACACCAACTCCAAGGTGTTTACCTCATCTTTTTTTTATATATTTTTCTACGCCTTTTAAAAATCTTGCCCTAGAATCTGTATTGATAAAGTACTGGATGGCAAAAAACTTTCTACAGTAAAGAAAACCCAAGATGTTGAAATGTGTTTTTAAAAAATTTACCGTTGGTTCCGGGGGATTATACCTTCCTTGCACAAGTTGTACAAGAAATGGCATACAAAAACCGACAGATGAAATTAAGGAAAACGTTTTGCAACATCTGGGGTTTTCCTTATTGTAGAAGTTTCGCCCTCCCGTGGTTTTATCAATACAAAAAATTTCCCGGGGGCAATGTGAAGGGCAGTTTGAAAATATTTACAGTAGTTTAGGGGAAAAAATTGGTGGGTTTTTGCACCAACCCCCCAAGCAGGGGGACCCCGTTAAACCCCACTTCTGTATATAGTTCCTCTTTTCAAATTATGTTTTTGGAATTTGCCACTAGATACCCAGATGTTAACATTTTTTCTTAATTTTAGACCAAAATTTGGGCTCCCCTTTTGGTTACAAAAATCGTGTAGAAAGCTCACGACAGTGGAGGGAAAAAGGGCAAAGGAAAAAAATTTTTTTTTTTGGGGGTCTTTGGTTTTTGGAGGCTGAAAAAGCCCCCATAAGATAGGGGGTTTCTCTATGGTGAATGTTTAAAAGGGTTTTAGTCGTACATGAAAAATCAATTTTGGGGAACTTAAATTTAAACTTGAGTTTAGCAAAAAGGAAACCGTGCCACACGCGAAGGGCGTTCCTATAGCAAAGTTTACAAATTTTTTTTCCCGGTGACCTGTTGCCAGATATTTTTGGGAAAAAAAATCAGGGTTTTGGACGTAAAACAGGTGATAGGGAGTAGAGGGGGGAATTGAAGCAAAAAACTTCAAAACTTCAGCGGGTTTTCCCAATGTTTTTTAAAGATTGGTGTGACCCCAGTCTGTCAAAGCAAGCATTCCCGAAACTTTTAGAAACTAGTGTCTAGACTAGAAAATATAAAAGGTCTGTTACAGCTTATCAGACAAAAGAAGGGTTGAACTCCTTATCAGTGTGAAAATTTTATACTGTAATAAAATCCCCGAAATTTTTTTTTTTTTTTTTTTTACTAGGAGATTTGGGGGCTGTTTTATAGACAGCTCCATTATAAGTGAAAAAAAAGTCTTATTGCACAAACTTACCCTAAAATCGGTATAATGTCATTGGCCAGAAAAAGTTTACTTTAATATTCACTTTTTACTACTATACCCGTGTTTCATAATATTAAAAATAATAATAATAATAAAAATAAAAATAAATTAAAAATAATAATAAAATTTAAAAAAATTTAAAGCCCCACCTAGCGAATCGATGACATATATTTTAGAAAGCTCTTTCTTATCCCGAGCATTTCGGGCAAATTAGATTAATTTTTTCCCCAGGATGGACCCCCCCGGTGTCTAACACTCAGGTTTAAAATTTACTGCTTTGGATAAAAGGGCAGTTGTTTTCTTAAGGAAACAGTCCCAAAAGTTTCCGGGCAAAACGGAAAATGGACCTCAGTGTGTGAAACGAAATACACTACAAAGTTCCGGGTCTATCAACCAGATTGCTACTGCCCCGGCCCCCACAATCCCCGGGCGGGAAACCCTACCCCGGTGGTCAGGTACTTTAAAATGATTATTTTTTTTTTAAGTAAATTTCTTTGTGTGATGAATGGTTTTAAAAAAAACGGGCAAGTTGAAGGAAATTTAGCACTTATGCAAAAATATGGGAATCTTTTTTTGAAGAAAAGTTCGCCCCCACAGTGTGGCGAAACGTTTTTTCAATAAAAATTCCCCTTTGGTTTCTAAGGTGTCTAAAAAAATTTTTCAAGTAAATATTTTTTAATTTCCCGCAACGCCCGGGATGACATTTGTTGTTTAAGTTTTAAATTTGGAAAAACCAGAGCTGATGATGAGTGAAAAAATGGCAGGAGTGATGGCTTTCCTGCACTTCATAAAATCCTCATTTTAAGGTGGTGGGAAAATATTTGGCAGCAGTGTTTGGGCAAAATATGTTTATCTTTAGGGGTGCGGCCTGGGGGCCTGTTCACAATAAGGAAAGTTTTAACAGTGTTTACTTGTACACCTGTTTTTTTCAAATGTTTGAAATGAGTAATTGGACTTCCCGCATGAGGCCCCTAAAATTACTGTATGAAAACCGGTTTTCAAAGAAGACGGAAAAGACCGAATCTGTTTTTGTAAAAATCTAGAAAGACATACAAAATTTAATTTTTTAAACTTTTTATTAAACCCCCCCCAAACTTGGAGAACGATTTCGAAAACGTTTCGCCTACAACAGTAGGCTTCTTCGTCGAGTACAGGAAAAGTGATTAGAAGCAGAGATACTTGAGACGGATGTATATCAGTCCATCACCCTTAAAGTTTTGAGGTGGTCAGTCCCTCAGTCTGGAGAGAAGAGCCATGTTCCGTTGTCTGAAAAACAATATGAAGTTGAAGTGAAGGATGAGGCCTTATATAGATGCCAGGAGGGTGAGACGTAGGGTTGCTTTGGGAGGGCCGGTCCCTTCAAACCAGCCGTTTCATAGTAGAGGTTGTCGAAGTTGATGGTCTATTCCCAAGATACATTGTGTTGCAGTTGTCTGACAGAATTAACATTAAAATGGTATCATACTACCGACAGATTGTTAGGTAAGACACATATGCAACAGTTAGGTATCTTTATTTCGAACGTTTCGCTACACAGTAGGCTTCTCAGTCGAGTACAGAAAGTTGATAGAAGCAGAAGATACTTGAGACGATGTAATCAGTCCATCACTTAAAGTTTTGAGTGTGGTCAGTCCCTCAGTTGGAAAGAGCATTGTTCGTTGTTTTGAATCAATATGAAGTTGAAGTAGAAAGCAAACAAGTTCAGGTAAGATCCCTGGATTGAGCGGGGATGATGGGACAGATGAAGAATAGCTCTGGAGGGGAGTGTCTTAGTAGATTAACAGAGCCAGGGCTTAACCCAGCAGCTAAGGCGATCGTGTTGGTGCCAGACTTGAGAACGGAATGCAGGGACTGTGCATTGAATTGTGGTAGTTGAAGTCTGAATCTGAGTAGCTGGCAGCAGGCTAGGTACATCAGAGGGTAGAACACATATGGGAGTTATAGGAGTAACTGAGGGGAGGGCAGGTTAGCAATGGAGCCATTTGCAACTGTTTTGAAGATGCTTCTAGATAGGTGTATAGTTTAGCCCTTGTTACTGAAGGTGAACGTAGAGGCTTGATGAACTCAAGACTTGGTGTGAGTGTGAAGTGAAGCGGTGATTCACATGCATACTTGTCTGTTTCTGCACGAGGCTTTTGTAGAGTTCAGTACTTAGGGTCATGGTGTCAGTATTTGAAGGAGAAGTGTAAAAAGGTAATGTTTTCCCATGAGGGTTTACTGGAGTGTCGTTTTTCCTATTTGAGAGTGGATTCATTGGGAGAATCTTACAAGTTGTAAGCAGGGACAGAGGGGTCGACAGGAAGCAGCTGTGAGGTGTTATGGTTGTAGAACATAGAGGCTGGGAGGAGAGTGGGAGACGGTGCTGAGGCAACTTGATCAAACGTTTTTTGTCAAGCGGTGGAAGTGGTTATGAAGTTACAGGAGGCAGTTGCTTGGGCAGGAGAAGGTCTGCAGGAGCAGTAAAGTTCTTGACGTTGGGAAGGATCTTGGATGGGATGTCTTCTGAGGTGTGGAAATCCGGAAAAGGAAATTTGAGGGCAGGCATGTTGTTCTGACGGAATTGTTGTTAATTAGTGGCTGTTGAAAGTGCGGGCTTGCTGACGTTTGGGCAAGGTGTGCATACACATGCAATACAGCACCTTTGAGGAGAAAAAAAACCGTCGGGGAGTGGAGAGAGGAGTTGCTGGGCGATGGTGCCTGTAGATTAGCGTGTAGAGTCTTGGTGGGTGTCTGTTTGTGGTTTTTGGTTATTGCAGCGTATGTCGGTGAATTGGAGGTGTTCTTCAGAACTTTAGATTTTTCTTCAATTAGAACATAGGAACATAAGAACGAAGGAAAAACACTGCAGAAGGCTACTGGGCCCTTGCGTGGCCTGGTTCCAAGTCTCCTACGGCTTAAGCCAATTGCACCCAACCTAGTCAGGGTGTTGTCGTGCCCGGGGGTTTGCACATGCCGGGTAGTTGCACGTTCGTGTTTTGGTTCTTCCTGTCAGTTACACTATATCATTCCTGTACATATATTGATTTATCTGAAAAGTCGGTTATGATTACGTGGAGACAAGATATAATACCCGAGAGATTATTTTCTCTCAGCGGTTATATACAGACAGTTTAATTTAATCCATATTTTTGGGATTTTTTTACGAACGTTCTTGCAACCATAATGTCCTTAATGTAGTCGATAGACCTGTATTACACCCATTAACTAACTTATGGGAAAAAAAATGTACCCAAAATGAAGCAGCACCGTTGTGGCAAGCAAATAGAGAAGAAAGAAGGAACACCTGCAGCAGCCTACTGACCACGCGACGCAGGTTCCAAGTCGCCTCACTGGTTTATGCTCAGACCCATACGAGTCAGGTCCAGGTCAACATTCACTTAAAGAGAGCGACAGTGTAAAGTGGGTAGCTGATCACTTAGGGCACTCACCTCACACTCTGGGTTGAGGGTCGATCCCGGTTTCGGTTGGAACATTACATAAGAACATAAGAACTTTAAGTACGAAGGATCACTGCAGAAGGCCTACTGGGCCCATGCTGTGGGCAGGTCAAGTCTCCTACCGGCTTAAGCCAATGCACCCAACATAGTAGTGTCAGGTCCAATTGACTTAGGGAGGAAAGGCAACCGACCTGGTAGCACAAGCTTTCAGGTCTCATCACACCCACCACATCTATCATGTATTTATCCAACTATTTTTAAAGCTACACAAGTTCTAGCCTCTATAAACTGGTACTTGGGAGTTTGTTCCACTCATCCACAAACTCTATTACCTAACAAGTACTTTCCTTATATCCTTCCCTGAATCTGAATTTTTCAAAACTTGAAACCATTGCTGCGAGGTCTGTCTAGGTAGATTATTGTCAGGCCACCACTTCTTTACATCCCCTTTATTTATTCCTGTTTCCATTTATTACACCTCAATCATATCCCCCTAATTCTACGTCTTTTAGGGAGTGCAGTTTCAGGGCCCTTAGTCTATTTCATAGGGAGGTTTCTGATACATGGGATCAACTTTGTCATCCTCCTTTGTACATTTCAGTGAATTTTTATTCCATTCTGTAATACGGTGACCAAATCTGTGCAGCATTAATCTAAATGAGGCCTAACCAAGGATGTATAGAAGTTGTAGAACATACATGAGGACTCCTATATTTATGCTTCGTGATATGAAGAAAGGATTCTATTAGCTTTTATTGCGAAACACTTATGCATGTTTTGTCTTGGTTTCAGATTAGACGTGTATCCATTAGGACAACTGCTGTCCAGTTTTCACCATCACTAAAATGAAAACTGGTGTCTGTGGGTAGCATCCTGGGACATAAATTGACTTAATCTGCCCGAATTGTTTTGCATAACAAGCGCTTTGTATACAGTTAGTAGTCTAAATGCTGTCAGGTAGGCTGTATACCTTGTACATGTACTTGTAGAAAATAAAGATTTATTATTATTAAAAGTGGTAGGGACTTTGGGCATCCACCAGGTTGCATAAGGTGTTAGATCTGAGTGGAGACATGTGGTGGGTTTAGAGTTTGACGTGTATGGTGTGTGGAGCACGATATCATATATGAAGAGATTGAGTGAAACTGGTTGCCGGACTTTAAATCCTGGAGGTGGAAGCATCAGTGCCTACCAGTCTGGAGGGTCGTGGATGTTGCTGTTCAGACGGTCATTAGAATTGTGACTTATGTTTCTTTCTGGCAAGACACATTTTGACCGAATGATGGTGAATGTTTCATAGGGCAGCTCCAGTTTCCTCAGATTAAAAGTCTTTCTTCGGATGAAAGAACCAAGGTTGTAGTAATGTTGGTAGATATTTGTAGATCAATGGTTCAAAGAACCGACATGTTGATAAATAGACACGTGCAACTCTTGGGTATCTTTATTGAGGAAACGTTCGCCTCGCAGTGGCTTCATCAGTCTTACCAAAGGAGAATCTTGAAGAACAGGAGGTGAATGAGGTAATCAGTCCCTCAACCTAGAGTCGATGTGTGTCAGGCCATCAATCTTGAGGTACACTGTCAGGATACTGCAACACAAGGGATCTTGGTACAGACCTGACAATCAACTTCGGACTATCTTACTAGTGAGAACGGCTTGATTTGTGAGGGACTGACCTCCAAACATACTGCGTCTGTTAGGTAGACACAATGGCAACAGTTAGGTATTTTATTTTGAAACGTTTCGCTAACTGTAGGCTTCTTCAGACGAGTACAGAAGTTGATAGAAGCAGAAGATACTTGGACGATGTAATCAGTCCATCACCCTTAAAGTTTTGAGGTGGTCAGTCTTCAAGTATCTTCTGCTTCTATCAACTTTTCTGTACTCGACTGAAAGAAGGCCTACTGTCGTGTTGCTGAAACGTTTACAAATTAAAGATACCTAGCTGTTGCATATGTGTCTTACCTAACAACCTGTCGGTATTTTATACCATTATAATGTTCAATCTGCGTTCTTCTAGTGACTACGTCTCACCTCCTGGGCACTATTTAAGGCTCCATCTTGTCACTTCAACTCATATTGTTTCAGATCTTATGGAACAATGCTCTTCCAGACTGAGGGATCTGACCACCTAAAACTTAAGGGTGATGGACTTGAATTACATCGTCTTCAAGTCTTCTTCTGCTTCTATAAACTTTCTGTACTCGACTGGGGAAAGAAGCCTACTGTGTAGGCGAACGTTTCGAAATAAAGGATACCTAACTGTTGCTATGTGTCTTACTAACAACTGTCGGTTTTTTTTATATCCATATTATTATTATTATTATTATTTTATTATTATTATTATTATTATTCAACTGCACGCGGCCCACACATGGTGCACACGCACGTGTTGAGGCTGCGTGTTTGCTCGCGCATGTTTTTGCCCTGCATGTGTACGCACATGTGAGCTGAGTGTGAACGCACGTGTGAGACTGCATTTGCGAGCCTGCGGTCAGTGCATGCATGTGCGAGCCTGCTCTGTGCATGACATGTGCGAGGCCTGCTTGTGCATGCATGTGCGAGCCTGCTTGTGCTTGATGTGCGGCCTGCAGTGCATGCATGTTGCGAGCCTGCTTGTGCTGCAGTGACGAGCCTGCTTGTGCATGCATGTGCGTGCCTGCTTGTGCATGGCATGTGCGAGCCTGCGTGTGCACGCATGTGTTAGTCTGCGTGTGTACGGCATATACGAGCTGCGTGTGCATGCATTTGCGAGCCTGCGTGTGCAATGCATGTGCGAGGCCTCTGGTGCATGCATGTGCGGAGCCTGCGTGTGCACGCATTGTGTTAGTCTGCGTGTGTACGAATATACGCAGCCTGCGTGTGCTTGCATGTGCGAGGCCTGCGTGTGCATTTTTTTGGGCCATGAGAAAGCCTGCGTGTGCAACGCATGTGCGAGCCTGCGTGTTGCAGCATGTGTGAGCCTGCAGTGCGAGGCCAGCGTGTGCATGCATGTGCAAGCCTGCTTGTTGCACGCCACGTGTGAGCCTGCGTAGTGCACGCACGTGTGAGCCTGCGTGTCACGGCACGTCGAAACTGTATGTGTACGAACGTCTGAGTCTGGTGTCACGCATGTACGAGCATGCGTATGTGCACGCACGAGTGAGGCCTGGAGTGTGCACGCTCGTGTGAGCCTGCGTGTTGAGACGGTGGTGTTGCATGCTGTGAAAGTTGCTTGTCCACGCATGTTGCGAGCCTGCGAGTGCACGCATGTGTGAGCCTGCGTGTGACACGCATGTGCGAAGGCCTGCGTGTGCACGCATGTGTGAGGCCTGATGTGGCACGCTGTGTGATCTGCATGTGCACGCAAGTGTGTGTATGCATGTGTGAGCCTGCGTGTCCACGCACGTGTGAGTCTGAGCGTGTGCACGTACGTACGAGCCTGAGTGTTGCACGCATGTGTGAGCCTGCATGTGCTCGCCGTGTGAGTATGCATGTTGTGAGCCTGCGATGTCCACGCACGTGTGTGTCTGCGAGTGCACGCACGTGCGAGCCGAGTGTGCACTCATGTGTGATCTGCAGGTGCACGGGCATATGCATATGCAAGCTGCTTGTGCACGCATGTGCGAGCTGTGTGCATGCACGTGTGAGGCCTGCGTATGCACACAGTGTGAACCTTTGCTGTGCGCACATGTGCGAAAGCCTTTGGCTGTGTGCACACACGTTGAGGCTGCATGTGTACACACGTGTGAGCCTGCATGTGCCGCAGGTGCGAGCTTGCGTGTGCACGCATGTGTGAGCCTGCGTGTGCACGCATTGTGTGAGCCTGCATGTCACCACGTGTGATCTGGTGTTCACGCACGCATGCTAGCTGTGTTGTGCACGAACGTGTGAGCCTGGTGTGCACGCATGTGTGGAAGCATGCGACTGCAGCAACGTGTGAGTCTGCGTGTGCATGCACGTACGAGCTGAGAGTGTGCACGCATGTGTGAGCTGCAACATTGTGCACGCACGTGCGAGCCTGCGTGTCCACGCACGTGTGGTCTGCTTTTGCATTCACGGTTATGGAGAGAGAGATAGTACTTACAAGGTTACATTGTGAAAGCAGAGACCATCATAGTGACTATAAGACCTGCATTAATGTTTTATTCCTTAATATTCAGCTTACCATTCTTTGCTCTCTCTAGTTGCCTCGCCTATTGGTGGAGAAGTCGGGCGTAATATGTGTGAAGTTCCATATGTAGTCTGTGTTGAATCTGGCTACAGGGGACACTCGATCGCATTGTGTGCAGTACGACAAGAGATTGAGCGCGCAATGCTCAAGCAGCCGTGGACCGCTGCAAAACGTTTCGACTGCACCGTAGGCTTCTTCAGCGAGTACAGGAAAGTTGATAGAAGCAGAGATACTTGAAGGACGTTGTAATCGTTGATAGAAGCTGAGATATTGAAGACGATGTTAATCGTCAATCACCCTTTAAAGTTTTTGAGGTGGTCAGTCCCTCGTCTGGAGAAGAGCATTGTTCCATAGTTTGAAACACCACCACAATGGAGATGAATGTGACAGAGTGAAGCTTTACATAGGCCAAGAGGTGTGACGTAGGTCACTAGTAGGTTCACCTTGATTCAATCGTCAGACACGGCAACACCAAGGGTATCTTGTACAGGACCTGCAATTCAACTCGACAAACTTCCACTAGTGAGAGGGGCTGGATTTGAGAGGAACCTCTCAACATCTGAGGTTCTTACCTCTTAGTCTCACTCTTGGCGCTATAAAAGCTTCCATCCTGTCACTTCTTCCTCCCATATCTGTTTCATAATATGGAACAATGCTCTTCTCAGACTGAGGACTGACCACCTCAAAACTTTTAAGGGTGAATGATGATTACATCGTCCTCAAGAATCTTCTGCTTCTATCACTTTTCTGTACTTGACTGATGAAGCTACTGTGTAGGCGAAACGTTTCACAATAAAGATACCTAACTGTTGATATGTGTCTTATCTAACTACTTTCGGTATTTTTTACCAATTTTAATGTTCAAGGTCTCACCTCTTGGCGCTATATAAAGCTCCATTCTGTCACTTCATCTCCATATTGTTTCATATTGGAACAATGCTCTTCTCCAGACTGAGGGGACTGACCACCTCAAAACTTTAAGGGTGATGGAACTGATTACATCGTCTTCAAGTATCTTCTGCTTTATCAACTTTTCTGTACTCGTACGTGAAGAATCTACAGTGTAGGCGGAAACCGTTTCATAATAAAGATCCTAACTGTTGTTATAGTGTCTTACCTAACAACCTGTCAGTATATTATACCATTATTAATGTTCATAGTAATGTAGCAGCAGTATTATTTTATTTATTGGTATAACCTTGGTAATAAATACGCGACAAGTTGGTTTAGAAGACACGTAAGCAAACATAGGACATAGAAACGTTTCGGGGACCTTGATCACTTCAAGTCATACAGAGCCTTAAGTCGGCGGGGGAGAAGTACCGGCGATAAAAATATATATATAATATATATACGTGGAGAGTGAGGTGCGAGTGACGCTTGGTGACCGTAGAACGTTACATTGGAAACCACAAAAATTTCTTAAAACATTAGCATACATGATTACTCAAGGAAGGCTAAAGACACCAACCCAGAACACAGGAGTCCATGATTCATCGTTACCCGTTCCTCTTCTCAACATGACATTCTTCAGGTCACCATGCATCACTCCCACCTCGCTCACCTATATAATGTTCTTTCAAACCTCTTTATTTTAGAAAGTAAAACCATTCACGGAGTGGGGTTAGATCCCGCGGTCAGAGAGTATGTTAAGAATGTGTTCAAGGTCCAGGACCGAAAACGTTTTCTATTAAATATGTCTAGTGTTTGCTTTATAGTGCCATTATTATTAGGATAGAATTAGAACATAGAATGGAGGAAACACTGCGAGGCCTTACGGGCCCAGTGCAGAGGCAGGTCCTTATCAAAACGATTACTACTTAAAGCTTCCAAGATATAACTCCCATACCAATGACACCAATCATACAATACTATTAACTAATAATTATTATTAGTACTAGTAGTAGACAGAGTAGTATAGTAGCAGTGTATTGCAGTTGAAGTATTATTATAGTGGTTAGTATTGTAGTGTAATTAGTAATTACAGTGTACTAGTAGTGGTATTAGTATTAATAGTAACCAGTAGCAATAGGGAGTCGCCCCCCCCCCCCCCCCCCCCCTCCCCTGTTGTCTTATTATTAAACTGTCAGGAGTTTGTGAACACTTCCGTAAACATCATTTTTGTTATGCTGAATGAAGTTAATTTATTTAAATACTTACAATGTGAAGAAATCCAACGCAAGGAACACGTTATAGCTAAGATTAGTAGCAGACATGCCCCTGCGAGCATAGGGAAGCCCTGGGCACACGAGACCAGGGTCTGGCGCAGGAAGCCTCAGGGAACTGCTACACCTGACTCCAGCACAAATAATGAAACCTTTAGGTTCTGTGTTTCCGCCAAGTCAAGTCCGTCTCTTCCTCCCCCCTAATTAGTTTTGTCCTGGTCAATTTCTTTACAATCACAGCCCTGACTCACAATCGTGGCGGAGCAATTTTGACCGTTTAAAATGAGGGCCTGGGGAGAGTAACATGCCTCCCCCTACTACACAGGGTAACTGGGTATGTGAGGTCTATTTACGGCACATCCAAAGTAACACCCCCCCCACACCACACACACGATTATCTCTAGCACGAATAGCAAGAAAAACTTTTACGCACAGGTTACATATAGGTACCACTTATCTACATAGTGTAATTTGTGCAAGAAAGGTATAAAATACCGGACAATATGAACGTTAAGACGCCATGTGCACTTGGATATACCATTTTGGATATTCACCTCAGCTTGTTGTATATTGCTTATGTCTTCTAATTATGTCTAGACTCTGTATTGATAAACCCACTGGATGGCGAACGAAAGTTGTACAATAAAAGGATATCCAGATGTTGCACAAATGTCTTCACTTTCATAATGTAAATTGCCTAGGATAACCCCATAAAAGTCAGACAGAGATACTTTTTCTATAGTATACAAATAATGTAGTGAATATTAAAATGATATAAAATACCGACAGGTTGTTAGATCTTCACATCTCTTCTATCAACTTTTCTGTACTCGACTGAAGAAGCCTACTGTGTAAGCGAAACATTTCGAAATATAGATACCTAAATTTTTTTTTGTAAAGTAAAAGGACACAAGTGCAACTAATGTGACATTTATTGTGGCAACGTTTCGCTCTCCAGGAGCTTTATCAAGCCATTACAAACAATACATGGACACAGAGGGTATATAAGGGCTCAGAGTGAGGTGAATACTAGTGAGGTACCATTCCGATGTTCACTAGTGGTAGTAGTAGTAGTGGTAGTGACAAAAGCAATTAATTCGTACATGAGTAAAAGGATATAAAAGCTATTACTTGGGTATACATTATATAGGTTGGACCAAATATAAAATGGAATGAGGCAGGTTGTTTCATCGTTCACTCTCTCTGCTTGTGTGGATATAACAGGAGAGACTATGTGATGGCAGGGTTTATGTGGGGTTCAGGAGGATTCTTGCTTATGACTTCGGAGATGGGTGGAAGCTGCCGTTGTTTTGTTAATTGTATTGGAAACATCGATCAGTGCCTGGATTCAGCTCTGTTCGCTGTTTCGAATTACAATTAAACAAAACAATGGCCAGCTTCACCATCTCGAAGTCTTAGCAAGAAATCTCCTGGAAAAACAATGGTAAACCCTGCCATCACATAGTCTCTCCTGTTATACTACACAAAGCAGAGAGGGTGTGAACCACTGAAACAACCTGCCTCATTCCAGTTTATATTGTCCAACTATTTTTATGTTACCATATAGTATTAGACTTTTATATACTTTTACTCATGTACGAATGAATTGCTTTTGTCTCGACCACTACTTCTACTACCACTAGTGAACATGCGGAATGGTACCTCTCTAGTATACAACTATTCACTCTGAGCCTTATATACCCTCTGTGTCATGTATTGTTTGTTGTAATGGCTTGATAATGCTCCTGGAGAGCGAAACGTTGCCAAATATAATTGTCACTTAGTTGCACTTGTGTCCTTTTACTTTACATATTGTCGGTAATTCTACCAACTTTATTACAAATTTTTTTTTCTTATTCGCCGGTACTCTCCCGGCCCGGGTCTTTTCCTAAATGTTGCATACTATGTGTATTACCTACATGTAATGTACTTTATATGTAATAAAAATATGTTAAAAGCACATATACCACTAGTGTCCTGTACATTTCTGACATCTGTGAAACAGACGAGGCTTGTGACCGTTACTGTGTTATACTTGTGTGTAAGTTTATTTAGGTACTGGTACACGTAAGTGTAATTATCATACCTTTGTAAAATATATGTAAATTACTTAGGATAACCCCTAAAAAATCAGGCAAAGTGATTATGTTTGTTAATAGGGCACATGCACACTAATTGGCTCACTTTATTTGGCAATGTCGTTTCGCTCTCCAGGAGCTTTATCAGAACCGTTACCTTGATATTAAGCGAAACGTTGCCAAATAAAATATCAAAATAGTTGTGATGAATGGTTTGAAAAACCGACAAGTTGAAGATTGAAACACTTATGCAGCATATGGGAATCTTTATTCAGGAAACGTTTGGCCACACAGTGGCTTCATCAGTCCAATTACAAAGAGGAAGGAGTAAGGAGAGGAGGAGAATGAGGTAATCAGTCCCTCAACCTGGAGTCGATGTGTACGCCTTCCTCTTTGTATTGGACTGATGAAGCCACTGTGTGGCGAAACGTTTCCTGAATAAAGATTCCCATATGCTGCATAAGTGTTTCAATCTTCAAAATAGTTGTACTTGTGTTCTTTTGACTAACATATTGTCGGTAATTCTACCAACATTAATACTTATTTCTTGTAGATGAATGGTTCAGAGAGCCACTTGTCTCTGAATTTAGACATGGTGGAATGGGGTACTTGGAATGGTGTAAATGCTGTTACCTACTCAACTCTTCCATGGTATACACAAAGGTATTGAGGATATCTTCATAGTTCGCCTTGAATTTGTCAGCACTCATAAACATAAGAAGATAGGTAAACTGCAGCAGGACTATTGGCTATGCGCGAGGCCAGTGGTCAAAGTCTCTTACCGGCTTATGCCAATGACCCAACCTAGGGAGAGGTCTGGAGGAGCGAAAGGAAGACTGCATTCAGACCTTTTAGCACAAGCTAGTTTGGGTCCAACTCACACCCACCCACACTCACCTCGTGTATTTTTTACTATTTTTAAAAACTACACAACAAAAAGAAGATTGAGAGACTCATGCAAAAATGGGGAAAGATGGAAATAATGAGTATAAAATACCCGACACAATGGGAAATATAAACACATAAGCAGTATGTGTTTCGAAATGGTTTATAATACCGACAAGATGAGAGTATTAGCACCATGTGCAATCTGGGTATCTTTATTGTAGACGTTTCGCCATGCCTGTGACTTATCAATACAAATTCTAGGGACATAACTTGAAGGGACAGGTGAACTATGTACAGAAGATGAGGTAATCAGTCCTAACCTAGGAGTTGGTGCGAACTGCACCATAGACTATGTGATGTTTCGACACCTTCTCCTAGGGTGAGGGACTGATTACTCATCTTCTGTACATAGTTTACTGTCTACAAGTTATGTCCTAGAATTTTGTATTGATAAAGTCACTGGATGGCGAAACGTCTACCAATAAAGATACCCAGATGTTGCACATGTGTCTTACTCTCACATATGCAGTATAATGGGATCCTTTATTGACTACGTTTCGCCCACACAGTGGGCTTTTTCAAGTCACAAACAGAACTCAGTTTTAGGACTGAAGAAGCCACTCGTGGCGAAACGTTTCCTTTAATAAATGTCCTGAACTGTACATAAGTGTCTTTTTCCACAGAACTCAGTTCTGTTTGTGACTTGAAAAAGCCCACTGTGTGGGCGAAACGTAGTCAATAAAGGATCACATTATACTGCATATGTGTTTATATTTCCAAAATGGGAAACTTTACTACTGAAGAAATGTTCCGCCACACAGTGGCTTCATCAGTCCATACAAAGAACATAAGAACATAAGCCTGCGTGTGCACGCACGTGTGAGCCTGCATGTGCACGCACGTGTAGGCCTGCGTGTGCACGCACGTGTAGGCCTGCGTGTGCACGCACGTGTGAGCCTGCATGTGCACGCACGTGTGAACCTGCATGTGCACGCATGTGCGAGCCTGTGTGTGCACGCACGTGCACAATACATGAACACTGAATACACTGTACAGTGGTAGTGTGATGAATGGTTTTACTATACCACTACAGTGATAGTGTCCTTGGCATATACATGAAACCATGTGGTATAAATCTTGGTATAGAATACCGAAAGTTGGTTTAGAAAGACAGTAAGCAAAACACATTAACATATTTATTAGAAACGTTTTCGGTCCTGGGACCTTGATCACTTCTAACATGAGAGGTAGAAAGACATTATATTATAGGCGGAGAGTGAGATGTGACGCACGTTACTGAGGAATGTAATAAGAACATAAGAATGGAGGAACTGTAAGGAGGACTACTGCGCCCATGCGAGGCAGGTCCTATCAAAACAACTTACCTATGTGAGGGACGGGGTAGAAGCTTAATAATCGCCGTCAGACATTAGAACGCAACACTGGAAACTACAAAATTTCAAGAACATTGGCATAACATGATAATTAGCAGCACACCCAACAACACTGGAGTCAACATTTGATTTCATTCGTCCTACCCGTCTCATCATAGGTAGGGTTGTATTGGACTGATGAAGCACTGTGTGTGGGCGAAACGTTTCCTGAATAAGATCCCATATGCTGCATAAGTGTCTCAATCTTCAAATTGTCGGTTTTTCAAACCATTCATCTCACATAGGTAGAGGTTGTTTTGATAAGGACCTGCCTAGCATGGGCCAGTAGGCTTTCTACAGTGTTCCTCCATTCTTATGTTCTTATGACATTCCTCAGGTCACGTGCGTCACATCTCACTCTCCGCCTATATAATATAATGTTTTTTACTCTGTATGTTAAGATTGATCAAGTCCAGGACCGAAAAAACGTTTTCTAATAAATATGTTATAGTGTTTGCTTACGTGTCTTTCTAAACCAACATGAACACTGTATACACTGTACAGAGGTATGGTATACAATACAATACTTTCGGAATAAAGTTGCCTAACTGTTGCCTATGTGTCTTACCTACCTACATAAACACTGTATACACTGTGGAAAAAGACACTTATGTACAAAAGTTAAGACACATGTGCAACATCTGGATATCTTTATTGTAGACGTTTCGCCATCCAGTGGCTTTATCAATACAGATTCTAGGACATAATAGGAAGACAGTAGAACTATTACAAAGTAGATGGTAATCGTCCCTCGGCCTTGGAGTAGTGTCCACCACGATGCTAGTGAACATACTCCTAGGCCGAGGACTGAATTACCTCATCTTTTGTATATAGTTTCTTACTGTCTTCCATTTAAGTCCTAGAATCTGTATTGATAATGCCTCTGGATGGCGAAACGTCTACAATATAAAGATATCCAGATGTTGCACTTGTGTCTTTAACTTTCATATTGTCGGTATTTTATACCTTTCTTGCATACATTATTACAGTTCAGGACATTTTATTTAAGGAACGTTTCGCACGGTGGCTCTCTCTTGTCCTAATAACGAGAAAACTAAGAAAACATTTATATATAAGTGGCAGAGTCAGGTGGTTGAGGTGACGCGTGGGTAGAGGTGGAAGTAGTAGTGTAGTAGTTTGTATGGTAACTAAGGAGGTGAGGCCAAGAGAGGGACCTTTAATTAATGTCCTGAATGTACATAAGTGTCTTTTTCACATTTTGTCGGTTCAACATACCATTTCCTCACTGTATACACTGTACAGGTTTCGCTTGTTCCTCGATATATACATGAAACTGTATACAACTGTTACTGTGTTAGTGTGTAAGAATGGTATTCAATACCGGACAAGATGAGATTAAGACACGTGCTGCAACATCTGGGATATTATTGTAGACGTTTCGCCATCCAGTGGCTTTATCAAATACAATATTCTAGGACATAACTTGAAGACAGTAGAACTTTGTACAGGAAGATGAGGTTAATCAGTCCCTCAACCTTGAGTAGGTCGAACAGCACAATAGTCGTGGAAATTCTGAAGCAGAATGAAAGGATCTGGCGCATATATTGTAACGTCAGGTGTAGCAGGTACGAGGGAATATTCCCAGTGGATGTAGGAGTTATGTCTTAGAATTTGTATTGTTAAAGCCACTGGATGGCGAAAGTATACAGTAAAGATACCAGATGTTGCAATGTGTCTTAATACATCCTACAGTGTAGTGTTCCTTGTCACAATACATGAACACTGAATACACTGTAAATGTGGTATAGTGTTCCTTGACAGTATGCACTGATCACTGTATACATGTACTGTCGGTAGTGTTCCTGACACCATACATTGACACTGTTTACACTGTCCAGTGTTAGTGTTCCTGACACCATACATGGAACACCTGTATACCACTGTACAGTGGTAGTGTTCCTTGACACCATACATGAACACTGTTTACACTGTACAAGTGGTTAGTGTCCTTGACCCATACATGAACACTGTATACACTGTACAGTGGTAGTGTTTCCTTGACACCATAACATGAACACTGTATACAATGTTCAGTGTTAGTGGTTCCTTGACACCATACATGAACACGTTACACTGTACAGTGGGTAGCTGTTCCTTGACACCATAATGAACTCTGTATACAATGTAAAGTGTTAGTGTTCCTTGACATTATACATGAAACACTGTATACTATGTACAGGGGTAGTGTTCCTTGACACATATTGAAAAAACTGTTTACACTGTACAGTGATAGTGTCCTTGGACAACATAATGATCACTGTAACACTGTTTACAGGTGTAGTGTTCACTTGACACCATAATAAACACTGTATACACTGTACAAGTGTATTGTTCCTTGACCATACATATACACTGTATACAATGTACAGTGGTAGGGTACCTTGACACTATACATGTACACTGTATACACTGTAAGAAAAACTGGTAGTGTTCCTTGACAACATACATGAACACTGTATACACTGTACAGATGGTAGTGTTCCTTGACACCATACATGAACGTGTAAACCTGTACAGTGGTAGTGTTCCTTGACCACCATACATAAAACACTGTTATTACACTGTACAGTGGTATGTTCCTTGAACCATTACCATGAACACTGTATACACTGGCAGTGGTATGTGTTCCTTGACACCATACATGCAATCCAACTGTAAAGTGTTAGTGTTCCTTGACACCATACATGAACATGTATACACTGACAGTGGTAACGTGTTCCTAGCACCATACTTGATCACTGTATACACTGATAGTGTTGTGTTCCTTGACACCATACATGATCACTGAAACACTGTACAGTGGTAGTGTTCCTTGACACCCATACATGAACACTGTATACCACTGTACTGTCTGGTAGTGTTCCTTGACACCATACATGAACACTGTTCATGTTACAGTGGTAGAGTGTTCTTGACACTATACATAAACACTGTATTACCAATGTGGAAAAGACACTTATGGTACAGTTCAGGACCATTTATTAAGGATCGTGTTCGCCACGAGTGGCTTCTTCAGTCCTAGAAGAAGCCACCCTGTGCCCCGAAACGTTTCCTTTAATAAAGTCCTGAACTGTACATAAGAGTCTTTTTCCAACATCATTGTCAGTTACCATACCATTCCTCACGTATACACTGTACACGTGTTAGTTGTTCCTTGACACTATACATGACCACTGTTTACACTATATAGTGGTAGTGTTTCTTGACACATCATAAAACCACTATAGACTGTACATTAAAATGGTATAAATATTACCGACAGATTGTTAGGTAAGACACATATGCACAGTTAGGTATCTTTATTTCGAAAACGTTTCGCCTACAACAGTAGGCTTCTTCGTCGAGTACAGGAAAAGTGATTAGAAGCAGAGATACTTGAGACGGATGTATATCAGTCCATCACCCTTAAAGTTTTGAGGTGGTCAGTCCCTCAGTCTGGAGAGAAGAGCCATGTTCCGTTGTCTGAAAAACAATATGAAGTTGAAGTGAAGGATGAGGCCTTATATAGATGCCAGGAGGGTGAGACGTAGGGTTGCTTTGGGAGGGCCGGTCCCTTCAAACCAGCCGTTTCATAGTAGAGGTTGTCGAAGTTGATGGTCTATTCCCAAGATACATTGTGTTGCAGTTGTCTGACAGAATTAACATTAAAATGGTATCATACTACCGACAGATTGTTAGGTAAGACACATATGCAACAGTTAGGTATCTTTATTTCGAACGTTTCGCTACACAGTAGGCTTCTCAGTCGAGTACAGAAAGTTGATAGAAGCAGAAGATACTTGAGACGATGTAATCAGTCCATCACTTAAAGTTTTGAGTGTGGTCAGTCCCTCAGTTGGAAAGAGCATTGTTCGTTGTTTTGAATCAATATGAAGTTGAAGTAGAAAGCAAACAAGTTCAGGTAAGATCCCTGGATTGAGCGGGGATGATGGGACAGATGAAGAATAGCTCTGGAGGGGAGTGTCTTAGTAGATTAACAGAGCCAGGGCTTAACCCAGCAGCTAAGGCGATCGTGTTGGTGCCAGACTTGAGAACGGAATGCAGGGACTGTGCATTGAATTGTGGTAGTTGAAGTCTGAATCTGAGTAGCTGGCAGCAGGCTAGGTACATCAGAGGGTAGAACACATATGGGAGTTATAGGAGTAACTGAGGGGAGGGCAGGTTAGCAATGGAGCCATTTGCAACTGTTTTGAAGATGCTTCTAGATAGGTGTATAGTTTAGCCCTTGTTACTGAAGGTGAACGTAGAGGCTTGATGAACTCAAGACTTGGTGTGAGTGTGAAGTGAAGCGGTGATTCACATGCATACTTGTCTGTTTCTGCACGAGGCTTTTGTAGAGTTCAGTACTTAGGGTCATGGTGTCAGTATTTGAAGGAGAAGTGTAAAAAGGTAATGTTTTCCCATGAGGGTTTACTGGAGTGTCGTTTTTCCTATTTGAGAGTGGATTCATTGGGAGAATCTTACAAGTTGTAAGCAGGGACAGAGGGGTCGACAGGAAGCAGCTGTGAGGTGTTATGGTTGTAGAACATAGAGGCTGGGAGGAGAGTGGGAGACGGTGCTGAGGCAACTTGATCAAACGTTTTTTGTCAAGCGGTGGAAGTGGTTATGAAGTTACAGGAGGCAGTTGCTTGGGCAGGAGAAGGTCTGCAGGAGCAGTAAAGTTCTTGACGTTGGGAAGGATCTTGGATGGGATGTCTTCTGAGGTGTGGAAATCCGGAAAAGGAAATTTGAGGGCAGGCATGTTGTTCTGACGGAATTGTTGTTAATTAGTGGCTGTTGAAAGTGCGGGCTTGCTGACGTTTGGGCAAGGTGTGCATACACATGCAATACAGCACCTTTGAGGAGAAAAAAAACCGTCGGGGAGTGGAGAGAGGAGTTGCTGGGCGATGGTGCCTGTAGATTAGCGTGTAGAGTCTTGGTGGGTGTCTGTTTGTGGTTTTTGGTTATTGCAGCGTATGTCGGTGAATTGGAGGTGTTCTTCAGAACTTTAGATTTTTCTTCAATTAGAACATAGGAACATAAGAACGAAGGAAAAACACTGCAGAAGGCTACTGGGCCCTTGCGTGGCCTGGTTCCAAGTCTCCTACGGCTTAAGCCAATTGCACCCAACCTAGTCAGGGTGTTGTCGTGCCCGGGGGTTTGCACATGCCGGGTAGTTGCACGTTCGTGTTTTGGTTCTTCCTGTCAGTTACACTATATCATTCCTGTACATATATTGATTTATCTGAAAAGTCGGTTATGATTACGTGGAGACAAGATATAATACCCGAGAGATTATTTTCTCTCAGCGGTTATATACAGACAGTTTAATTTAATCCATATTTTTGGGATTTTTTTACGAACGTTCTTGCAACCATAATGTCCTTAATGTAGTCGATAGACCTGTATTACACCCATTAACTAACTTATGGGAAAAAAAATGTACCCAAAATGAAGCAGCACCGTTGTGGCAAGCAAATAGAGAAGAAAGAAGGAACACCTGCAGCAGCCTACTGACCACGCGACGCAGGTTCCAAGTCGCCTCACTGGTTTATGCTCAGACCCATACGAGTCAGGTCCAGGTCAACATTCACTTAAAGAGAGCGACAGTGTAAAGTGGGTAGCTGATCACTTAGGGCACTCACCTCACACTCTGGGTTGAGGGTCGATCCCGGTTTCGGTTGGAACATTACATAAGAACATAAGAACTTTAAGTACGAAGGATCACTGCAGAAGGCCTACTGGGCCCATGCTGTGGGCAGGTCAAGTCTCCTACCGGCTTAAGCCAATGCACCCAACATAGTAGTGTCAGGTCCAATTGACTTAGGGAGGAAAGGCAACCGACCTGGTAGCACAAGCTTTCAGGTCTCATCACACCCACCACATCTATCATGTATTTATCCAACTATTTTTAAAGCTACACAAGTTCTAGCCTCTATAAACTGGTACTTGGGAGTTTGTTCCACTCATCCACAAACTCTATTACCTAACAAGTACTTTCCTTATATCCTTCCCTGAATCTGAATTTTTCAAAACTTGAAACCATTGCTGCGAGGTCTGTCTAGGTAGATTATTGTCAGGCCACCACTTCTTTACATCCCCTTTATTTATTCCTGTTTCCATTTATTACACCTCAATCATATCCCCCTAATTCTACGTCTTTTAGGGAGTGCAGTTTCAGGGCCCTTAGTCTATTTCATAGGGAGGTTTCTGATACATGGGATCAACTTTGTCATCCTCCTTTGTACATTTCAGTGAATTTTTATTCCATTCTGTAATACGGTGACCAAATCTGTGCAGCATTAATCTAAATGAGGCCTAACCAAGGATGTATAGAAGTTGTAGAACATACATGAGGACTCCTATATTTATGCTTCGTGATATGAAGAAAGGATTCTATTAGCTTTTATTGCGAAACACTTATGCATGTTTTGTCTTGGTTTCAGATTAGACGTGTATCCATTAGGACAACTGCTGTCCAGTTTTCACCATCACTAAAATGAAAACTGGTGTCTGTGGGTAGCATCCTGGGACATAAATTGACTTAATCTGCCCGAATTGTTTTGCATAACAAGCGCTTTGTATACAGTTAGTAGTCTAAATGCTGTCAGGTAGGCTGTATACCTTGTACATGTACTTGTAGAAATAAAGATTATTATTATTAAAAGTGGTAGGGATTTGGGCATCCACCAGGCTTGCATAAGTGTTAGATCTGAGTGGAGACATGTGGTGGGTTTAGAGTTTGACGTGTATGGTGTGTGGAGCACGATATCATATATGAAGAGATTGAGTGAAACTGGTTGCCGGACTTTAAATCCTGGAGGTGGAAGCATCAGTGCCTACCAGTCTGGAGGGTCGTGGATGTTGCTGTTCAGACGGTCATTAGAATTGTGACTTATGTTTCTTTCTGGCAAGACACATTTTGACCGAATGATGGTGAATGTTTCATAGGGCAGCTCCAGTTTCCTCAGATTAAAAGTCTTTCTTCGGATGAAAGAACCAAGGTTGTAGTAATGTTGGTAGATATTTTGTAGATCAATGGTTCAAAGACCGGAAATGTTGATAAATAGACACGTGCAACTCTTGGGTATCTTTATTGAGGAAACGTTCGCCTCGCAGTGGCTTCATCAGTCTTACCAAAGGAGAATCTTGAAGAACAGGAGGTGAATGAGGTAATCAGTCCCTCAACCTAGAGTCGATGTGTGTCAGGCCATCAATCTTGAGGTACACTGTCAGGATACTGCAACACAAGGGATCTTGGTACAGACCTGACAATCAACTTCGGACTATCTTACTAGTGAGAACGGCTTGATTTGTGAGGGACTGACCTCCAAACATACTGCGTCTGTTAGGTAGACACAATGGCAACAGTTAGGTATTTTATTTTGAAACGTTTCGCTAACTGTAGGCTTCTTCAGACGAGTACAGAAGTTGATAGAAGCAGAAGATACTTGGACGATGTAAATCTGTCCATCACCTTAAAGTTTTGAGGTGGTCAGTCTTCAAGTATCTTCTGCTTCTATCAACTTTTCTGTACTCGACTGAAAGAAGGCCTACTGTCGTGTTGCTGAAACGTTTACAAATTAAAGATACCTAGCTGTTGCATATGTGTCTTACCTAACAACCTGTCGGTATTTTATACCATTATAATGTTCAATCTGCGTTCTTCTAGTGACTACGTCTCACCTCCTGGGCACTATTTAAGGCTCCATCTTGTCACTTCAACTCATATTGTTTCAGATCTTATGGAACAATGCTCTTCCAGACTGAGGGATCTGACCACCTAAAACTTAAGGGTGATGGACTTGAATTACATCGTCTTCAAGTCTTCTTCTGCTTCTATAAACTTTCTGTACTCGACTGGGGAAAGAAGCCTACTGTGTAGGCGAACGTTTCGAAATAAAGGATACCTAACTGTTGCTATGTGTCTTACTAACAACTGTCGGTTTTTTTTATATCCATATTATTATTATTATTATTATTTTATTATTATTATTATTATTATTCAACTGCACGCGGCCCACACATGGTGCACACGCACGTGTTGAGGCTGCGTGTTTGCTCGCGCATGTTTTTGCCCTGCATGTGTACGCACATGTGAGCTGAGTGTGAACGCACGTGTGAGACTGCATTTGCGAGCCTGCGGTCAGTGCATGCATGTGCGAGCCTGCTCTGTGCATGACATGTGCGAGGCCTGCTTGTGCATGCATGTGCGAGCCTGCTTGTGCTTGATGTGCGGCCTGCAGTGCATGCATGTTGCGAGCCTGCTTGTGCTGCAGTGACGAGCCTGCTTGTGCATGCATGTGCGTGCCTGCTTGTGCATGGCATGTGCGAGCCTGCGTGTGCACGCATGTGTTAGTCTGCGTGTGTACGGCATATACGAGCTGCGTGTGCATGCATTTGCGAGCCTGCGTGTGCAATGCATGTGCGAGGCCTCTGGTGCATGCATGTGCGGAGCCTGCGTGTGCACGCATTGTGTTAGTCTGCGTGTGTACGAATATACGCAGCCTGCGTGTGCTTGCATGTGCGAGGCCTGCGTGTGCATTTTTTTGGGCCATGAGAAAGCCTGCGTGTGCAACGCATGTGCGAGCCTGCGTGTTGCAGCATGTGTGAGCCTGCAGTGCGAGGCCAGCGTGTGCATGCATGTGCAAGCCTGCTTGTTGCACGCCACGTGTGAGCCTGCGTAGTGCACGCACGTGTGAGCCTGCGTGTCACGGCACGTCGAAACTGTATGTGTACGAACGTCTGAGTCTGGTGTCACGCATGTACGAGCATGCGTATGTGCACGCACGAGTGAGGCCTGGAGTGTGCACGCTCGTGTGAGCCTGCGTGTTGAGACGGTGGTGTTGCATGCTGTGAAAGTTGCTTGTCCACGCATGTTGCGAGCCTGCGAGTGCACGCATGTGTGAGCCTGCGTGTGACACGCATGTGCGAAGGCCTGCGTGTGCACGCATGTGTGAGGCCTGATGTGGCACGCTGTGTGATCTGCATGTGCACGCAAGTGTGTGTATGCATGTGTGAGCCTGCGTGTCCACGCACGTGTGAGTCTGAGCGTGTGCACGTACGTACGAGCCTGAGTGTTGCACGCATGTGTGAGCCTGCATGTGCTCGCCGTGTGAGTATGCATGTTGTGAGCCTGCGATGTCCACGCACGTGTGTGTCTGCGAGTGCACGCACGTGCGAGCCGAGTGTGCACTCATGTGTGATCTGCAGGTGCACGGGCATATGCATATGCAAGCTGCTTGTGCACGCATGTGCGAGCTGTGTGCATGCACGTGTGAGGCCTGCGTATGCACACAGTGTGAACCTTTGCTGTGCGCACATGTGCGAAAGCCTTTGGCTGTGTGCACACACGTTGAGGCTGCATGTGTACACACGTGTGAGCCTGCATGTGCCGCAGGTGCGAGCTTGCGTGTGCACGCATGTGTGAGCCTGCGTGTGCACGCATTGTGTGAGCCTGCATGTCACCACGTGTGATCTGGTGTTCACGCACGCATGCTAGCTGTGTTGTGCACGAACGTGTGAGCCTGGTGTGCACGCATGTGTGGAAGCATGCGACTGCAGCAACGTGTGAGTCTGCGTGTGCATGCACGTACGAGCTGAGAGTGTGCACGCATGTGTGAGCTGCAACATTGTGCACGCACGTGCGAGCCTGCGTGTCCACGCACGTGTGGTCTGCTTTTGCATTCACGGTTATGGAGAGAGAGATAGTACTTACAAGGTTACATTGTGAAAGCAGAGACCATCATAGTGACTATAAGACCTGCATTAATGTTTTATTCCTTAATATTCAGCTTACCATTCTTTGCTCTCTCTAGTTGCCTCGCCTATTGGTGGAGAAGTCGGGCGTAATATGTGTGAAGTTCCATATGTAGTCTGTGTTGAATCTGGCTACAGGGGACACTCGATCGCATTGTGTGCAGTACGACAAGAGATTGAGCGCGCAATGCTCAAGCAGCCGTGGACCGCTGCAGGTAAGGGGAACAAGCCATTATCTGTCTCAGTGCTGGTGGAAATGATATTGGAAGGGTAGGAGAGAAGAGCTGCTAGATAAGTACAGGTCAGCTATAGATTTCATTAAGTCTAAGGGAGGGATCCCAATCATATGTAGCATCTTGCCTAGAAGGGGAGTAGGAAATGAATGGTTGTCTAGGGCAATTGGTGTAAATTGCTGGCTAGACAGATACTGCAAGGAACTTGCAATCCCATTCATTGACAACTGGAACAACTTTTATGGCAAACATGATATGTATGCAAGGATGGGTTCATCTCTCTGGGGCAGGGTGGTAGCACTTGCAGACTCGATTGAGAAGGCCATTGGTGAAATGCCTATGATTTTAAACTGATGGAAGATAGAGGTATGGGTGTGTGTGGGAAACAAGCAGGTTGCAACACTAGGGTTTGGAAACAGTAAATGTATAAAAGGCATTCAGCATGAAGTTATAAATAAAGACAATAGAACAGGTCAGCAAACAAAGGGGGACAGCAGAGGGCAGCAAGGGACTAGCTCCCTTAAGGTTTACTATACTAATAGCAGGAGTGTTAAAATAAGATAGATGAGCTAAGATTAATTGCAAGTGCAGGAAACATAGATATTATTGCTATAACAGAGACCTGGCTCAATCTGAAAGATAGAGAGATGCCCTCTGAATGTCACATACAAGGCTATAAATTATTCCACACTGACAGGGTCAACAGGAAAGGTGGTGGAGTAGCGATGTATGTCAGAGACAATTAAAATTGTTGTGTTAGACAAGATATTAAATTAGAAGCGTCAGCCACTGAATCTGTTTGGTTACAGCTTCTCGAGGGCCGAGAAAAACTAATTTTGGGTGTGATTTACAGGGCCCCAAATCTTGATAGGGAGTGCAGTAAACTTCTATGGGACAAATTCGTAAGGCATCTACAATACGAAAATGTTGTGCTAATGGGAGATTTCAACTATAGACAGATTGACTGGAGCAATTTGACAGGAAATTTAGAGTCGGTGACTTTCTTGATACGATCCAGGATTGTTTTTTAAAACAGTTTGTGACAGAGCCAACTAGGGGAATAACCTCCTTGACTTGGTTCTTGCCAGTAGGGAAACACTAATTAATAATCTGAGGTTAATGATGAGCTTGGGGAGAGTGATCACAAATCACTCAGTTTTAACATATCATGGAATTCCCCTAATAATGGCAATCAAGTCTCCGTCCCTGACTTTCGCTTGGCTGATTTCATAGGACTGAAAATTACTTAGGTGGGCTGAACTGGAATGACCTGACTAGGGTCAGGTAGGTGGTGATGGTTGCCGATATGATGCTTTCCAGGCATAGTTCTAGCTGCTCAGTCAAATATGTTCCAAATAGGGAAATCAATCAAACAAAAATGATCCTAAATGGATGAACAATAGATTAAAATATCTGATTGGTCAAAAAGAGGCATATATAGGCAAATCAAAAGAGGAGAGGGGCCCAATTTAAGAAATCGTATATTCATTTAAAAAGAAGAGAAATAAAAAAAAGGGAATTAGAAAAGCAAATAGAGATTATGGGGGTTAAAGTTGCAAGAGAATCGAAGACTAACCCAAAAGGATTCTTTCGGGTATACAGAAGTAAGATCAGGGACAAGATAGGCCCACTCAAAAGTTCCTCGGGTCAGCTCACTGACATGATGGGAAATGTGTAGAATTTTTAACACATACTTCCTCTCAGTTTTACACAGGAGGATACCAGCGATATTCCAGTAATATAAATTATGTAGAACAGGACGATAAAAAAACTGTGCACTATTAGGGTCACAAGTGACAGGTCCTTAGGCAAATAGATAAATAAAACCTAACAAATCCCCGGGCCCTGATGAACGTATGCAAGGGTTCAAAAAGGAATGTAAAGAGGAGCTTAGCACACCTTTGGCTAATCTTTTCAACATATCACACAAACTGGCATGGTGCCAGATAAGTGGAAAATGGCAAATGTGATACCTATTTCAAAACAGGTGACAGGTCCTTAGCTTCGAACTATAGACCAATAAGCCAAAACCCCCATAGTGGGAAAATTTATGGAATCAATAATTGCCGAGGCAGTTCGTAGCCACCTTGAAAAACAAAAATTAATCAACGAATCTCAGCATGGTTTTACAAAAGGGGCGTTCCTGCCTTACGAATTTATTAACTTTTTTCACTAAGGTATTTGAGGAGGTAGATCATGGTAATGAATATGATATTGTGTATATGGACTTCAGTAAGGCTTTTGACAGGGTCCCACATCAGAGACTTTTAGGAAAATAAAGCACATGGAATAGGAGGAGAAATTTTTTCCTGGATAGAGGCAATGGTTGACAAATAGGCAGCAGAGAGTTTGCATTATGGCAGGAGAATCAGAGTGGGGGGCGTCACGAGCGGGTTCCACAGGGCGTCAGTGTTGTGGCCCCCTGTGTTCGCAATCTACATTTAAACGACATAGATGAGGGCATAAAGAGGCGAACATCGGCAAGTTTGCCGATGAACACCAAAATAGGCCGTCGGTAATTCATTCTGTCGAGGACATTCGAGCACTCCAGGAAATTTGAATAGACTGATGCGTGGTCGGAGAAGTGGCAGATGCGTTTAATATAGACAAATGCAAGTTCTAATGTTGGACAGGACAATACCATGCCACATATATAAAAACTAAATAATGTAGATCTTAATATTACGGATTGCGAAAAAGATGTAGGAGTTTTCTGGTTAGCAGTGTAATCTGAAACCAAGACAACGTGCATAAGTGTTCGCAAAAAGCTAATAGACTCCTTGGTTCATTAAGAAGCATAAATAATAGCGATGTTAGTCCTCAGGGTTGTTCTTCAACTCTCATACCATCCTTGGTTAGGCCTCATTAGATTATGCTGCAACAGTTTTTGGTCACCGTTATATTACAGGAATGATTAAATTCTCGGGAAAATGTACAAAGGAGGATGACAAAGATGATCCCATGTATCAGGAAACCTTCCCTTGTGAGGATCGACTACGGGCCCTGAAACTGCACTCTCTAGAAAGACGTAGAATTAGGGGAGGATATGATTGAGGTTTTATACGTGGAAGAAGGAATAAATAAAGGGGTATGTAAATAGTGTGCTGAAAAATATCTAGCCTAGACAGGACTCGCAGCAATGGTTAAGTTGGAAAAATTCAGATTCAGGAGGGATATAGGAAGTACTGGTTTGGTTAATAGAGTTTGAGGATGAGTGGAACAACTCCCAAGTACCGTTATAGAGGGCCAGAACGTTGTGTAGCTTTAAAAATAGGTTGGATAAATACATGAGTAGATGTGGGTGGGTGTGAGTTGGACCTGATAGCTTGTGCTAACAGGTCGGTTGCCGTGTTCCTCCCTTAAGTCAATGTGACCTGACCTGACTAGGTTGGGTGCATTTGGCTTAAGCCGGTAGGGACTTGGACCTGCCTCGCATGGGCCGGTAGGCCTTCTGCAGTGTTCCTTCGTTCTTATGTTCTTATGTTCTATATAGTGGTAGTGTTCCTTGACACCATTCATAAACACTATAGACTGTACATTAAAATGGTATAAAATACCGACAGATTGTTAGGTAAGACACATATGCAACAGTTAGGTATCTTTATTTCGAAAACCGTTTCGCCTACGCAGTAGGCTTCTTCAGTCGAGTACAGAAAAGTTGATAGAAGCAGAAGATACTTGAAGACGATGTAATCAGTCCATCACCCTTATAGTTTTGAGGTGGTCAGTCCCTCAGTCTGGAGAAGAGCATTGTTCCGTTGTCTGAAACAATATGAAGTGAAGTGACAGGATGGAGCCTTATATTGTGCCAGGGGGGTGAGACGTAGGTTGCTTTGGGTGAGGGCAGGTCCCTCTCAAAACCAGCCGTCTCACTAGTTAGAGGTTGTCCGAAGTTGATGGTCTGTAACCAAGATTACCCTTGTGTTGCAGTGTCTGACTGAATTAACATTAAAATGTAAATTAAAATACCGTGACAGATTGTTAGGTAAGACACATATGCAACAGTTAAGGTATCTTTATTTCGAAACGTTTCAGCCTACACAGTAGGCTCTTCAGTCGAGTACAGAAAAGTTGTAGAAGCAGAAGATACTTGAAGACGATGTAATCAGTCCATTCACCCTTAAAGTTTTGAGGTGGTCAGTCCTCAGTCTGGGAGAGAGCATTGTTCCGGTTGTTTGAAACAATATGATAGTTGAAGTATAGCAAAGCAACAAGTTCAGCGATAGGATCCCAAGGGATGAGCGGGAAGATGGGGACAGATGAAGAATAGCTTGGAGAGGAGTGTTCTTAGCAGAGAAACAGAGCCAGGGCTTAACCCAGCAGTTAGGCGATTCCGTACGGTTGCAGATTGAGAACTGGAATAGCAGGGACTGTTGCATTGGAACTTGTGGTAGTTGAGTCTTGAATCTTGAGTAGCTGGCAGCAGGCTAGGTCACATAGAGGGTAGAAACATATGGGAGATATGGAGTAATGAGGAGGCAGGTTAGCAAATGGAGCCATTTTCGGAAACTTTTTTTGAAGCTGCTTTGTTAGGTGGTATAGTTTAGCCTTGTTATGAAAGGTGAAACGTAGAGGCTTGATGGAACTCAAGAACTTGGTGTGAGTGTGAGTGAAGAAAACGGTGATTCACATGCATACTTGGGATGTTCCAAGCACCGAGGCTTTTGTTAGAGTTCAGTACAGAGTTCATGGTTGTCAGTATTTGAAGTGGAAGTGTAAAGGTAAGGTTTTCCCATGAAGGGATTTACTGGAGTCGTCGTTATCTTCCTTTCTGGAGGGAATTCATTGGGATGTGAATCACCAATGGTTGTAGCAGGTGACTGGTGGTCGACAGGAGCAGCTGTGTGGTGTAATGTTGTGTAACAGCAGGCTGGGAGAGGTGGGAGACGGTGGCCTGAGGCAAACTTGATTCAACGATTGTCAGCGGTGGAAGTGGTTATAGAAGTTTTCAGGAAGCCAGTTGCTTGGGCAGAGGACAGGTCTGCAGGAAGCAGTAAGTTCATGACGTCGGGAATGGATCTTGAGGATGTCTTCTGAAGGTGTGGAATCGGAAAATTGAAGGCAGGCATGTTGATTCAGACGGAATAGTTCGTTTTAATAGTGGTGTTGAAAGTGCCGGGGCTTGCTGCGTTTGCAAGGTGTGCATACACCATGCAATACAGCACCTTTGAGGGAGCACCGTCGGGGAGTGGAGAGAGGGAGTTGCTGGGCGATGGTGCCTGTAGATTAGCGTGTAGAGTCTTGGTGGTGTCGGTTTGTGGTTTGGGTTTGGTTATTGCAGCGTATGTCGGTGAATTGGAGGTGTTCTTCAGAACTTTAGTTTTCTTCAATATAAGAACATAAGAACATAAGAACGAAGGAACACTGCAGAAGGCCTACTGGCCCATGCGAGGCAGGTCCAAGTCTCCTACCGGCTTAAGCCAATGCACCCAACCTAGTCAGGGTGTTGCACGTGCCCGGGTGTTGCACATGCCCGGGTGTTGCACGTGTGTTTGGTTCTTCCTGTCAGTACACTATATCATTCCTGTACATATATTGATGTAATCAGAAAGTCGGTTATGACTTACGTGGAAGACAAGATATATACACCGAGAGATATAGTTCTCTCAGCGGATATATACTGACAGTTTAATTTAATCCATATTTTAGGGATTATTTTACGAACGTTACTTGCAACCATAATGACCTTAATGTAGTCGATAGACTTTATACACCCATTAATTAACTATGGAAAACAAAATGTACCCCCCCCCCCCCCCCCCCCCCCCCCTCCCACATTCTCCCCCCCCTTTCCCCCCCCCCTTCCCCCCTCCTAACCAAAATGAAACGCACCGTTGTGGCCAAGCACATAGAGAAGAAAGTAGGAACACTGCAGCAGGCCTACTGAACACGGCGGACGCAGGTCCAAATGTCGCCTACTGTTTTTGACCACTGACCCAACGAGTCAGGTCCAGGCCACAATCACTTAAAGAGAGGCGAGTGTAAGTGGTTGCTTGATCACTAGGCACTCACCACACCCACTGTGGTGCGGGTCATCCACCGGTTCGGTTGGAAACAATTACATAAGAACATAAGAACTTAAGAACGAAAGAACACTGCAGAAGGCCATACCGGCCATGCGAGGCAGGAGCCAGTCTCCTACGGCTTAAGCCAATGCACCAAACCTAGTCAGGTCAGGTCAACATTGATTAAGGAGGTAGGAACACGGCGAACCGGACCTGGTTAGCACAAGCTATCGAGGTCTAATCACCACCCACCCACATCTACTCATGTATTTATCCAACTATTTTTAAAGTACACTAACGTTTAGCCTCTATAACGGTACTTGGGAGTTTGTTCCACTCATCCACAAAACTCTATTACCAAACCAGTACTTTCCTATATCCTTCCTGAATCTGAATTTTTCCAACTTGAAAACATTGCTGCGAGTCCTGTCTAGGCCTAGTATTTTCAGCACACTATTTACCATTCCCTTTATTTATTCTGTCTTCCATTATACATCTCAATCATATCCCCACTAATTCTACGTCTTTCTAGAGAGTGCAGTTTCAGGGCCCTTAGTCTATCCTCATAGGGAAGGTTTCTGATACATGGGATCAACTTTGTCATCCTCCTTTGTACATTTTCCAGAGAATTTATATCCATTCTGTAATACGGTGACCAAAACTGTGCAGCATAATCTAAATGAGGCCTAACCAAGGATGTATAGAGTTGAAGAACAACATGAGGACTCCTATTATTTATGCTTCTTGATATGAAGCCAAGGATTCTATTAGCTTTATTGCGAACACTTATGCACTGTTGTCTTGGTTTCAGATTAGGACGTGTATCCATAAGACATCTGCTGTCCAGTTTTCACCCATCACTAAAATGGAAACCTGGTGTGGGTAGCATCCTGGGACAAAAATTGACTTAATCTGCCCGAAATGTTCTGCATAACAAGCAGCTTTGTATACAGTAGTATGTCAATGCTGTCAGGTAGGCCTGTATACCTTGTACATGTACTTGTAGAAATAAAGATTATTATTATTAAAAGTGGTAGGGATTTGGGCATCCACCAGGCTTGCATAAGTGTTAGATCTGAGTGGAGACATGTGGTGTTTAGAGTTTGACGTGCTATTGGAGTGTGAGCACGATATCATTTATGAAGAGATTGAGTGAAACTGGTTAGCCGGACATTAAATCCTGGAGGTGGGAAGCACAGTGCCTACAGTCTGGAGGGTCGTGGATGTTGCTGTTCAGACGGTCATTAGAATTGTGACTTATGTTTCTTTCTGGCAAGACACATTTTGACCGAATGATGGTGAATGTTTCATAGGGCAGCTCCAGTTCCTCAGATTAAAAGTCTTTCATCGGCATGAAAGCACCAAGGTTGTATTAATGTTGGTAGATATTTGTAGATCAATGGTTCAAAGAACCGACATGTTGATAAATTAGACACGTGCAACTCTTGGGTATCTTTATTGAGGAAACGTTTCGCCACGCAGTGGCTTCATCAGTCCATACAAAGGAGAATCTTGAAGAACAGGAGGAGAATGAGGTAATCAGTCCCTCAACCTTGAGTCGATGTGGTCAGTCCATCAATCTTGATGTACACTGTCAGATACTGCAACACAAGGGTATCTTGGTACAGACCTGCAATCAACTTCGACAATCTCTACTAGTGAGAACGGCTTGATTTGAGAGGGACCTGACCTCCCAACATCTGCGTTCTGTTAGGTAAGACACATATGCAACAGTTAGGTATCTTTATTTTGAAACGTTTCGCCTACACAGTAGGCTTCTTCAGACGAGTACAGAAAAGTTGATAGAAGCAGAAGATACTTGAAGACGATGTAATCAGTCCATCACCCTTAAAGTTTTGAGGTGGTCAGTCTTCAAGTATCTTCTGCTTCTATCAACTTTTCTGTACTCGACTGAAGAAGCCTACTGTGTAGGCGAAACGTTTCAAAATAAAGATACCTAACTGTTGCATATGTGTCTTACCTAACAACCTGTCGGTATTTTATACCATTTTAATGTTCAATCTGCGTTCTTCTAGTGACCTACGTCTCACCTCCTGGCGCTATATAAGGCTCCATCTTGTCACTTCAACTCCATATTGTTTCAGACTATGGAACAATGCTCTTCTCCAGACTGAGGGACTGACCACCCTCAAAACTTTAAGGTGTGGACTGATTACATTCGTTCTTCAAGTCTTTTGCTCTATCAATTTTCTGTACTTCGACTGGAAGAAGCCTTCTGTGTAGGCGAAACGTTTCGAAATAAAGATACCTAACTGTTGCATATGTGTCTTACCTAACAACCTGTCGGTATTTTATACCCATATTTTTATTATTATTTTATTGTTAATTATTATTATTATTATTATTCAACTGCACGAGGCCCACACATGCGTGCACACGCTCGTGTGAGTTCTGCGTGTGCTCCGCATGTTTGAGCCTGCATGTTTACGCCATATGGGAGCCTGAGGTGTTAACAGCACGTGATGAGCCTGCATTTGCGAGCCCTGCGTGTGCGTTGCATGTGCGAGCTGCTTGTGCATGCATGTGCGAGCCTGCTTGGCATGCATGTGCGAGCCTGATTGTGCATCTGTGCGAGCTGCGTTGTGCACGCATGTTGTTAGGTCTTGCGTGTGTACGCATATACGAGCCTGCGTGTGCATGCATTTGGCGAGCCTGCGTGTGCATGCATGTGCAGCTGCTTGTTGCATGAATGTGCGAGCCTGCGTGTGCACGCATGTGTTAGTCTGCGTGTTTACGCATATACGGCACTCGTTTGTGCATGCATGTGCGAGCCTGCGTGTGCATGCTCATGTGCAAGCTGCTTGTGCAGCATTTGTGGAGCCTGCGTGTGCACGCATGTGTGAGCACTGCATGTGCGAGCCAGGTGTGCATGCATGTTGAAGCCTGCTTGTGCACGCTCGTGTGAGCTGCGTGTGCACGCAGTGTGAGCCTGCGTGTCCACCGCACGTCTGAAACCTGTATGTGTACGCACGTCTGAAGTCTGCGTGTCCACGCATGTACGAGCCTGCGTTGTGCACGCACGTGTGATCCTGGTGTGCACGCACGTGTGAGCTGCGTTGTGCGGAGCGTGCGTGTGCTTGCATGTGAAATGAAAGCCTGCTTGTCCAGCATGGCGAGCCTGCGAGTGCACGCATGTGTGAGCCTGCGTGTGCACGCATGTGCGAGCCTGCGTGTGCACGCATGTGTGAGCCTGCATGTGCACGCACGTGTGAGTATGCATGTGTGAGCCTGCGTGTCCACGCACGTGTGAGTCTGCGTGTTGCCTCACGTACGAGCTGAGTGTGCACGCCATGTGTGAGCGCATGTGCACGCACGTGTGAGTATGCATGTGTGAGCCTTTGCGTGTCACGCACGTGGTGAGTCTGCGTGTGCACGCACGGCGAGCCTGATGTGTGTCCACATGTGTGATCCTGCATGTTGCACGCATATGCATATGGCAAGCCCTGCATGTGCACGCATGTGCCGAGGCCTGTGTGATGCACGTGTGGGCCTGGTATCGCACAACGGTGTGAAACCTGCATGTGCGCACATGTGCGGAGCCTTGCGTGTGCAACACGTGTGAGGCTGCTTGTGTACACACGTGTGAGCCTGCATGTGCACGCAGGTGCGAGCCTGCGTGTGCACGCATGTGTGAGCCTGGGTGTGCACGCATGTGTGAGCCTGCATGTGCACGCACGTGTGAGTCTGCGTGTTCACGCACGTGCTAGCCTGTGTGTGCACGAACGTGTGAGCCTGCGTGTGCACGCATGTGTGAGCCTGCGACTGCACGCACGTGTGAGTCTGCGTGTGCATGCACGTACGAGCCTGAGTGTGCACGCATGTGTGAGCCTGCATGTGCACGCACGTGCGAGCCTGCGTGTCCACGCACGTGTGAGTCTGCGTGTGCATGCACGTGAGAGCCTGCGTGTGCACGCATGTGTGATCCTGCATGTGCACGCATGTGCATATGCCAGCCTGCATGTGCACGCATGTGCATATGCGAGCCTGCATGTGCACGCATGTGCGAGCCTGTGTGCATGCACGTGTGAGCTTGCGTGTGCACACACGTGTGAACCTGCGTGTGCGAGCGGGGGAGTGAATGCCCACGATTTGGAGCCTGCATTCGTGCACGCATGTACGAGCCGGGCGTGTGCACGCACGTGTGAGCCTGTGTGCACACATGTGTGAACCTGCATATGCGAGCCTGAGTGTGCACACACGTTTGAGCCTGCATGTGCACGCATGTACGAGCCTGCGTGTGCACGCACGTGTGAGCCTGTGTGCACACACGTGTGAACCTGCATGTGCGAGCCTGAATGTGCACACACGTTTGAGCCTGCATGTGCACGCACGTACGAGCCTGCGTGTGCACGCACGTGTGAGCCTGTGTGCACACACGTGTGAGTCTGCGTGTGCACACAGTTGTGAACCTGCATGTGCGAGCCTGAGTGTGCACATACGTGAGCCTGTACGTGCACATGTGAGACCCTGCGTGTGCACACACGTGTGAAGCTGCATGTGTACACACGTGAGAGCCTGCATGTGCACGCAGGTGGAGCCCTGCGTGTGCACGCATGTGTGAGCCTGCGTGTGCACGCACGTGTGAGCCTACGTGTGCACGCATGTGTGAGCCTGCGTGTGCACGCATGTGTGAGCCTGCGTGTGCACGTACGTGTGAGCCTGCATGTGCGCGCACGTGAGCATGCGTGTTCATGCACGTGAGTCTGCGTGTTCACGCACGTGCTAGCCTGCGTGTGCACGAACGTGTGAGCCTGCATGTGCTACCCTGCCTGTGCACGCATGTGTGAGCCTGCGTCTGCACGCACGTGTGAGTCTGCGTGTGCACGCACGTGTGAGCCTGCATGTGCACGCATGTGCACGCATGTGTACGCCTACAAACAAGCAAAGATCAGGTGCGCTAACTAAGGAGACCGAAGCAGAGTAAGAGGCAGAGGTCAGGTAGGACGCACCATAAAGGAACCTTCCAGTTCCAATTATCAGGTCACAGGTTAAGGGAAGGCGAGAGAGGTCATCGCAGTACCTTGTTAAGTACCCCACCTGACCCTTGATGGAGGTCACTCTCAGCCATTTTGTCTATCAGGAAGAAGTTATTTGGGAACTATCTATCATTAAACTGTGTTGCAGGTGTTTAATGTAATGATTCGCTGCTCCAGGTTGACAAAATTTTGTTTTGCATGTATAAGTTTTTGCTTTTGTTAGATTAATGTCTAATGTTTACATGTGAGCCATTGTGGCTGAAATGCACCTGTATGTGCGTGTGTGTATGTGCGTGTGTGTGTATGTGCGTGTGTGCGTACTTACATGTATATTCAAATGGTTGTACTGCGTGTGCACTCAGGTGTGAGCTTGCATGTGCGAGCCTGCGTGTGCACGCATGTGTGAGCCTGCGTGTGTACGCATGTATAAGCCTGCGTGTGCACGCATGTGTGAGCCTGCGTGTGCACGCATGTGTGAGCCTTGGTGTGTACGCATGTGTGAGCCTGCGTGTGCACGCATGTGTGAGCCTGCGTGTGTACGCATGTGTGACCCTGCGTGTGCACGATGTGTGAGCCTGCGTGTGCAGCATGTGTGGAGCCTGCGTGTGCACGCACGTGCGAGCCTGCGTGTGAAACGCATGTGTGAGCCTGCGTGTGTACGCATGGAGTGAGCCTGCGTGTGCACACACGTGCGAGCCTGCGTGTGCACGCACGTGTGAGCCTGCATGTGCGAGCCTGCGTGTGCACGCATGTGCGAGCCTGCGTGTGCACGCATGTGTGAGCCGGGCGTGTGTACGCATGTGGGGAGCCTGCGTGTGCACGCATGTATGAGCCTGCATGCGCACGCTTTGTGTAAGCTGCGTGGGCACGCATGTGTGAGCCGGCGTGTGCACACGTGTGAGTTTGCGTGTGCACGCACGTGTGAGCCTGCATGTGCGAGCCTGCGTGTGCACCCCATTTGCGAGCCTACGTGTGCACGCATTTGTGAGCCTGCGTGTGTACGCAGTGTAAGCCTGCGTGTGCACGCATGTATGAGCCTGCGTGCGCACGCATGTGTGACCCTGCGTGGGCACGCTTGTGTAAGCCGGCGTGTGCACGCACGTGTGAGTCTGCGTGTGCATGCACGTGCGAGCCTGCGTGTGCACGCATGTGTGAGCCTGCGTGTGTACGCATGGAGTGAGCCTGCGTGTGCACACACGTGCGAGCCTGCGTGTGCACGCACGTGTGAGCCTGCATGTGCGAGCCTGCGTGTGCACGCATGTGCGAGCCTGCGTGTGCACGCATGTGTGAGCCTGCGTGTGTACGCATGTGTGAGCCTGCGTGTGCACGCATGTATGAGCCTGCATGCGCACGCATGTGTAAGCCTGCGTGGGCACGCATGTGTGAGCCGGCGTGTGCACACGTGTGAGTTGGCGTGTGCACGCACGTGTGAGCCTGCATGTGCGAGCCTGCGTGTGCACGCATGTGCGAGCCTACGTGTGCACGCATTTGTGAGCCTGCGTGTGTACGCATGTGTAAGCCTGCGTGTGCACGCATGTATGAGCCTGCGTGCGCACGCATGTGTGAGCCTGCGTGGGCACGCATGTGAAAAGCCGGCGTGTGCAACGCAGTGTGAGTCTGCGTGGGGCATGCACGTGCGAGCCTGCGTTTTGCACGCACGTGCGAGCCTGCGTGTGCATGCATGTGCGAGCCTGCGTGTGCACGCATGTACTCACCTATTTGTGGTTGCAGGGGTCGAGTCAAAAGCTCCTGGCCCCGCCTCTTCACTGATTGCTACTAGGTCCTCTCTCTCCCTGCTCCATGGAGCTTTATCATACCTCGCCTTAAAACTATGTATGGTTCCCGCCTCCACTATTCACTTTCTAGGCTATTCCACGGCTTGACTGTGTGAGCCTGCGTGTGCACGCACGTGTGACCCTGCATGTGCGCGCATGTGTACGCCTACAAACAAGCAAAAATGAGGTGCGCTAACTAAGGAGACTGACCAAAGCAGAGTAAGAGGCAGAGGTCAGGTAGGAGGCACCATAAGGGAACCTTCCAGTTCCACTTATATCTCATCAGGTCACAGATTAAGGGAAGGCGAGAGAGGTCATCGCAGTACCTTTTTAAGTACCCCACCTGACCCTTGATGATGTCATTCTCAGCCATTTTTTTCGGTTTCTGAACCATTCATCTATTTTTGTAGATCAATGGTTCACAGAACCGACATGTTGATAAATTAGACACATGTGCAACTCTTGGGTATCTTTATTGAGGAAACGTTTTGCCACACAGTGGGTTCAATCAGTCCTTTCGTAGGAGAAAACTTGAAGAACAGGAGGAGAATGAGGTTTAAACAGTCCCTCAACCTTGAGTCGATGTGTCGATTACCTCATTCTCCTCCTGTTCTTCAAGTTTCTCCTACGTATGGACTGATGAAGCCACTGTGTGGCGAAACGTTTCCTCAATAAAGATACCCAAGAGTTGCACATGTGTCTAATTTATCAACATGTCGGTTCTGTGAACCATTCATCTACAAATCTGTCAGACACTGCAACTTCTTGGGATCTTAATACTTAGGAATTCTTCGCTTACCTAATTCTTGGGCACGACCTACTTCCACATTGAACAAATGTGACACCACCTATGACTGCTGCACCTCTCCTGCCATACGGTTTATAAGCTGCTTCTCCGCTGATATAAGAACATAAGAACGAAGGAACACTGCAGAAGGCCTACTGGCCCATGCGAGGCAGGTCCAAGTCTCCTACCGGCTTAAGCCAAAGCACCCAACCTAGTCAGGTCAGGTCACATTGACTTAAGGGAGGAACACGGCAACCGACCTGTTAGTACAAGCTATCAGGTCTAACTCACACCCACCCACATCTACTCATGTATTTATCCAACCTATTTTTAAAGCTACACAACGTTCTGGCCTCTATAACGGTACTTGGGAGTTTGTTCCACTCATCCACAACTCTATTACCAAACCAGTACTTTCCTATATCCTTCCTGAATCTGAATTTTTCCAACTTAAAACCATTGCTGCGAGTCCTGTCTAGGCTAGATATTTTCAGCACACTATTTACATCCCCTTTATTTATTTCCCGTCTTCCATTTATACACCTCAATTTATATCCCCCCTAATTCTACGTTTCTAGAGAGTGCAGTTTCAGGGCCCTTAGTCTATCCCCATAGGGAAGGTTTCTGATACATGGGTCATCTTTGTCATCCTCCTTTTTACTTTTTCCAGAGAATTTATATCCATTCTGTAATACGGTGACCAAAACTGTGCAGCATAATCTAAATGAGGCCTAACCAAGGATGTATAGAGTTTTAAGAACAACCTGAGGACTCCTATTATTTATGCTTCTTGATATGAAGCCAGGATTCTATTAGCTTTATTGCGAAACACTTATGCACTGTTGTCTTTTGGGTTTTAGATTTACTGCTAACCAGAACTCCTAAATCTTTTTCGCAATCCGTAATATTAAGATTACATTATTTAGTTTATATGTGGCATGGTTATTGTCCTGTCCAACATTTAGAACTTTGCATTTGTCTATATTAAACTGCATCTGCCACTTCTTTCCGACCACTGCATCAGTCTATTCAAATCTTCCTGGAGTGCTCGAATGTCCTCGTCAGAATGAATTCGACGGCCTATTTTGGTGTCATCGGCAAACTTGCCGATGTCGCTCTTTATGCCCTCATCTATGTCGTTTATGTAGATTGTGAACAGCAGGGGGCCCAACACTGACCCCTGTGGAACACCGCTCGTGACGCTTCCCCACTCTGATTTCTCCCCATTTATGCAAACTCTCTGCTGCCTATTTGTCAACCATGCCTCTATCCAGGAAAAAATCTCCTCCTATTCCATGTGCTTTAATTTTCCTCAATAGTCTCTGATGTGGGACCCTGTCAAAAGCCTTACTGAAGTCCATATACACAATATCATATTCATTACATGATCTACCTCCTCAAATACCTTAGTGAAAAAAAGTTAATAAATTCGTAAGGCAGGAACGCCCTTTGTAAAACCATGCTGAGATCGTTGATTAATTTATGCTTTTCAAGATGGCTACGAACTGCCTCGGCAATTATTGATTCCATAAATTTTCCCACTATGGAGGTTAGGCTTATTGGTCTATAGTTCGAAGCTAAGGACCTGTCACCTGTTTTGAAAATAGGTATCACATTTGCCATTTTCCACTTATCTGGCACCATGCCAGTTTGTAGTGATATGTTGAAAAGATTAGCCAAAGGTGTGCTAAGCTCCTCTTTACATTCCTTTAGAACCCTTGCATACAGTTCATCAGGGCCTGGGGATTTGTTAGGTTTTAATTTATCTATTTGCCTAAGGACCATGTCACTTGTGACCCTAATCGTGCACAGTTTATTATCGTCCTGTTCTACATAATTTATCATTACTGGAATATCGCTGGTATCCTCCTGTGTAAAAACTGAGAGGAAGTATGTGTTAAAAATTCTACACATTTCCTTATCACTGTCAGTGAGCTGACCCGAGGAACTTTGAGTGGGCCTATCTTGTCCCTGATCTTACTTCTGTATACCTGAAAGAATCCTTTTGGGTTAGTCTTCGATTCTTTTGCAACTTTAACCTCATAATCTCTTTTTGCTTTTCTAATTCCCTTTTTTATTTCTCTCTTTAACTGAATATATCGATTTCTTAATTGCGCCTCTCCTCTTTTGATTTGCCTATATATGCCTCTCTTTTGACCAATCAGATATTTTAATCTATTGTTCATCCATTTAGGATCATTTTTGTTTGATCTGATTTCCTATTGGAACATAATTTGACTGAGCAGCTAGAAACTATGCCCTGGAAAGCATCATATCGGCAACCATCACCACCTACCTGACCCTTAGTCAGGTCATTCCAGTTCAGCCCACCTAAGTAATTTTTCAGTCCTATGAAATCAGCCAAGCGAAAGTCAGGGACGGAGACTTGATTGCCATTATTAGGGGAATTCCATGATATATTAAAACTGAGTGATTTGTGGTCACTCTCCCCAAGCTCATCATTAACCTCAAGATTATTAATTAGTGTTTCCCTACTGGCAAGAACCAAGTCAAGGAGGTTATTTCCCCTAGTTGGCTCTGTCACAAACTGTTTTTAAAAAACAATCCTGGATCGTATCAAGAAGTCACCCGACTCTAAATTTCCTGTCAAATTGCTCCAGTCAATCTGTCTATAGTTGAAATCTCCCATTAGCACAACATTTTCGTATGTAGATGCCTTACGAATTTCGTCCCATAGAAGTTTACTGCACTCCCTATCAAGATTTGGGGCCCTGTAAATCACACACCAAAATTAGTTTTTCTCGGCCCTCGAGAAGCTGTAACCAAACAGATTCAGTGGCTGACGCTTCTAATTTAATATCTTGTCTAACACAACAATTTAAATTGTCTCTGACATACATCGCTACTCCACCACCCTTCCTGTTGACCCTGTCAGTGTGGAATAATTTATAGCCTTGTATGTGACATTCAGAGGGCATCTCTCTATCTTTCAGATTGAGCCAGTCTCTGTTCTAGCAATATATCTATTGTTATGCTGTATTCTATTCAAGATTGATGGACTGAACACATCGACTCAAGGTTGAGGGACTGATTACCTCATTCTCCTCCTGTTCTTCAAGTTTCTCCTACGTATGGACTGAAGAAGCCACTGTGTGGCGAAACGTTTCCTCAATAAAGATACCCAAGAGTTGCACATGTGTCTAATTTACCATTCATCTACTATCAGGAAGAAGTTATTTGGGAACTATCTATCATTAAACTGTGTTGCAGGTGTTTAATGTAATGATTCACTGCTCCAGGTTGACTAAGTTGTCTTTCACAAAATTTTTGTTTTGCATGTATAAGTTTTTGCGCTTGTCAGATTAATGTCTAATGTCTACATGTGAGCCATTGTGGCTGAAATGCACCTGCATGTGCGTGTGTGTATGTGCGTGTGTATGCATGTGTGTATGTGCGTGTGTGTGTGTATGTGAGCCGGTATGTAAAGTAAAAGGACTCAAGTGCAACTAATGTGACATTATACTGTGGCAACGTTTAGCTCTCCAGGAGCTTTGTCAAGCTGGTAACTGCTTGACAAAGCTCCTGGAGAGCGAAACGTTGCCACAATAAAAGAAGAACATAAGAACGAACATTAAAATGGTATAAAATACCGACAGGTTGTTAAGACACATATGCAACAGTTAGGTATCTTTATTTCGAAACGTTTCGCCTACACAGTAGGCTTCTTCAGTCGAGTACAGAAAAGTTGATAGAAGCAGAAGATACTTGAAGACGATGTAATCAGTCCATCACCCTTAAAGTTTTGAGGTGGTCAGTCCCTCAGTCTGGAGAAGAGCATTGTTCCATGGTATGAAACAATATGGAGATGAAGTGACAGGATGGAGCCTTATATAGCGCCAAGAGGTGAGACGTAGGTCACTAGGAGAGGTAAGAACTCAGATGTTGGGAGGACAGGTCCTTCTCAAATCCAGCCGTTCTCACTAGTAGAGGTTGTCGAAGTTGATTGTAGGTCTGTACCAAGATACCCTTGTGTTGCAGTGTCAACTTTTCTGTACTCGACTGAGAAGCCTCTGTGTAGGCGAAACGTTTCGAAATAAAGATACCTAACTGTTGCATATGTGTCTTACCTAACAACCTGTCGGTATTTTATACCATTTTAATGTTCATTCTGTCAGACACTGCAACACAAGGGTATCTTGTACAGACCATCAACTTCGACAACTTCTACTAGTGAGAAGGGCAGGGTTTGAGAGGGACCGCCCTCCCAAAGCAACCTACGTCTCACCCCTGGCACTATATAAGGCTCCGTCCTGTCACTTCAACTTCATATTGTTTCAGACAACGGAACAATGCTCTTCTCCAGACTGAGGGACTGACCACCTCAAAACTTTAAGGGTGATGGACTGATTACATCGTCTTCAAGTATCTTCTGCTTCTATCAACTTTTCTGTACTCGACTGAAGAAGCCTACTGTGTAGGCGAAACGTTTCGAAATAAAGATACCTAACTGTTGCATATGTGTCTTACCTAACAATCTGTCGGTATTTTATACCATTTTAATGTTCATTCTGTCAGACACTGCAACACAAGGGTATTTTGGGTTTACAGACCATCAACTTCGACAACCTCTACTAGTGAGAACAGCTGGGTTTGAGAGGGACCTGCCCTCCCAAAGCAACCTACGTCTCACCTCCTGGCACTATATAAGGCTCTGTCCTGTCACTTCAACTTCGTTCGCCTTACCCTTTGGGTTAAGACATGGCTCAGTTCTACACTCCTCTCTAGCTCTAAACGTCGCATGTCCCTTCCTTCCCGCTCACCCCACCGGAGTCCCAACAGAAGAGTATGAATTTCTCTTCTCAAATATCTGTCCCACGATCGCCTCGCTGCTGGGTTAAGCCCTGGCTCTATTTCTACGACTAAGAACACTCCTCTCCAGCACTGTTCTTCGTCTGTCCCGTCTTCCCCGCTCATCCCAGTTGGGATCTTACCTGAACTTTCGTTCGTTCGTTCGTACTTCAACTTCATATTGTTTCAGACAACGGAACAATGCTCTTCTCCAGACTGAGGGACTGACCACCTCAAAACTTTAAGGGTGATGGACTGATTACATCGTCTTCAAGTATCTTCTGCTTCTATCAACTTTTCTGTACTCGACTGAAGAAGCCTACTGTGTAGGCGAAACGTTTCGAAATAAAGATACCTAACTGTTGCATATGTGTCTTACCTAACCATATGTAGCATCTTGCCTAGAAGGGGAGTAGGAAATGAATGGTTGTCTAGGGCAATTGGTGTAAATTGCTGGCTAGACAGATACTGCAAGGAACTTGCAATCCCATTCATTGACAACTGGAACAACTTTTATGGCAAACATGATATGTATGCAAGGGATTGGGTACATCTCTCTGGGGCTGGGTTGGTAGCACTTGCAAACTCAATTGAGAAGGCCATTGGTGAAATGCCTATGATTTTAAACTGATAGAAGATAGAGGTATGGGTGTGTGTGGAAAACAAGCAGGTTGCAACACTAGGGTTGGAATCAGTAAATGTATAAAAGGCATTCAGCATGAAGTTATAAATAAAGACAATAGATCAGGTCAGCAAACAAAGGGGAACAGCAAAGGACAGCAAGGGACTAGCTCCCTTAAGGTTTACTATACTAATAGCAGGAGTGTAAGAAATAAGATAGATGAGCTAAGATTAATTGCAAGTGCAGGAAACATAGATATTATTGCAATAACAGAGACCTGGCTCAATCTGAAAGATAGAGAGATGCCCTCTGAATGTCACATACAAGGCTATAAATTATTCCACACTGACAGGGTCAACAGGAAGGGTGGTGGAGTAGCGATGTATGTCAGAGACAATTTAAATTGTTGTGTTAGACAAGATATAAAGTAGAAGCGTCAGCCACTGAAATCTGTTTGGTTACAGCTTCTCGAGGGCCGAGAAAAACTAATTTTGCGTGTGATTTACAGGGCCCCAAATCTTGAAAGGGAGTGCAGTAAACTTCTATGGGACGAAATTCGTAAGGCATCTACATACGAAAATGTTGTGCTAATGGGAGATTTCAACTATAGACAGATTGACTGGAACAATTTGACAGGAAATTTAGAGTCAGGTGACATTCTTGATACGATCCAGGATTGTTTTTTAAAACAGTTTGTGACAGAGCCAACTAGAGGAAATAACCTCCTTGACTTGGTTCTTGCCAGTAGGGAAACACTAATTAATAAAACTTGAGGTTAATGATGAGCTTGGGGGAAAGTGATCACAAATCCTCAGTTTTAATATATCATGAATTCCCCTAAAAATGGCAAAAGTCTCCGTTGACTTTCGCTTGGCTGTTTGCCAGGACTGAAAAATTATTAGGTGGGCTGAACGGGGAATGACCTGACAAAGGGGTCAGGTGGGTGGTGATGTGCATATTCTAGCTGCCCCAGTCAAATTATGTTCCCAAATAGGGAAATCAGATAAAACAAAAATGACCCTAAAGGTGAACAAAAATTAAAATATTGATTGGTAAAAAGAGGGCTTTTATGGGCAAATCAAAGGGAGGGGGGAAATTAAAAAAATCGATATATTCAGTTAAGAGGAAAAAAAAAAAAAGGGGAAATTAAAAAGCAAGAGGATTATGGGTTAAAGTTGCAAGAGAACAAAAGACAAACCCAAAGGTTCTTTCGGATACAAAGTAAGTCAGGGACAGATAGCCCACCAAAAGTTCCTCGGGTAGCTCATGACAGTAAAAAAAGGAAATGTGTAAAATTTTTTAAAGCATACTTCCTTCGTTTTTAAAAAGGGGATACCAGCGATTTTCCGTAATGAAAAAATTATGTAGAACAGGACGTAATAAACTGTGCACGATTGGGTCACAAGTGACATGGTTTTAGGCAAATAAAAAAAATTTAAAAAACCTAATAATTCCCGGGGCCCTGATAACTGTATGAAAGGGTTAAAAAGGAATGAAAAGAGGGCTTAGCACACCTTTGCTAATTTTTTTTCAACAATCCTACAAACTGGCATGGTGCCAGAAAGTGGAAAATGGCAAATGTGATACCTATTTTCAAAGTAGGTGAGGGGTCCTTGTTTCGAACTATAGACAAAAAGCCAAAACCTCTATAGTGGGAAATTTAGGGGAAATCTAATTGCTGAGGCAGTTCTGCCCCTTAAAAATCAAAAATTTGATAAGAATCCAGCGGGTTTTTTACAAAGGGGCGTTCCTCCCTTACGAATTTTTTAAACTTTTTTTACAAAGGGTATTTGAGGGGTAGTCATGTAATAAATATGATATTGTGATTGGATTCAAAAGGGTTTTGACAGGGCCCCACTCAGAAACTTTGAGGAAAATTAGGCACAGGGATAGGAGGAAAATTTTTTTTCCCTGGATGAGGATGGTTGAAAAATGGGCAGCAGAGAGTTTGTAAATGGGGAAAAATCAGAGGGGGAAGCGTCAGGCGGTGTTCTCAGGGGGTCAGTTTTGGGGCCCCCGCTTTTCACAATCTCATAAACGACATAGATGAGGGCAAAAGAGCGACTCGGCAAGTTTGCCATGACACAAAATAGGACGTCGAATTCTTTTGCGAGACTTCGAGCACTCCGGAAAGATTTAAATAGAGATGCAGGGGTCGGAGAAAAGGGGCAGATGTGGTTTTAGATAAAAAATGAAAGTTCAAATTGGGCAGGACAATAACCTGCCAATATAAACTAAATAATGTAGATTTAAATATTACGGTTTGCGAAAAAAGTTTTTGGGGTTTCGGGTTAGCGTAATTTTAAAACCCAAACAACAGTGCATGGTTTGCAATAAAGCTAATAGAACCCTTGGTATACAAAAAGCATAATTTTGGGAGTCTCGGTTGTTCTTAAAATCTATCATCCTTGGTTAGGCCTTTTTTAATTGCTGCACAGTTTTGGTCCCGTATTAAAAATGGTTTTAAAATTTTCTTGGAAAATGTACAAAGGAGGATGACAAATTTGACCCCCTGTTCAAAAAACCTTCCCTTAGGTAGACAAAGGGCCCCTGAATCGATCTCTAGAAAGACGTAGAATTAGGGAAAATTTTGATTGAGGTGTATAAATGGAAGACGGGAAAAAAAATAAAGGGGATGTAAATAGTGTGCTAAAAATTTTACCCTAAAAAGGACTCGCAGCAATGGTTTTAAGTTGGAAAAATTCGATTCGGAAGGTATGGAAAGTACGGGTTTGGTAATGAGTTTATATTTGTAGGGACTGAGAAGCCACTGTGTGGAAAAAAGTTCCCAAAAAAAGTCCCCAAAATTTTGCACATGTGTTAATTTTAACAAGATGTAACATTGGAGGTCGGCCCCTTTAAAATCCAGCCATTCTCACTATAGGGTTTCGAATTTGATTTCAAGTTGTCCAAGTCTTTTGGGTTTGCAGGATGATGGGTGAACAAAAAAAATGGTATAAAATCCCGACAGGTTGTTAGGTTTTTTTCCAGGGTATTTAAGGAACACAGATGGAACTGTCGCTTTAACGAGTGTGTTAAATGCCCCATCCTTACTGGGTTGTCCCCAGAGTTGTGGAAGATGGCAAACGGGGGTTCCTAATTTTAAAATCAGGGGATAGTCCACCCCTTCAAATTACGTCCAAAAGCCAAATCTATAGTTGGAAAATTTCGAATCAATTATAGCTGCTTTATTAGAAGTCACCTTGAAAAGCATAATTGATAAATGAATCTCAGCATGGGTTTCGAAGGCGTTCCTCCCTGAAAACTTACTGGTTCTTCAAAGAATTTTGGGGCAGTAACAGTGATAAAAAATATATTTGTTTGTTGGTAAGCACAACGAAACAGTTGGTATCTTTATTAAAAATGTTTCGCCTACACGTAGGCTTCTTCAGTCGAGTACAAAAAAATTGTAGAACAGAAGAGTTAAAACGACACTAACACAAGGTTTTGTACAGCTTGAAATCATTCGACAACTTTAAGGGAGAATGGTTTGGATTTAAAAAGGGACTGACTTCAACGTCTACATTCTTACCTCTTTTGTGCCTATGTTCACCCCTGGCGTTTTAAGGCTCCTTTTCACTTCTATCCTATTGTTTCGACTAGGGAAACAATGCTTTCTCAAGATGGGGGACTGACACCTAAAAACTTCAAGGGTGAGGACTGTTACATCGTCTTAAGTTCTTCTGCTTCTATCAACAAAGAACCTCTTGTAGGCGAAACGTTCAAAAATAAAGATCCCTAACTTTTGCTTGTTGTCTTCCCTAAAAACCCTGTCGGTATTTTATCCCCTTTTATATTGTTAACGTAGATTTTAATATAGGATTGCAAAAAAAGATTTAAAAATTTTGTTAGCGTAATTAAACCAAAAAAAACAGTGCATAAGTGTTCTCAATAAAGCTAAGGGAACCCGGGCTTCTATCAAGGGGGCGCATGTGCAACTTTTGGGTATCTTTTAGGGGGAAATTTTCGCCAACAGTGGCTTCATCGTCCTAAAAAGGATAAACTTGAAAAACAAGGAGATTAGGTAATCAGCCCCTCAACCTTGGGTCGATGGGGTCAGTCCATCAATCTTTACTGACGACCACATCGACTCAAGGGGTTTGGGACTGATTACCTCATTTTCCCCCCTTTTTTCAAGTTATCCTTTGTATGGACTGAAGAACCCCTGTGTGGCGAAACGTTTCCCCAATAAAAATACCCAAAAGTTGCACATGTTCTAAATTTTAAATTTTGTCTCGATTCTTTGAACCTTATCTACAATTCATTCAGAAGCATAAATAATAGGGGTCCCAGGTTGTTCTTCAACTCAAAAATCCTTTGGGTTTGTCTTTTAGATTTTGTTGCAAGTTTTTGGGCACCGTATTACGAAAAGGGTATAAATTCTCTGGAAAAATACAAAAGGGGATGACAAAGTTGATCCCAGTATCAAAAACTTCCCATAAAAAAATAGAAAGGGAAACACTGCCCGGCCCCACTTGGCAGGTCCTTTACAATCCATCCCCTAGCAAAACATTGCTATGTTTTTATGTTCTTAAAAAAAAAAAAATATTTCCCAGAGTTATTCAAGACATTACCCGCCGTACAAGAAAGAAATAATAAAGAAGGCACACTGTAAAGGGCCCACTGGCCCCTGCGAGGGAGGTCCAAATCTCCTATGGGTTTAAACAAATGCCCCCCAACCCAGTTAGGTCAGGTACATTACTAAGAAGGAACCAGCAATGATTAGTAGCAAAAGCTAAACAGTTCAACTCAACCCCTCCCCACTACGTTTTATCAACCTATTTTTAAAAATACGAACGTTTTAGCTTCTATAACTGTATCGGGAGTTTGTTCCACCCTCCACAACTCTATTACCAAAATTGTGCTTTCCTTAATTTTTCCCGAATCTGAAATTTTCCAAAATTAAAACCCTTGCGTGAGTCCTGTCTAGGGAAATTTTCAGCACGTTTATTTTTCCCTGTCTTCCATTTTACACCTCAGTCTATCCCCCCCCAATTTTTACGCTTTTTTAGAGTTGAATTCAGGGTCCCGTCTATCCTCATAGGGAAGATTTCTGTACATGGGATCGACTTTGCATTTTCCTTGTAGTTTTAAACAGAAGACTTACCAGCCCGAGACAAGCAGAAAGGGGCTACTGATATCCAAGTTTTTTCAAGACTTTTCCAGCCTTTGACAAGCAAAGGGGGGCGTATGATATCCCGAGTTACTCAAGACATTCCAGCCTTTGACAAGCAGAAGGGTCGTACTGTTTTCCCGATTATCTCGACATTACCCGCCTTTGACAAGCAGAAGGGTCTACTGTTATCCCGAGTTATCAAAAAACATACCGCCGGACAAGCAGAAGGGTCGTACTGATATCCAGGTTTTTCAAAACATTACCTGCCCGTGACAAGCAGAAGGGTTAATGATATCCCGGGTTTCTCAAAACTTACCAGCCTTTGACAAGCAGGGGTCTATGTTTTCCCGGTTTCTAAAACTTACCCCGCCCGTGACAAGCAGAAGGGGCGTACTGATATCCGGTTATCTCAAGACATTACCCCGCCCGTGACAAGCAGAAGGGTCTTACTGATATCCGAGTTATCTCAAAACATTTCCCGCCTGTGCAAGCAGAAGGGGGTACTGTTATCCCGGTTTTTTCAAGCATTACCAGCCTGTGACAAGCAGAAGGGTGATTTTTTATCCGGGTTATCTCAAAACATTACCGCCCGTGACAGCAGAAGGGGGTACTGTTTTCCAGAGTTATCTCAAAACTTACCAGCTGTGACAAGCAGAAGGGGTCACTGTTTTCCCGATTATTCAAAAATTACCAGCCGTGCAAGCAAAGGGGCGTCTGTTTTCCGAGTTACCCAAAACATTTCCAGCCTGTGCAAGCAAAGGGTCGTACGTTATCCAAGTTATCTCAAGACATTTCCCGCCTGTGACAAGCAGAAGGGTCTTGTTTTCCAGGTTACCCCAAGACATTACCAGCTTGACAAGCAAAAAGGGCGTACTGTTATCCCGAGTTATCTCAAGACATTACCCCCTGTGACAAACAGAAGGGTCGTATGTTATCCAAATTCCTCAAGACTTACCAGCCCTTTACAAGCAAAGGGTCGTATGTTATCCGGTTTTCAAGAATTTCCAGCCGGACAAGCAAAGGGTCGTACGTTTTCCAGATTTTTCTCAAGACATTACCGCCTGGACAAGCAAAGGGGGTACGTTCCAGGTTATTCAAACATTACCAGCCTGTACAAGCAAAGGTTTTTCTGATATCCAGACTTATTAAGACATTACCAGCCTGTGACAAGCAGAAGGGCGTACTGTTTCCGAGTTACCTCAAGACTTACAGCCTTGACAAGCAGAAGGGTCGTACTGTTATCCGGTTACCTCAAGACTTACCAGCCGTGACAAGAAGGGGCGTCTGTTTCCCGAGTTACCTCAAGCATTCCAGCCGTGACAAACAAGGGTGTACTGTTATCCAGAGTTATCTCAAGACATTACCCCGCCCTTTACAAGCAAAGGGGGGTTGCTATCCGAGTTATTCCCAAGACATTAGTCTGTGCAAGCAGAAGGGGCGTTCTGTTTTCCGAGTTTTCTCAAGACATTTCCAGTCGTGACAAGCGAAGGGTCGTTCTGATTCTAGAGTTTTTCAAGACTTTCCACCTTTGACAAAACGAAGGGTTGTACTGATGTCCAAATTTTTTTTACACTATAAAATTCAACTGTTTAAAAAACCCTATGTGAAGATCTTAAAAGAAAAAATTTTTCATCTTTATTTTTTGGGGGCTGGTTGGGACCCGGCCCCCGGGGCGTGATCTCTGGAAGCGACCAGGAGCTTGATAAAGCTCCGGAGAGCGAAAGGTTGCCCCCTAAAATATTACTTTTTGTTGCACTTGGGTCCTTTACCTAAAATATTGTGGTAATTCTACCAAAATTAATACAACCGGTGCTTTCATGCCATGAAGGCTTTTTATTGAGGAATGGAGCTGCCTATGAAACATTCACCATTTCCGGGCAAAAGTTTTCTTGCCAAAAGAAACATAAATCACAAATTTTAAGGGCCGTTTAACAGCAACATCCAGACCCTCCAGACTGTAGGCACTGTGCTTCCCCTCCCGGGTTTTAAAGTCCGGCTAACCAGTTTCACTCAATCTCTTCATAAATGAATCGTGCTCACATCCAATAGCACGTCAAACTCTAAACACCAATGTCTCCCCTCAGATAAAACTTATCAAGCCTGGGGGATGCCCCAAAACTACCACTTTTAAAATAAAATTTTCCAAGTGAGAATTTTGGATCGAGGGGACATGACCTCTCAGGGGGCCTTCACTACTACAAATACTACTACTACTATACTACTACTACACTACTCACTCAAACTACTACTACTACTATACTACAAACCCCCCTCACCTCCCTTTCCCGAATATTTAATCTCCGCCGTCGCTTGATTTCGATATTTCCCTGATAAAAACTGAACTTCCCCAGGGAGGATGACAACCCAATTCTACATTTAAGGGGTGAGACTATTTAAATCGTCTTACATCTTACTGTTCCTGCCTACTTTTGTTTCGACTGAAGAAGCCTACTGGTAGGCAAAAATTTTCGGAAAAAAGTTGTCTAAACTGTTGCATTGTGTTTACCTAAACAATAAAATAATCTATTTTTACAAGTACAGTCAGGTTACAGGCCTATGACAGCTTTGACTACTATGTAAAAAGCTGCTTGTTATGCAGAACATTTGGGCAGATTAAGTCAATTTTTTGTCCCGGGATCAAACCCACACCAGGTTTCCTTTTTTGTGATGGGTGCACGGGACAGCAGATGCCCTTTATGCCCTTTAAATTTTCCCAACCGAACCGGGGACGACCTGCCCCACGGTGTAAAGATTGGGGACACTTCTTCAACATGGGGAAATCTTTTTTAAAGACCCTTAAAAAAGATTCTATTCCGGGATTTTACCGGGAGAGAGTTTCGGGGGAAACCCCCCGCGGCCGGTCTGGCCCCAGGCCCCTGGTGGTCAGGCCTGATCAACCAGGGGTTTGCTGCTCTGCACGCAAACCAAAAGTACGAGCCACACCCCGGCTGATCAGGAACGTCTTTAGGGTTGTCCAGTGCCAGCTTGAAACTCCCGGGGGGTCTGTTGGTAATCCCCCCTTATGTGTGCGGGAGGCATTGAAACAGTCTGGGGCCCCTAAACTTATGTTGGCCCTCTTAACTGTATTGACACCCCTGCTTTTCATTGGGGGGGGGGGCATGTTCCCAAGTTTTTGTTTTCGTGGTGAGGATTTTCGTGTGCAAGTTTGGTATACCCCTCTAGGATTTTCCAGGTGTTATAATCATTTATTCTCCCTCCTGTGTTCCAGGGAATACGGGGTTTGAAACCCAAGCCCCCAGAATTGAGGTTTTTTTATCTCGTTATGCGCGCCGTAAAATTCTCTTACATTTTTAGGTGGGCAATTTCCCCTGCTTGAAAGTGCTGTTAGAGTGCGAAATATTCCCTAAAAGAACAAGTGCCTAAAAGAGTGTCTCAGGGCTTGGCCTCCGTTTTAAAGGGTTTCTCTTATCCACCTGTCATTTTTCTAGCAGAGCGTTTGATAATTTTAGGGCCCTTAAAGGGTAATCCTCCGACAAAATCACTCTGGGTCTTTTTTTGGGGTTTCGCTCTTTTTTGTGGCCAAATTGTTTTGTACTTGTAAGATTTAATTTTCTCATGTTTACCAAATTGAGAATTGAAATTTTCATCGTTGAACTTCATATTGTTTTCTGCACCCCCAAAAGTTTGGTTGATGTCCCCCTGGACCCTTCATGTCGCAAGGGGAAGACACTGTCATGCAGTTCGGGTGTCATTGAAAAGGAAGACACGGTCTGTGGCGACATCCTTGTTATGTCGGATAGGGGGTGAGGAACAATGGAGCTAGTACTGTGCCTTGTGGGACAGAGCTTTTCCCCGTACTGCCTGGGCTTTCTCTGTTGACGACTACCCCTTGTGTTCTTTTTAGTGGGGGAAATTATAAAACATCGCCGACTTTTCCTGTTATTCCTTTTAGCCGCTTTTTGTGCGTATTACCCGGGGTCACATTTGTCGAAGGCTTTTGCAAATTCTGTATATATTCACGCATTCTTTTGTTTTTCTAGTGCATTTGGGATTTGTCGTGTGACCCATAGTTGAGACGACGGGAGCGCCCTGTTTAAACCCCATTTTTGCCGGGTTTTTAACTGATGGGTTTTTCTAGGGGGTGGTGATCTTGCTTTTTAGGCCCCTTTAAAAGATTTTTAAAATTAGGGGTGTTAGTGCTTTTGGGTCTGTGTTCTTTGCTGTTCTTTTACTGCCCCTTTGGGAGGGGCTATTCTGTTGTTTTTGAACGAGGACGACCCCCGTTCCAGGGCTCCCTCTCCTAGGATGGAAAAGGGCTCATGATAGGGTTTTTTCAGTTTTTGATGAAACACAGATTTTTCCATGATTTGGGCCCCTGGGGCAGGTGCAGGGGATGCATTATCGCCTGTTCGAATCATTTGGCGTAGGAAAATCGGATGGTTTTGTTTTTTTAAAATTTTGTGGCTCTCTCAAAAAAAAATTTCATTTTGGTTTTCGACTCTCAGTCTGGTTAGCGGTTGTAAAAAAACGAGTCATTTTGGGGGTTTGGTAGCTCACCATTTCCTTGCTGTCATCTGTGTGGACCCATCTTGTTTAAGTGGGGGCCCAATAGGCTTGTTCTCGATTTTGATTTGGATGGAGAAGAATATTTTGGGGTTTTTTTTCGATTCTTTTTGGGCTTTTTTTTTCCCCCCGCGTTCCGATCCTAAAGGGTTCTTTTAGTTAAGTTCGTGTTTGCTTTTCTCGACCAGTGTCTCCCTCGCATTTCAGAATATTGCCCTCTTTTAGCGCTTGTTTATTCTTTTCCGTCCCCTTTAAAAGGGGACCCTTTCCCTTTTCTATTTTACATTACTCCTCCTTTTTTCTTAGGGGGAAAAAGCCTGTGCATACATGAGTGCCACCTTAATTTTTCTAGCATAATTTGGGTCTGGTTGCTTAGTTATTTCCCCAGTTTAAATTTCGTTGGTTTGGGTTTTAATTGGGCCCACTTTATGTTTTGTTATTGAAGTTAATTTGGGGGGTTAATGTCCCTCATGATATCTCAATTTTCGGTTGGGGCTCCATGCATACATGTTGAACCTCAATTTTTTGGATCTAGTATTTGTTTTTGATATGGTGACATTTTTTCAGTCTCATTGTTAGTGAAGATGGGTCTAGTTATTCCCCAGTTTTGTAGGTTTAAATTATTGCTTTTTTTAAATTTGTTTTTTGTGCAGAGTTTTAAAAAGCTCGTGTGATGTGAGTTTTCATCAGAGCTGCCTCCTGGGTTATTTCTGCAAAAATATTATTTGCTAATTCCCCCCTTTTTTAGGGGGCCTTAATTTTGAAAACCCCCAGGAGCAAGATTTTGGGGTGCAACTGGAAGATTTTCCCCGACAGTGGTCAATTTTTAAAGCTGTTCCTGGGGAAATTTCTGGGATGTTTTCATCCCGGAGGGGTTTTAAGACTACCCCAAGACTAGGTTTTGGGTTCTCGCCTTTTTCTGCAAAAATTCCACTAGTCATTTGAGGGATTAAAGCATTCTGTCAAAAAGTGATCTGCAATTTTACAGGCCCAAACCCCCCCCTTTTCTGTTCACTCTGTCCTCTGTTTTTTTAACCCGGGATCCATATTCGTTTTTTCCCGTGATCCTTTTTGTGGTCTCGTGAAAGCCCCGAACAAATTTCCTTTGCCCCGCAAGCAGCCACGGGGTGAAAGGTTTTTTTGTTTTTTTGTACTGGCTTTAGACCTTTTTATTTGCAAAAAAAAGAATGTTATGGACTTGGGATTGTTGGTACTGGGGGGGGGATTTTTTTTTCCCGGGATTAGTATCGATCTTTGGTTTGGGGTGGAGGCCATCGACTGTGGGTTCCCCTCCAGGGTGCGGTTTGGGTACGATTTTGCCTTTTTTTGCCCGTTTTTTTTCCCTTCCTGGCACTAAAAAACCCCCCCCTTGGTGGCTATATGTTGCATTGTTTTCTCAATCTTCAATTCGGCTTTCTAAACCATTTATCTTGAGGTGTGAGGTGAGTGCCCCAGCGTCAAGCTACACTTTCACTCGCGCTCTTTAAGTGATCTACCCGGCCTGATCGGTTGGGTCAGTGGCATAAACCAGTAGGCACTTGGACCTGCGTCGGGGGGTCAGAGGCCCTTGGTTCCTTTTTTTCTTTCTTTGTTGTTGCCACAAGGTGCTGTTTTTATTTGGGTCATTTGTTTTTCCCTAAGTTATTAATGGGTGTATAAAGTTATCGATACATTTAAAGGGATTAGGTTCAAAAACGTTCGAAAATAATCCCCAAGGAGAGGGGGGAGTAGGGTAATCAGTCCCCCGCCCGAGTCGATGTGTTCATCCTCATATTCACAAGATTGATGGATGAACAATCGACTCCATGAGGGATGATTATTCCCCTACCTCTCCTTAGCCTTCCTTTTGTTTTGGCTGATGAAAGCACAGTGTGGCGAAAGTTTTTCCCTTAAAAAGCCCCCGGTTTCACAGTTCTAATTTTTCAAATTTGCGGTTCTTTTTGAACCTTTTCACAATAATAAAATAATAATCATAATATGTTTTTAATAGTAATTATATAAGTACTTATTCTTTTTTTTCTACATACAACAAGGTTTTACTCCAGGGACATCAAAGACATACTAATATAAAACCGCTTGTTATAAGCTTTCGGGAAATTAGGGCAGTTTTGTCCAGGATGGACCCAAACGCCCCTAACACCAGGGGGCCCATTTAGGTGGGGAATATAGACAAAAAGTGTAAAAGAAACCGTCAATTTTTACCCCCGCTGGAACCGAAACCCCGACCCTCGCGTGAAGCGAAGGTTTTGCCACCAGGGTAGTGGCACCTGTATAGTTTAAATTTTAAAAGTACAGTGAACGGGAAGCAGGTAATGTATGGAAAGCAGGGAGAGAAAGGTAAAACGGTAGATTTGGGAAAGCAGGTAGTTGTGTGGAAAAAAGGGGAGATGTTATGGTTAAAGCAGGGAGTTTTATGGTAAAGCAGGGGATGTTTGGTAAAGCAGGGAGATGTATGTAAAGCAGGTAGATGTATGGTAAAGCAGGGGATGTGTGGTAAAAAAAGGGAGATTTTATGGTAAAAAGGGAAATGTATGGTAAAAAGGGAATTATGGTAAAGCAGGGAAAGTGTGGTAAAGCAGGTAATGTATGGTAAGAGGTAGATGTAGGTAAAGCGGTAGATGTTTGGTAAAGCAGGTATTTTTATGGGGAAAACAGGGAATGTATGGTAAAACAGGGAGAGCATGGGAAAGCAGGGAGATGTATGTAAAGCAGGTAGTGTATGGTAAAGCAGGGAGAGATGGTAAAACATAGATGGGTAAAGCAGGGAATGTGTGGTTTTAAAACGGTAATGTATGGTAAAGCAGGAGATGTAGGTTTAAACAGGAATTTTGTGGTTTTAAAAAGGAGGTAAAAATGTTTTGGTAAAGAGGGAGATGTTGGTTAAAAAAGGGGAGATGTTGGTTTAAAGCAGGTAGATGTTAATTTGGGGAAGCAGGAGATGTTGGTAAACAGGTAGAAATGTTGGTAAAGCAGGGGAGTGTATGGGAAAGCGGAATGTTTTGGTAAACAGGAAGTGTGTAAAAAAAGGTAGATGTATGGTAAAGCAGGTAGATTTATGGTAAGCAGGTAGATGTTGGTAAAGCGGTAATGATGGTAAAGCAGGTAATTATTTGGTTTTAAAGCAGGTAATGTATGGTAAAGAGGGGAATGTTTTGGTAAAGCGGGAGATGTATGGTAAAGCGGGAGTGTATGTTAAAGAAGGTAGATGTTTGGTAAAGAGGTAAATTATGGTAAAAAGGGAGATGTTTTGGTAAAGAGGTAATGTATTTTAAAACGGTAATGTTTGGGGTTATTAAAGCAGTAAAGTTGGTAAAGCAGGTTTTGTATGGGAAGCAGGAAAATGTATGGTAAAAGAAAAGGGAATGTATGGTAAGCGGAAAATGTTGGTAAAAAGGGAGATTTATGGTAAGCAGGTAAAAAATGGTAAAACGGGATTTTGGTAAGGGAGGGGGTTTAAAAATGGTAAAACAGGTAAATTATGGTAAAGCAGGAGATGTAAGGTAAAAAGGTAGTGTTGGTAAAGCAGGTAAATTTGGTAAAGCAGGTAATTTGGAAAAAAAGGTAGATGTTGGTAAACAGGTAAATGTATGGTAAAGCAGGGGAGTAGGTAAAGCAGGGAGATGTATGGTAAAGCAGGTTATGTTATGGTAAAGCAGGTAAGTTGGTAAACAGGGAGATTTTATGGTTAAAACAGTAGATGTTGGTTTAAAACAGTTGATTTGGGTAAAAAGGTAAAGTTGGGGAAAAATTTTTTTAAAGCAGGGAGATGGTTGGAAAGAGGTAGATGTGTGGTAAAGCGGAATGATGGAAAGCAGGGAGATGTATGGTAAACAGGTAATGTGTGGGAAAACAGGTAGATTGTGGGAAAACAGGGAGATGTTGGGAAAGGGGGTAGATTTTTGGTAAAGCAGAGATGTGTGGTAAAGCAGGTAAAGTATGTTTTAAAACAGGTAGTGTATGGGGAAAGCGGTATGTGGTAAAGCAGGTAGATTGTGGTAAAAACAGGTGATGTTGGTAAAAACGGTAGATGTTGGTAAAGCAGGTGATGTTGTAAAGAGGGAGATGTTGGTTTAAAAAGGGAGATTTTGGTAAAACAGGTAGATGTTGGTAAGCAGGTAGAGTGTGGTAAAGCAGGTAGATTATGGGAAAGGGAGATGTTGGTAAAAACAGGGAGATGTTGGTAAAGCAGGTTAAAGTTTTAAAGCGGTAGAGTTGGTAAGCGGAATGTTGAAAAACAGGTAGTGTTTTTAAAACAGGTAAAGTTGGTAAAGCAGGTTAATGTAGGTTTTAAAACAGGTATATTTGGTAAGCAGGGAGATGTTGAAAGCAGGTTTAAAGTGTGGTAAAGCAGGAGATGTTGGTAAAAACAGGTAGTGTTTTGGTAAAGCAGGTAGTGTTGGTAAAGCGGTAGAGTAGGTAAAACAGGGGATTATGGTAAGCAGGTAGATGTATGGAAAGCAGGTAGATGTTGGGTAAAGCAGGTAATGTATGGTAAAGCAGGTGATTTGGTAAAGCAGGGAGTTATGGTAAAACAGTGATGTAGGTAAAGCGGTTTTGAAGTAGTAAACAAAAGGAGCTTTGACAGCTCATAATCCTATGAAAATTTTAATTTTTTTCCTTTCCCCCTTCGGTTCTCCCTGCCCCGACTTCCCCAATTGAGGGGAAAGCAGCCGTTGTGTAGGGAGGAAAAATCTCACATTGGGTTTAAAAAGCGCTTATTTTTAAATTTTGTTCCTGAAAGCTTTACATTTTTTTCCGTATTTATAAAATTTATAAAAAAAATCTGTTCCTTTTTCCCTCGAAGAGAATTTTTTCCTCGAACCCATGCATTTTGAAAGGGGCGACTAGAATCCCGGGAGAAAGGGGGCTAGTACCCTTACCCTTTTTAAAAATTACTTTTTAAAAAAGAAAAACTTTCTTTTTCTTTTGGGGCCCAACCCGTCGTGGATAAAACCGGTGCCTTGAAAAATTTGTAAAATCTCCTGGGCAATTGCAATGTAAACGACAACGATATTCCACGTGTTTTTCCCACTATCCAACTGGGCCCCTACTTTTCACACTGCGTCTATTTGCCCCTTCTACAATTCCCCTTCGCAAGTAGTTTTGGCGAATTTCCTTCTCTGCTATATTATTTAGAAAAGAGAAAGGATTTTTTGGTTTTTTTAAACCCCCGGAGGGTTGCCCCCGGATATCTCAAGAAAGTCAGTGCTCATTTGGGGACTACTGTGTATTTCCTTTTGGGCCCTTAATCTTGCCCCCCCGGAAATCCCACAATAGTCGACCACCACCCTGGTACCATATTACAAAAAGGGTTAACAGGGGCAGTAGGTGTAAGGTAACATGACCAAGTTTTCCCCCCTCGCCGGGGAATGGAACCCTGGGGAATCGGGGTGTGAAACGAGTGCGTTGCCCGCCAGACCAACTGCCCCCTTCCTATCTACTTCACTTCAAAATGTAGTTTTTGGCGAACTCCTTTTATTGCATTTTATTTTTTACCTGTCTATATCTTCAAATTTAAACTTCCCTTTTCCAAAGGGCTCCCAAAGGAAAAAAAGTCACTTTGTCTACCCCTTTTTTTGGGGGGTTATCCGGGGAAAAATTTACAAAAAGTTACATGTATAATTTGTGTAATTGCTTTTTTGTTTTAATTGCCCAAAATACAATACTTCCCCGCACCAAATTATCTGACACTTCCTATCATCTCTCTCTTTTCAGCACGTTTTTTGGGTAGAAAAAAAATTGGAAAACCGGGTCCTTCAATATTTTCCCCTGTACTAAACATATCATAAATTTTTTTTTCTCTTTTTTTCTTCACTCCGGGAAGCACTTTAAAATTTTTGTTTTTTAAAAGGTATTCATTTATTTAGATGTACAAAATTTAATTAGCTTGCGTGTAAAAGTTTAATTTTATTTAATTTAGTTTGTAGTAGTTTCCGGGTGTAGTTTGGGGGAAGATGGGTTTTGACGTTTTAAAGTTTTTGAGGTAAATTTTAAACAGGTACTATTGTTATGTATTTATTTTAAAAGTAGTAGTTTTTTATGAAGTTTTTAGATGATTTTTTTTGTCCTAATATGCAGCTTTTTTTAACTTTTTTATCTAATGAACCTAAAGAAGCAGAAATTTAGATGGAAAATAAAATAAAAAAAATTTAATTTAATAATAAAAATAATAAAAAAAAATAATAAAAACTTTTTTTCCCACAAGTACATGTAAAATTTTAATACACCCAAGTTGAATCATGCCCATACTGCTATAAAAAGAAAGCCGCTTGTTATTTTTTTGATTTTTTGGGGCCCAAATTGGGGTCATTTTTTGCCCCCAGGATGCGACTCACCCCCAGTCGATAACACCCAGGTACCCATTTTTTCTGATTGGTGAAAAGGACAACCGGGGTAAAGAAAAAATTCCCCAAATTTTTTCAAAAACCCCCCCACCGGAACGTACCCTCATCTAACTCGGTTTTATAAGCCCCCCTCTGGCCCCATGTGTGCCTTCCTACAAGAGTGAGGGAATTTAAAAACCCTCGATTCCCCGGTTTTAGGGACTGTTACCTCGGAAATCCTCCTCCCCCTTACCCCTTTTTATTTGTATTTGACTGATGAAGCCCCTGTGTGGCGAAACGTTTCTTTAAAAAATTCCCCTAAAGTTGCATAAGTGTCTCAATTCCCTTTAAAAAGTAAGAATTAGTAATTTTGGTGAGGGCACTGTCTAATTTTATAGCGCCCATGTAAGGTCTACGCGGAGAGTATTCCGGGGTTCAAAGTTCCCCCCGGGGCCCGATCCCCGAAAAGGGCTCCCGGGGGATCAGCGCCCGATGAAAAATGCTGTTACATAAGAACATAAGAACATAAAACGAAGGAACAATGCAGAAGGGCCCACAGGCCCCTTTCGAGGGCAGGTCCAAGTTCCCCCCCGGGTTAAGCCAAAAGCACCCAACCTATCAGGGCAGGTCACATTGGGCTTAAAGGGGGAACACGGCAAAACCCACCCGGAGGACAAGTATAGGGCCCAATCAACCCCCCCCCAATCCACTCATGTATTTAAACCCAAACCCATTTTTAAAGCACACAACGTTTTTGGGGCCCCTAAAATGTTCGGGGGTTTTTTTCCACTCATCCAAACTTATTACCAAACCCGTTAAATTCCCCCTATCCTTTCCCCGAATCTGAATTTTTTCCCAAATTAAAACCATTGCTGCGGGCCGTTAGGCTATAATTTTTTTAGCCCCACTATTTTCATCCCCTTTAAATTTTTTCCCGCTTCCTTTAAACAATCAATTTAATCTCCCCCAAAATTTTAAGCTTTCCCAGAGATGCAGATTTAAAGGGGCCCCCTTCTATCCCCATAGGGAAGGTTTCTGATACCAAAAAAAAGGGATCAAAAATTTGTCCTTTTTTTTTATTTCTTTTTTTTTTAAAAAATTTTTTTTAAAAAAAAAACCCCCCCCCCCCAAAAAAAACCCCCTTAAAAAAAAAGGTTTTTTTTTTTTTCCCCCTTTTCCCCCCCAAAACCCCCCCGGGCCTTCCCCGGGGGTTTTAAAAAAACCCCCCCCCCCAAAAAAAAAAAATTTTTTAAAAAAAAAAAAAACCCCCAAAACCCCCGGGCCTTTTTTCCCCCTTTTAAAACCCCCAAACCCCCCCCCCTTTTTTAAAAAATTTTTAAAAAAAAAAAATTTTTTTAAAAGTTTAAATAAACCCCCCCCCCCCCTTTTTTAAAAATTTTTTTTTCCCCAAAAATTTTTCCTAAAAAATTTTCCCCCCTTTTTCCCCCAAAAAACCCAAAACCCCCCCCCTTTTTTCCCCCCAAACCCCTTTTTTTTCCCTTTAAAAACCCCCCTTTTTCCGGTTTTTTCCCCTTTTAACCCCTTTTTTTTCCCCCAAAAAAAAACCCAAAAAACCCCCTTTTCCCCCCCTTTAAAAAACCCCCTTTTTTTTAAAAAAAAAAATTTTTCCCTTAAAAAAAAGGGTTTTAAAAACCCCCCCCCCCCTTTTTACCCCCCCAAAAAAAACCCCCAAAAATTTAAAAAAAATTTAAAATTTAAAAAAATTTTTTCCCAAGGGGGCCCCCCCCGGGTTTTTTTTTTTTTTTCCCCAAATTTAACCAAAAAAAAAAACCCCAAAAAAAAAACCCCCCCCCCCCCCCCCAAAAAAAAATTTTTCCCCTTTTTTTTTTCCCCCTTTTTTTAATTTTAATTTTTTTAAACCCGGAAAAAACCCTTTTTCCCAAATTTTTAAACCCTTTTTCCCCCCCCAACCAAAAAAACCCCCCCCCCCAAACCCCCCCCCAAAAACCCCCCCTTTTTTCCCCCCCCCCCTTTTTTTTCCCCCCCCCCCTTTTTTTTAAATTTTAAAAAAACCCCCCAAAAAAAAAAAAAAAACCCCCCCCCTTTTTTTTAATTTTAAAAAAAAAATTTTTTGTTTTTTTAAAACCCCCCAAATTTTCCCCCCCCCCCCAAAAAAACCCCCCCCCCAACCCCCCCCCCCAAACCCCCCCTTTAAAAAAAATTCCCCAAAACCCCCCTTCCCAAAAAAAAACCCCCTTTTTTTCCCCTAAAAAAAGGGGAAAAATTTTTTTAAAAAAAAACCCGGCCCCCCCCCCAAAAATTTTTTTTCCCCCCCCCCCTTTCCCCCCTAAAAACCCCCCCCAAAAAAAAAAGGGGGTTTTTAAATTTTTCCAAAAAAAAAATTTTTAAAAATTTTTAATTTCCCCCCCCCCCCCAAACCCTTTTTTTTGGGATTTTTTGGGGGGGGGAAAAAAAAAAATTTTTTTTTTTTAAAAAAAATTTTTTTTAAAAAGGGGGGGGTTTTTTTAAAAAAAAAAAAAAAAAAATTTTTAAAAAAATTTAAAAAACCCCCAATTTTTTTTTTTTAAAAAAAAACCCCGGGGGGGGGTTTTTTAAAAAAAAAAAAAAAAAAATTTTTTTTTTTTTTCCCCCGGGTTTCCCCCCAAAATTTTTTTCCTTTTTTTAATTTTTTTTTAACCAAAAAAATTTTTTTTAACCCCTTTTTCCCCCCTTTTTTTTTTTTTTTTTTAAAATTTTTTTTTTTTTTTTTTTAAAAAAAAAATTTTTTTTTCCCCCCCCTTTTTTTCCCCAAAAAAAATTTTTTGGCCCCCCCAAAAATTTTTTCCCCCTTTAATTTTTTTTTTGGGGTTTGGGGTTTTTTTTCCCCCCTTTAACCCCCCCCCAAAAACCCCCGGGGGCCCAAACCCCCAATTAACCCCCCTTCCCCCCCCCAAATTTTTTGGGTTTTTCCCCCCCCCTTCCCCCCTTTTGGCCCCCCCCGGGGGGGTTTCTTTTAAAAAAATTTTTTTTCCCCCTTTTAAAATTGGGTTTTTTTTTTTTTTTCCCCCCCTTTTTTTTAAAAAAAACCCGGTTTTTCCCCCTGTTTTTTTTTTTTTGGTTTTTCCAAAATTTTTTTCCCTTTTTCCCTTTTTTTATTTTTTTCCCAAACCTTTTCCCCCCCCAAAAAAATTTTTTTTTCCCAAAAAATTTAACCCCCAAAAAGGTTTTGGGGGCCAAAAAATTTTTCCCCCGGGAAATTTCCCCCCCCCCCTTTTTCCGGTTTTTTAAAATTTTTAAAAAATTTTTTTTTTTCCCCTTTTTTTTTTTCCCCCCCCCTTTTTTCCCTTTTAAAAAATTTTTTTTTTTTTTCCCCCCAAAAACCCCCCCCTTTTTTTTTTGGGGCCCCCCCTTTTAAAATAAATCTATTTTTTTTTCCTTTTAAGTCTTTTTCCCCAAACCCTTCCAATTTTTTTAAAACCGGGGGGGGAAAAATTTGGTTTTTCCCCGAATTTTTTTTTCCCCTTTTTTTTTTAAACCCCAAGGAAAAAAAATTTTTTTCCCCCCTTTTTTTAAAAAAAAAAATTTTTTCCCTTTTTTCCCCCCCCAAAAAAATTTTTTCCCCTTTCCCCAAAAAGGGGGCCCCCCTTTACCCCCCCCCCCCTTTTTTTTTTAAAAAAAAAACCCCGGGTTTTTTTCCTTTTCCCGGGTTTTTTCCGGAAAACCCCTTTTTAAAAACCCCCCCCCCCCCCCCCCGGGGGTTTTTAAATCCCCCCCCTAAAAAAAACCCCCCCCCCCCCCTTTTCTTCCCCCCCCCAAAACCCCCCCCCCACTGGTTTTTAAAAAAAAATCCGGGTCGTATCAAGAAATCACCTGACCAAAATTTTCCGCAAATTGCTCCGTCAATCTGTCATAGTTGAAATCTCCCATTAGCACATCTTTTTCGTATGTAGATGCCTTACGAATTTCGCCCCATAGAATTAAAATGCACTCCCTATCAAGTTTTGGGGGGCCTGAAAAATCACACCCAAAATTATTTTTTTCTCGCCCTCGAAAAGCTGAACCAAACAGTTCAGTGGCTGACGTTTCTAATTTAATATCTTGTCTAACACAACAATTTAAATTGTCTCTGACATAACATCGTTTACTCCACCACCTTTCCTGTTGACCCTGTCAGTGTGGAAAAATTTTTTAGCCTTGTATGGGGTCATTCAGAGGGCATCTCTCTATCTTTCAGATTGAGCAGGTCTCTGTTATAGCAATAATATCTATTTTTTCCTTTGCACTTGCAATTAATCTAGCTCATCTATCTTATTTCTTACATCCTGCTATTAGTAAACCTTAAGGGAGCTAGTCCCTTGCTGCCCTCTGCTGTCCCCCTTTGTTTGCTGACCTGATCTATTGTCTTTATTTATAACTTTATGATGAATGCCTTTTATACATTTACTGTTTCCAATCCTAGTGTTGCAACCTGCTTGTTTCCCACACACACCCATACCTCTATCTTCCATCAGTTTAAAATCATAGGCATTTCACCAATGGCCTTCTCAATCGAGTCTGCAAGTGCTACCACCCCTGCCCCAGAGAGATGTACCCCATCCCTTGCATACATATCATGTTTGCCATAAAAGTTGTTCCAGTTGTCAATGAATGGGATTGCAAGTTCCTTGCAGTATCTGTCTAGCCAGCAATTTACACCAATTGCCCTAGACAACCATTCATTTCCTACTCCCCTTCTAGAAAGATGCTACATATGATTGGGATCCCTCCCTTAGACTAATGAAAATCTATAGCTGACCTGTACTTATCTAGCAGCTCTTCTCTCCTACCCTTCCCAATATCATTTCCACCAGCACTGAGACAGATAATGGGCTTGTTCCCATTACCTGACATGATATTATCCAGCCTGTTGACAATGTCCCCAACACCAGGTCCAGGGAAGCACACTCTATCTCTCATCTTCTTATTCCTATTACAAAAAGCACGGTCAATATATCTTACCTGAGAGTCTCAAACCACAAGAATGCGCTTACCTCACATTAGCAGGAGAGCAGTAGTACCCTTACCTTCACTGGCCTCTGAAGTACATTCATCCTGAGAACAGAGAAGCGATTTCCTACCCTTCAGATCTTCTCTCTTATACTTTCCTTACTATGATGCGTCTCCACATTACTGTGAAACACAGACCTTTGTAGCAGGTGCTGGGCCTGCACTCATGCTGGTAGCCATCGCTACTCCCCAACTACAGCCTCCTCAAGGTCGAAGGGACAGACTTGGAACCTCACTGTAGAATCCTCTTTCCCACAACTCAGCACTCACACTCTCTCCCAGACCCATTGAGGGGACCTTCAGCCTCTACATCCATCCTCCTGGAGAGCAAGATCTCCTCCTTCACTCTCCAACCTCAATTTTTAAAAAACTGCAGAAGCAAGCATGCTTTTTGTAACCGTCCACGCTAATCCCCAAAGCTGCTCGGGTCTGTGAGCTCAAGTCGACGACTGACCATGGCACTGGGCGCAGTAGTCCAACATACGACCCACAGGTACGTGATCCGCACCGTCTTGAAAGTTTATGTCAGCTCCCTCTTGAAGAAACCAGGGGTCATTGGTAATCCCTTTTGGTGTCAGTGTATTACCTGTGTTCATGTATGGTGCCAGGAAAAACTGTCACTGCTGTAACCGTTGTATACAGTGTTCGTGCATGGTGTCAGGAATATACCCACAGTTGTTACAGTGTTTATAGGTTTTATGAATGGTGTCAAGGAAACACTACCACTGTAACAGTAGTGTTATATTTATTGTGTCAAGGGAGACCACTACTACTGCAGAATGTATTGTGTTTATGAATGGTGCAAGACACTCCACTATATAGAGTATACAGTGTTATGTATGCGTGTTCAAGGAACACTACACCTGCTATGTTGTATTCAGTGTTCATGTTTGGGTCAAGGAACTCTACCATTGTACAGTGTATAGTGTTCTGTATAGTGTAAGGAACAATAAACACTGTACAGTGTATACAGTATTTATGTATGGTGTCTAGGACACTCTACCACTGTACAGGTGTATACAGTGTTCATATTATAGTGTCAAGTAACACTACCTCTGTACATCGTATACATGTTCATATATTAGTGTCAAGGCAACACTACCACTGTACAGTGGTTTTCAGTGTTCATGTATAAATTTTATAAGGACTATACCACTATATTAGTGTACAACAGTTTCAAGTAGGGTGTCAAGGATCAACTATCAGTACTGTGTATAACAGTGTTCAAAAGTATTTAGTGCAACGAACACTACATGTTACAGAGTTAATGTATAGTGTCAAGGAAACACTAACATGTACAGTGTATACTGTGTTTTTATGTTATGGTGTCAAGGAACACTACCCTAATAGTGTATACAGTGTTCAAGTAGTGTCAACGAACATACCCACTGTACAGGTTCATGTATAGTGTCAAGAAACACTAACCCACTGTACAGGTGTATACAGTGTTTATGTTTTGTTGTCAAGGAAACTACACCACTATATAGTGTATACAGTGTTCAAGTAGGGTGTCAAACGAACACTACCACTGTAAATTGTTCATTGTATAGTGTCAAGGACCACAAAGACCACTGACAAGTGTATACAGTGTTTATGTATGGGGTGTCAAGGAACACTACCATATGTAGTGTATACAGTGTTCAAGTATAGTGTCAAGAAACACTACCACTGTACAGTGTTCATGGTATAGTGTCATGGAGCACCACCACTGTACAGTGTTTACTGTGTTTATGATGTGGTCAAGGAACACTACTATATAGTGTATACAAGTGTTCAAGTATAGTGTCAAGGAACAATACCAATGTACTGTGTTTGTGTGGTGTCAAGGAAACATACACTATATAGTTTATACAGTGGTCAAGGTTTAGTGTCAAGGAACACTACCTCTGTCCTGTGTATACAGTGTTTATGATATGTATGTCATAGGAACACTACCAACTATGTAGTGTTTTACAATGTTCAAGCTATTGTGTCAAGGAAACACTACCTCTTTACAGTGTTCATGTATTGTGTCACAGGGAGCACACCATGTACAGTGTATACAGTGTTTTATGTATGGTGTCAAAGGAACTCTACCACTATAGTGTATACAGTGTTCAAGGATAGTGTCAAGGAACACTACCACTGTACAGTGTTTATGTGTGGTGT